>JAPWTK010000380.1:0-452573 GCA_029963805.1 Aromia moschata
TGAACACGCAGACCATTTTCGCTTAGATCTTGTGATTTTTTTCTCTGGCCTTAGCTAAAAATTAAATTTTTGAAAGCCCCGCTGGCGATATGGAAGGCCTTTAGCAACCTTTAGCAATAAAATTGAAGAAATTAGTAGAACACGGTGGATACTGCAGCACGTTATTAACTCAGTTAAAATAAGAGCTCATATGTGTATAAATATGGGCAGTCGTCATTTACTTTAATAGTGTGTTTTATTTACCCGGTTAAGGTACCCATCACATAATGTGACAGCTTTTATAGTTTAAAAAAGTTATGACCTTTAAGAGATACATATAAGGTTAAGAATAGAACTAGGGGGAAGTCCCGTAAGCCGGACGGCTCCTAAAGCCGGACAAGATTTGAATGTGCAAGAAAGCGCCAATTTGTTAGTTGTGTCGCGGTTAGCAACTTCCTCCGAAGTGAAGTGGGGGGGATGACGCTCGCGAGTCAGTGCCGTTTCGTTCGTAGTGGAGATTAGTGCAAATTTAGTTAGTATTAAGTAGGAGTTAGTAAAAATTTTGTTGATATTGATTATTGTTAATAATTGCTATGTTATTAATCTGTCATAATTCATAAGATTTTTTATGATTCATAACTCACAATATGAATAAGGATTTTTCTTGAATGTACCCAAGGGTCCCTAAGATCGGACACTCTAAAAGTCCCCTAATGGCGGACAGTTTTACTATTAGAGATTAATATTTTGAGGCCCGTGGATTATGGATAAGGCCTAACTCTGGTGCAAGAATAACAGAATATGACATTGCTGCAATGGTGATACAAGCTTTCAATCGCGTTGCACGTTTGGATATAGCAAAGTCTGGATTTCAATGCACTGGAATTATGCCTTTGAATCTACACAGATTTTGATTTTCTGCCATCAGCAGTAACCTACGTACCCATGCAATCAGATGTTGAAGTGAATGTTTGCAATAACACCAATACGGACATACCTCAGGATTTGCCTCGAAAGACTTTCAACGTTAATGAAAAGGAAAATTTTGAGACAAAACCGTCAAGCAAAACCATTACTATGGTAATTCGTCAGCTGTCACCAGTCCCAAATACTGCAGCAAAGCGAGCCGTGAGTCGACGGCGAAAAGCTGAGAGAAGTGAGGTTTTGACACCAATAAATAACAGCAAGAGCAAAGCCTGACGTGGTCAAAATACATTTTAAAGGCAAAAAACCAACGACCAGAAAAAAATAAAGACAAAAAAACCAACTGCAACATTCAACACAACAGTGATTCCGTCATCCAAATCAAGGACCGAGAATATAACAACTTGTTTAATTTGTCAAGAAAATAACGATGAAGATTGGATACGCTGCCAGGCTTGTAATCAGTGGGTACATGAAGCGTGTGCTAACGTTGAAGAGGCTCATATAACTACATTTGTGATTTTTGACTATACGATTAAAATTTTGAAATTTCTTAGAAAACGATCCTTTCTGACCTGAAGATTAAGTTTAACTTGCTTTATTAATGGTTGATCAGTTTTATTGGAATAACATTTTTACAAATTTTTTTGTTAAAATATTTTTTAAGTTCAAATAATAAAGGGAAAGTTGACTGTCCGATATTAGACCTTTTTTCAAGTGTTCTCTTAACTATACACGGTGGAGACTTTAACTGGAATATATTCGCTAGCGGGGTGGTGAATGATTTTTCAAAAAATTCCCGAGACACGTCAACTTTTAAATGTATTTACCTACATTTTGCAAGTACTGTGAAAAATATAGCCCTTCAGGGGTGGCTGAAACCACCCTAGAAATGATTTTTTCAAATGCAACCCTATGGCTTGTGACCCCTCATTGTAAAGCTGGTGGAAAGAGGAATCCAACGCACTGATCAAATTTTAATTTTTAGTATGTTTGTAGGGTTGCATACAATTAAAACAATTTAAAAATTAAATTTATTTTCAACGTAACAATTGTTCAAAATGTGCACCATTCACTTGTTGGAAGCATCCCAGTCTGTGGTAGGTTTCGTCCCTTACATTATGCAACATTTGCGGTGTTATTTTTCCGATTTCCTCTCTTATCATTTCCTGCAGATCTGCTATGTTGTTGGGTTTCTGAATGTAAACCCTACTTTTAAGATGTCCCCACAAAAAGAAATCCAGTGGTGTAAGATCTGGAGATCTTGCTGGCCACTCAATATTACCTCGCCTCCCAATCCACCTACCTGGAAAAATTATGTGCAGATACTGACGAACAATGGCAGCATTGTGTGGTGGGGCCCCATCTTGCTGAAACCATAACCTCTCGTTGGTCAAGTTAGGGTTTAAGGGGGTTTGGAAATAAATGACATAGCACTGGCATTAGTTCGTGCTGGAGTAAACGCAAGTATCTTGCTCCATTAAGAGTGTCATCAAAGAAAAATGGTCCTACAATTCTATCTTGTATTTCCGGCCCACACGTGAGTTTTCTGTGGGCGCTGAGTATGAAGTTCCCCTCATCCAATGGGGGTTCTCTTCAGCCCAGTAACGACAATTCTGGCGATTTACGTGCCCATTTAATGTAAAAGTAGCCTCGTCAGAGAAAATTATCCACTCTAAAGATAACTTGGTTTTTATCAATACAAGTCATCAATAAATCGCAAAATTCCACTCGTCGATCTGGATCATCTTCAAGTCGCTCTTGAACAGCTTGCATTTTATATGGGCGTTTTTTCTCATATTTAAGTATTTTTAAAACTGTTTTGTGATTTAGATTACTATCACAGGTCAGTTGACGGGCTGGAGTGATTGGATTTTCTTCTAGAGCAAGCAACAAATTCAACTTCGTGTCGTCATCAACAACAGCCTGCCTCTTACTCGGTACTTTCCTGACATGACCCATCTCTCGATATTGTGCCTCAATTTTACTAATGGTACCTTGATTTAGTGGTGGCAAGTCAGGATGCGTTTCTCGAAACAAGCGAACAACTTCGCATTGAGTTCGCGTCCTATCACCACATCCAATCATCATCAAAATTTCGATTTTTAGTGATTCAGTTAAATAAGACATTTTCACCAATTTGAAATAACACTTCGTTGTTGATAAATGTAGATAAATACATTTAAAAGTTGACGTGTCTCGGGAATTTTTTTGAAAAAATCATTCACCACCCCGCTAGCGAATATATTCCAGTTAGTCTCCACCAGTGTATATGTTGGTTAAGTATATAATAGAGAGTTATTGTAACATAAATAAACAAATTAAACTATCACGAGTTTTTTGTTATTGTTAAGATTCCTTAAGTGTCCGGTACTCGGGGATTTCCCCTACGTCTTTTGTGCTCGGCCAACTTTGATTACATGTTTTTGAATGGCTCATTAAATTAAAATATTAAACAATGCTGCAACCAATTTATTAGAGATTCTGCCCACACCTATTCATCTGACAAATTCGTCTGTTAACCCTTCTTGCAGTAAAACTAATGTTTCTGTATACTATTATCTCGAAATCTTATTCAAATCCAGCTGTCCATTCCGCAACAATTTGTAAAACATCGTAGCCCCACTGGATGTGGAGCCTCCTAAGTACATACCATGAATTCGAATATGAATGCAAACCATTATAAACCTCGTCAGAGACAAAGCTATAAATCTGACACGTCAAGCTAGTAAATCTCTTACTAAAATACTCGCTCGTGATGCAAAGTGAAATATTATGAATATTCTGAGGCTGTACAGCGCGGAGTCTAACCGTCACTTTGCGTTGGTTGTACGCTATGTTAAATATTTAAATTTCATCAGGATGTATGCGAAATAAACAGTGCATAGTTATTGAGGTACTATAGCTTGCTGTGGTATCGAGCGCGTTTCTAACTCAGTTTGCATCCGATTTTGATAGTGTCAGTATGAATTTCGGAAAAAGACACCGTTTATCTCTTCAAGACAAAATTGATGTGATTAAGACTAGAGAACAACATCATTTGAGTGACAATAAGTTAAAGAGCGGAAAACTATTGATGAAGCAGTTTTAATTGGTTCATGCATGGTACGAGACAAAAAATATATCGATAGCTGGACTTTCATTAAAAGAGAAGACACTAGAAGCAGACCAAAGTTTGCAACGTAATTGGCTTTAAAGATTCCAATGGTGGGTTGGAGAAATTGTGTCAAAGGCATACAATTTCCGTTAAAACGGTTTGTGGTGAATCCGCGTACGTAAACTTGCAAACAGTTGATGACTGGAGAGGAAAGTTGCAGTCATTATTGAAGGAATATGCTCCAAAAGATGTTTTTAATGCCGATGAAACAGGTCTTTTTTTTCGTGTAGTTAACTTTATTATTTTACTTTATACAAAAAATTGTTAAATATAAAAGTTGTACGGTACAATGTTAAGTTTTTCATGACGTTTTGACGTATATAAGGTGTCACAGAAAAGCGTAATAAATAAAAATGTATTTTTTCTTATGGAACACCCTATATAGTATATCACTAAATAATTGGCCTCATATCCCTGATTGCGAATATATATAATATATTATACTTATTTTAAAAATATAAGCAAAACCGGATATTTCAATTTTATATGTAGTAAAAACACTGAAAATCAGTGTTTCAATTTATTAGGTAGGAACTCTGACTATCCAAAGTGGATCTGTATTTATTGTTTCAAAGCCATTTTGTACAATTTCTTTTAATAATGCGACATTGTTGTGGTGTTCTTTTAGATATAATTTTTCAAATAAAAATTTTAAGAGGGGTTATTGTATTTGCAAGCCCATTCTTGAATTCATTGCCTACTACAGGTAAAATTGATATAGGTGTTTTTTGATTTTTTAAAATAAGTATAATAAATTATATACAGTACGTGTCAAAAGTTCCGGGACGGCTGGATAACTTGAGAAATAAGCCTCCTAGAGAAGAATGACCTTCACAAAAGTTATAGGATTTTTCCCTGGAAATCCAATGGTGACCATGGATTTGACATTGATCATGACCTTAAAGGTTATATCGTCAAATCCGTTTTAACAAATAGGACCCCCTATTTTTGACACCGGAAATGAAAAGAGCGGAAAATTTTACAATCGATTATAACCTTGACCAACTCCTGGGATTTTACCTTCAATGCTATTCCAAGGTCAAATATAAGGCATTGACGCTTGATACAGGCAAATACGCATCATGGAAAAAAGTTGACCAAGATAAAGACTTATCTAGCCATCTAAGGCAAAACTCTTTACTGTCCAGCAGGCTAAGGCAAGACTCGTTCACACAGTATTAATTATTACAATAAGTGATCAAAACTGTACTCCGTTAATCTATTGACATTAAGCCAATCGATTATAAAAACTATTGATTGCGTTCATGAAATACTCAGCTGGGATGACATCGCATTCGTCTAGTATGCGTTGCCATAATTCTTGTAAATTTTGCGGCTTAGTTTTGTACACCCTACCTTTGAGATAACTCCACAAAAACTGAGTACTGAAATTGAATACGTACGACCATAACATGGTCACGACCTAATTCAAGGTTATAATTAAATTGTTGGGAAAAAATCCTACAACTTTTATGAATGTCATTTTCTCTGGGATACGTATTATCAAACTTCTGTCTGGTAGCTCGCATACTTTCAGTTGATGGTCATCCAACACCATTGTGAATTTTCTTCAACATTTCTGGCGTGGTCACCTCATTTGATCGACCACTGCGATGTTCATCTTAGCAGCTCGTACGGCCTCGTTTAAACTCTGCCACCCAATATTTTATTGTTGTAAACGAAGGAGCAGACTCTTCCAGAGTAGAATCTTGTTTGGCTTTGATAATGTTGGGACTGTGACCTTTCAAATGAAGGTATTGTATCACATAATGATGATCAGCTTTTCCCGTGTTTTAAAATTCACTGAGAACGTTCACTATTGATGGCTGCCAAATAAACACTAAACAACGTAGTGTCTTGAACCTTCAAACTTAAGCTTTTTATGGTTGATACTTTCGATGATAGTAATTGTTTTCAAACAACAACGGCCTCCTATACGTCAAGTCGGGTACTTCTGGGACTACCCTCGTATTAGATAAGACTTATTTGACATTTCGTAACGTCACTGAGAGTGATATCCTGAAGCCACCCCTGATAAAGTACGCATCTACTATTAACGTCCGAGCTCTATTGATAAACTTTAGGAAATTGGGAAATCGGTAAACTTCTCTTAAATAAATGCGAATCAAATATGAGAGGAGGGAAAACCAGTCGTAAGCGAGGTATTACGGATAATTGAATTATCAAAGCTCCCTCCATCAGTGATATCGACTCAAAAAGTAATATTTAAAGAAATATTTCTCATGGGAAAGAAATTTTCCTTGAACTTAATAAATTGTAAAACAATTTCCAAAAAAAATCATCCATTGTTTTTCAACTGTTTTTTTTTAATTGAACTTTATTTTGTTACAATTCTGTTGGCTATCTTAACATGAAACTACTACTTAAAAATAACAAACAATAAATCACTTTAAAAAAGAACTTACTATGCAAAAAAATCAGTAATAGCCATGTAATGCCATTGCAAGTTGCATAAACCTTATATCTTTGTGTGGCTTCCTTAATTTTCCACGTATTTTTCAGTTCGGGGGTTAAATTGCCTGACAGAAATTAGTAAGAACTTATAACATTAAGTCAGATAATTTCTAAACATCTTGTTCAGAGGAAAATGGATCGGGAGTTTTCAGAATTTTCTTGGCCACCGCGTTCCCCAGATTTGAACATAATGGACTTTTTCTTTTTAGGGATATTATAAGAAACAAGTGTACAAAAAAGAGACCTTTTCAAAATGTGGATTATTTAGATAATGTGAAAACGTTATAAGAGAAATTAGTACAAATATTCCTAGGCTGTTCTTACTAAATTCTGTCAGGAAATTTAACCGCCGAACTGAAAAATGCATGGAAAATGAAGGAACTCACACAGAAATGTTAGGTTTATGCAGCTTGCAACGGCATTCCACGGCTATTACTGATTTTTTTTTGCATATTAACCCTACAATGCGCAGTTTTTTTTTTTATTAGAATCGAAATTGCGTTATATTGACAAAAAATATGTTTAGAAACGAGGGAAAAATAACGAAAAAATATATAATGTAAAAAAATATTTATTATTATTATTTAGTTATAATGATTTATAAATATTTAATTTATGCATCAGTGCACATTTGCATCATTTGCACATTTGCATCAAATCAAGTACAAACGTTGTATTTCACTCTCCACACTCTTATTTATTCCACTTGTGTGAAATAATTTAAAACATATTTTCTGTGTTGAAGCAGAAAGCTGTATTGCATTTTTCACATACAATATAAGTCTGAGCCTTGCAAGTTGGAATCTTGCATCGTAACCTGGTATTATTCCAGATGGGAAAATGATTTGCTTTATCCAGTCTCAGATCTTGTAAGTAAGGTAGCTTCTTTTGGTTTTTTCTTTTTATATCAATGGTTTACTGAAGTTCTGACGGTCTTCCTCTTTTTGCCATGGAAGAATTGCCAATCATGCATAAAGTGCGAGCCAAATCAATTCTGAAGTCTGCTAATTTCAAGAGGTTTTGTTTACCTTCATTGCACCGTCGATATAGAAGCCAGGTATTTATTATTACTACATCTATAAGATGATAAAACAGTCGTATCTCATCGTAAACTTTCGCGATCTCATTTTGATCTTGTATCTACCAATAAGGCTATCAAGTAAATCAACACCACCCATGTGACGATTGTACTGCTTTATTATAGCTGGACAGGGCACTTGAATATTCTCTTTGAGTTTTCGGTCATATCTGGGTATCACATGAACTGGGTCGGTGTCTACAAATGATGATGATAACGTGACTGTTTTATTGTCTTTCCAATAAACATTACTTATGTATATTCCCTCAAAAGAGAGAATTGTCATTGAAAAGTAGATTAGAACGAATGTTTTCTGGCTAATAGTATTTTCTACTATTTCTAACCCATTAACGTCGTTCCAGTACATTGTCATGTTAGGTATTGAACTCACCGAAGTCACTATACAAATGCCCAAATACTTATTGAAATCATTTTTTGAAAATGCAAAAGGTTTTGCTGGATTTTTTTGAATGCTGTATCTGAGACTTTCTTCAACAATTTTGTCAATTAGTACGTCATCAAAAAAGTATTTAAAATATTGATACGGAGTTTGTAAATTTAAAGCGTGTCTGGCAAAGCAGTGTTTCCAGTGAAAGTCGAAGGTACTTTCCCGATTTTTTTCCTCCATAAAATTTCTTTTGCACGCAGAAACTGCTTTAGGTGTAGTTGAGACTCTAGCGTTACTTCGTTCACATTATTTGCATTCAAATATTTATCCAGCATTTGCTCAGTACCAGGGCTGCATTTCAACGCACTAAAATCTTCATCCTCATAATCACTCTCTTCCTCCAGTTCATCTTCACTACCACTGGGTATATTCTCAATCAAGTCAAACAGTGCATTATCCTCCAGTTCATTCAAATCAATTGTTTCTTGTCCATCATTGTATATGAACGGCATCTAGATATATAAAACACAAAAGTTAAAGAAAATCACTAATAATAGCTAGATATATGTATGTTTTACGAATTAAGCTCAAAGACTGTGCAATCGAATATTTTATTGGCCATAAACTCTATTTTACATACCCTGTGAATTTAGTTCATAACAAGTAAGTACATGCATATATGTAAATGCGCACAGATTCATAAATGCACCGCGTTATATTTTCCATATAACATGAACAAGACGGAAGCATACTATTTTTGTCCATAAACCAACCCCTAGAACATTTCTAATAATCTAGTAATTTTGCTAAATAACCACTTATTGCACTACAAAACTTCACAATCTCGTAAACCATGCACTGATATTGCAACCATGTGATAAAATGAGTCTAGGTGTTGTTAAATCTCAATTGACTTGCGCAGTCGAAACTAGAATGATTCAAATATGAATGTCTGCGCGCTTGTGGCTTTCAACGTATTCAATACACAGGAAATGAGAAAAAGAAGGGTGATACAAATGCATCATTACGCATTGAAGGGTTAAGTTCTTTTTAAAGTGATTTATTTATTGTAAAACCATTATATTACAAAAACCATTTTTGTACTAACAAAATAAAGTTTAATAAAAAACAGTTGAAAAACAATGGGTCATTTTTTTGGAAATTGGAAAATAATCCAGACAGTACCTTTTTTCGATTAAACATATCAATAATCTTCAAAACCAACGACACCTACGAATATTATTAGCACAGTAGGCATTGCAATGGCAGACTTTATACTGCTTTGAAGCGTTTTAAACGTTTTCAGATCAGTTAGTTATGGGAGTGAATCAAAAACTTCGAAAATATAAAAATTTTTGGATATCAAAACGTTTCGTTCAAAATCGGCATATAGGCGTAAAATGTCATTAGGAACGGAATTTCTTAATGATTTCGAAAGATTAACAATTTATTTTCTACAGATTTCTTTGGGAAATCACAAAGGGTCTCACTGGGTTTTCCATATGAAATCTGCACTGGCGTCTTTGTTGACATTGGTGCCTTTATTATATTGCTAGTTGTTGAACTAGCTAACTTCATTCGTTTTTGGAAAATGGGGGTTGAAACCCCTAACTTCAAAATTATTTTTCTATGAAACTATGATAGATAGTTGAATGCAACCAAAGCGACATGAAAGCTCCTAATTAACTTTACATTACATGTTTTTTTTATTATTTTCCAAATAATTATAAGGCTGCAAAAAAACTATTTAAAAAAATAGGGGTGGTTTTAGTGGCTATTTCTTGAGGTACACCGACCAAAACAAACACGTATAATCAGTACGTATCCAACTATAAAAAGCATCAATTACATAGAAGTGTGATGGGTGGAACATATTGAAAAAAAAATTCTATGTAAGTGGGTACATAGTATATTGTAGCTAATCCAATAAAAGTCACTTAAATTAAAATAAAAACAGCATTTTCATAAAATATTAATATCTTTTATTTTCTATATAAAAATATTGAAATAATTTAATCTTCGTCACTATTTTCTTCTATAGTTGTAGTAATATTTGTAACATCAAATATATGTGTTAATATTTCAGCGGGCTTGATGATTTTCGATTCGTAACGGCCATGTGACAAATAATAAATTATATTATTGATGCATGTGAGCAACAACCTATAAGTCCTATTTCCATTAGCACAATCACAGGTGTATCTCTTTATGCCTTTATAGTTGTTCATATTTGGTTCGTATTCAATAAAACATTGATATGTCTTGCTATTGATGTGTCGAGAACGAACTTTCATCCTTATTATATTATCATTTTCTTTTTAAGTACTCAATATGAATATTGAGTACTTTATTATATTAGTATTGAGTAAAAGAAATTGATAATATAATAAGGATGAAAGTTCGTTCTCGACACATCAATAGCAAGACATATCAATGTTTTATTGAATACGAACCAAATATGAACAACTATAAGGGTATAAAGAGATGCACATGTGATTGTGCTAATGGAAATAGGACTATATGTTGTTGCTCACATGTAGCATCAATAATTTTTTATTTGGCACATGGCCGTTACGAATCGAAAATCATCAAGCCCGCTGAAATATTAACACATATATTTGATATTACAAATATTACAACAACTATAGAAGAAAATAGTGACGAAGATTAAATTATTTCAATATTTTTATATAGAAAATAAAAAGATATTAATATTTTATGAAAAATGCTGTTTTTATTTTAATTTAAGTGACTTTTTATTGGATTAGCTACAATATACTATGTACTTGATTACATAGATTTTTTTTTTTGAATATGTTCCACCCTTCACACATCTATGTAATTGTTACGTATTATAGTTGGATACGTACTGAGTATACGTGTTTGTTTTGGTCGGTGTACCTCAAGAAATAGCCACTAAAAACCACCCCTATTTTTTTTAAATATTTTTTGCAGCCTTAAAATTATTTGGAAAATTATAAAAAAAAAATACGTAATGTAAAGCTAATTAGGAGCTTTCATGTCGCTTTGGTTTCATTCAAATATCTATCATAGTTTCATATAAAAATAATTTTGAAGTTAGGGGTTTCAGCCCCCATTTTCACAAAAACGAATGAAGTTAGGGGTTTGATAATTGGTCAAAAATTATTTTCAACAACTAGCAATATAATAAAGGCACGAATGTCAACAAATACGCCAGTGCAGATTTCATATGGAAACCCGGTGAGACCCTTTGTCAGTTGCCAGATGTTAGCTGTCAACTTTATGCTGTAAGCTAGATGGTAGCTGTGCATTTTAAGTTATTTTGGAAGCAGAAGTGATTGTAACTAAAAGTTTTTATCAAACTCTAATATTTAAAAAAATCCCATATGGTTACAACTTTATAGCGGACACTGTATATACTCGTATGTTTGAATTCGTGTTTTAATAACCCTAATTAATGTGAAGATGTGAATCGATGCTTTTACATTTTAACGTAAAAGAACAATACAGATTCTATACTAGAAAACTAACCTCACGTTCCCCATTATTGACATGATTATCGTCATCATTTCGGTCAGTTACGCGAGTTTCATTATATTCAATTTTAACCGGTGCAATAACGTGGCAGGATATCGACTACAGCAAGACAGCTGTTGGACAGTCCAAAATAGCGGATTTCGTATCTCGTCTCGCTATGTAGAATATGTGTTTGTCCGCCAATATAAATAAAACAAAATATTATCCTATTATCTACTTGTCTGGAACTTTTGAATACATAATATATGTACAGGGATTTCGTTTATATTTTAACACCTACATAGGGGGGATTATTATAAGAAGTAGAGAAAAACTTATATAAGAGTTTTTGTAATTTATCTGTATTACCTTTTAAGCTATTCAAAATTAACAATTGAACATCGAAAATGCGCTAAACGAAACAATCATTATATGTACATATATATTTTTTAAAAGGAACACTGTATATAATTTTTTTTCTGCAAAAGCTCTTCCCAAGAAATGATAAATACAACAAATACCGAAAATTGGATTAACCCGTTTCGGCCCAGAATGCCACTCGAAGCATATCGCTCTTCGGTGCCTCAGAACTGTTCCTATTCGTGACAGAAAAATTTTTAGGGGACATATTTTGAAAGATAAAGACTTGACCTTTCCGATGGTGTCAATTAAATTTGTCTAAAAAATTGTTAAATAGGCAAAAAAACAGTATTTTTTACAAAAAAAACACGATTTTTTCGACACAATTTTTTTTAAATCAATTTTTCAAGGGATTTTGGGTCTGCCATGGACCTGGAACCTCAGTAACCTAATAAATGTCTAAACTTAAAAGGATGCATTGTTTAAATATCGATTTTTCTCCCCTGTGCATCCAAAATGGCACCTCAACTGCAAATTTTTTGCAAAAAACTTCAAAAGCCTGTTTATACGAAAATGACGCACTTTTTTAAAAAATTGTCAAGAATAAAAAAGTTCTTAAAATCACCTTAAAAATCACCTTAAATAATACGTTGGAATTTTTTCAGAATTTTTTTGAGCGGTTTTTTTAATTTTGCACTTGTCAATTTTTGCAAAATTCAATAAATCGTTCAAAAAATTCTAAAAAAAGCATTCTAGCATATTCTTTGGGTGATTTTAAGAACTTTTTATTCTTGATAATCTTGATAATCCAGCGTATTATTTAAGTGATTTTAAGAACTTTTTATTCTTGGCAATTTATTAAAAAAGTGCGTCATTTTCGTATAAACAGGCTTTGAAGTTTTTTGCAAAAATTTTGCAGTTGAGGTGCCATTTTGGATGCACAGGGAGAAAAAATCGATATTTAAACAATGCATCCTTTAAGTTTAGACATTTATTCCACAGGTTACTGAGGTTCCAGGTCCATGGCAGACCCAAAATCCCCTTGAAAAATTGATTTAAAAAAAAAATTGTGTCGAAAAAATCGTGTTTTTTTGTAAAAAAAATACTGTTTTTTTGCCTATTTAACAATTTTTTAGACAAATTTAATTGACACCATCGGAAAGGTCAAGTCTTTATCTTTCAAAATATGTCCCCTAAAAAATTTTCTGTCGCGAATAGGAACAGTTCTGAGGCACCGAAGAGCGATATGCTTCGAGTGGCATTCTGGGCCGAAACGGGTTAAGAAAGTTCCTGATATATACTGCGTGCGATAAAAAGAAGTCGCACGGAGTAATGTCGCATGATCTTGGTGGAAATTCATGGTCGACATTTGAACTAATTAATATATCTTGAAAAAATTATGTCAAAAACTCTATGACCTATAGGGTCTTATGTAACCTTAATGACATTTATCACCTGTATGACTTTTATAACTCATCTAAAGTCACATAGTGAGACTCATATGATGTGACTCATCATAGTCTAGGTCGTATAACCTATTTGACCTTTGTGATCAATATGACTTTTATGACCAATATGGCATTTCCGACCTTTATGACTAGTATGATCTTTATGATCTTTATGAATCAAATGAGCAATATGACCTTCTTTATGACCAGTATAACCTTTATGTTCTGTAGGACCTTTATGACCCATATGACATAACGTATGCTAACCTAGTCATAAAAATTATATGATTTAGATGACCTTTGTGACCAATATAACCTTTATAACCAATATGTCTAGTGTGGCCTTTGTGACCACTATGACCTTTCTGACTCTTATGACCAATATGATTATGAACAATGTGACCATCATGACCAAGTAATCTTTATGACGTGCAAAGCCTTTATGACTCGCACTAAGTTTTTGACTTAGATGAATAGGAGCAACTTTTTTATACCTCAACTCGCTCTATAATTACAAAAAAATAATTTTAAAACGTTTATTTGGCCTATTTTAAATATTTACCCTCTTCAACCCCCTACTCTATTAAGCTAAAAACCTTTACATCCGTAAACTCTATTATGTTGTACATTGTCTCAAATTTGAAGTGCATACGTTGCATCGTTTGCAAAGTACAAATATTCAAGAAAAAGTGTATTACCCCCATTTAACCCCTAACTCCTTAACCAATTAAGCTCAAAAATCTAATCAGTTCCAGATCTCGTCATGCGTTCTCGAGTGAGCATGTACACAAAAAAAGATTAACAGGCAGGCAGACACACACGTCGACAGGAAGACGCTTTTTTTTCGCTTAAACAAAACCTCGACGTTTCAGAACATTTTAGTCCTATTGAGCCAACAAATTGGCTCCTTATGGTTTGTAAAGCGCAATACGGATTTTGAACTGTAATCGTATGTTGTATTTTAGTTTTTCTTGCTGTTGGCAGGTTTTATTATTCACTTTCATATCTTTTTAAATAACGGAAATATCGGCTGTTAGTTATTCTAGAACACCCGATATTTCCACACTGCGTATTACAAACAAGTCCAGATTTGTAATGTGCCCCCCCCATATTTTTTGTGATGTTTTAGAATAAATAAAAATAATAGAAGAAAAAACAAAATATATACATATATCAGAAACACCCTAATATAACAATTTATTTGCAATAAACATTTCAGCTCTTTTTTTCGAAAAAAACAATCGAACAAACGAAAACAACTCGTAACTCGATTTTTAGATGTAGGATGTATATGAAATTTGACAAAAATGAAATGAAAAATCAAACATTTTTGCGTGAAAAAAAGCTTTGAAGAAGTTTTTTTCATAAACATAAAAAATAGTTTAAACAGTAAATTTGACTTTTTTCGGTTATAATTGCAAAGTACCATAAAATGTAACTTCTGCCAAATCTCCATCAGTTATTGCGTTTTTTTAGGAAAGAGTTTTGTATTGCAAATAAAATAATAAATACGCGTACAATAAATATCGAAAAACCGCTTGCGGATGATTCTGATATAGGCGTATACTTTATTTGTCTTTTGTGAAATGTTTGGGACTCTAAAACATCACGAAAAATAGGGGGTCACTCCACAAATTTTGACTCAAATTTAAATTACGCATAGATCGGTTTCTCCATTACATGCACCCGCAAAGTAGAATCCACCTAACAGGATCCGGATAGAATTACAAAATTACTTTTTTCTTTAAATTACTGATGAAATCGAGAAATAGGGCGCAGGTTACTTGGATCAGCCTTTGGGGAACACGCGAGAATTGGATGCGGCACTGTCCTATGGGGAAAAGAGAACATTTTTTTGGGAAAAATACGTCTACTCGGATAAGGTCCCGAATGGTTTTAATTTGGATCTGTCCAAATAGAGTCTCATTAATAATTTAGCAACATGAAGCCGGGCTAATATAAGCTCTTACAGGGGAGGGAAAGTTTAGTAGGTCGCAATTAATTTGTTTTCCTCAATTAAGGACAGCTTACGTAACAATGTTAAACTGTTAAAGAAAGTTAGTGAATTACTTATTCACTTTAAAAGTATAAGAATTTAAAACGTTTAGGGAAAAATTACTTTTAAAATTGGATTTTACCTATAATATGTTGTGTGGCCTTAAAAAAACATATAGAGTCTAAGCTCCGGTACTTTTACTACTGGTTAGAATAATCAATTATTCGACTAGCAGTTTAACTAAAAGGTGTGGCTATTACATAACCGAACAGCTGTCATAACACTTTTTATTCGTTACCAATTATAGTAGCAACTTTTTCGTCTTCACTGTCCTCCCCTTGGCGATCTCTACACCGCTCCATACGATTTTTCCATTGTTGAAAGCAGTGCTGGAAGTCCGCTTCTGTCAGCTGGTTCGGAACCTCCGTCACCTTTGCTTTAACCGCTTTCACATTTTCATCACAAGTCATCACCGTGTCTAACAAGCCTGGATCAGTGTCAATGTTGTTTAGAATGTCAGCGCAAATGTTCATTCGTGATTCCTTTTGCTCGGGAGTGAGGAGTTTTGGCACCATTTTTGCGCAGACTTTGCGCATGTTGAACGATTCATGCAAAATCTGGCGAACACATTCTTTGTCGATTCCTGTTATTTCAGCAGCTTTTCGGATGCTTAGACGATGATCTTCGCGGATTAATTTACCAATTTTTTCAATGTTTTCGTCCGTTTTTGACGTTGAGGGCCATCCGGGGCGCGGATCGTGTTCGGTCGTTTCACGTCCCTGTTTAAACCATTCAAAAACTTGTGTGCGGGATAGTGATGCGACATAAGTGACATAACGGAAGCAGAAACAGGACCAGATGTCAAAATAAAATCTTAGCGGAAACGGAAACAGAAACGGAAGCGGAAGTGTAAATACTATGAAAAAAAATATATATTTTTTAAAGTAGGTATTATTTTTTATTAAATTAATATTCAAAATTAAGTAGCGGTAAGTTATATTTTATGAATAGTAGTTTGGCCGCTTTCGTACCCAGCAATCTGCTCCGATGTTCTTCATAAATTAGAGCAGCTCCGCTAAAATGGTTACGCTGCTGGGAGGAGCGGATAAATATTGGCGCACTATAGGCAAGAAATGATGGTATTTAAGCGATTTGGTATGTAATGGCTCTGCCGTTAAGCAAACCGCGAGTATCTTCTGCTTGGGCCTAGTCGCCCTGTTCCTAGTCCTCCCCGCCGGCGCTAACCTCGTCACAATATTCCGATTAAATTTCCGTTAGAAAAGTTGCGAAAGCAGAAGCAGAAACGGATATGAAAAAGCATGCGGAACTTCCGCAGTTGCGGAAGCAGAAGCATAGGTCTGTTGCATCGCTAGTGCGGGATAAACATTCATTCCTGTAAACTTCTTTTAACATTGCATAAGTTTCTGTAAAAGTTTTCCCCAGTTTAACAAGAAACTTGAGATTAACCCGTTGCTCCATCTTAACATTTTTTCGACGCGTCACTGCTGCGTAGATTAATTCAAACGACTGCTACAGTCAAACTGAGCGACCCACTGGCTTGTCCAGCGAGCTCAGGGTAGGGAAAGTATCATCAGACACAATTCTGTTCAAACTTGTCGCGATACGCTCGCAGCACGCTGGTAGCATCAGTTCGGTTATTTAATAGCCACATCTCGTATACGAACATGCATTTATTCGCAATTCGGCACAGCCCGAATTTCAATAGAGAATATTTCTTTTGTGTTAATTTACTATAAATTACTGTTACAATAATATCAATTAATTGTATACGACAAACTATTCATATTCTAATTATTATTCCTTTTATACCACAAATAATGATTTTTATCACATATATATGACAGACTATCGATCGAGCACCGAGCCACCGTACTCTCTCCGTATTCTCTCCGAGCCACCGTATTTCTCGCATTTCGCGAGCGTGGGCACACAATTTACCAGCCCTCGTTTTTAATCGGGCTTTTTCGGTGACTGGTAAAGTTTGGCGAACGATTGCAGACACAAGACGTCGTTAAATCGATCGAAAATCAGCTGAACGGGTCACACTTGTTAAGTGACCATTTTTGTTTATTTTCTTTGCTGAGAAGTGTGTTTTTACTGTTTTTGATTGTGAAACGTTTCAAAATGAGTTCGGTGGACTTTTTATTGACCAATAAAGATATTACATACGAGATCCGAACGGAAATTAAACGGTTAGGAAGGCCGATACCCGATTTGATTATTTCCAAAACAGACGTAGGAAAATCGCGAAATTATTCACGAAATTTTAATAATAGTGTCTACGACAGATTTAAGTGGTTATGTGTCCTAAAAGAAACAAACTGTTTTGTTTGATTTGTTTAGTGATGGATGGCAACCAAAGTGCATGGACTCAAGAAGGGGTGAGTGATTTAAAACATTTAAATGAACGAGTTAAGAAACATGCTAGCTGCAATGAAAAACATTTACATATGTAACATCTTAGATTTTAGTGTGTTGGGAAAGGTAGACATAAGGCAACAGCTTGATAGTGCTTATCGTGAAAATATAAGACGTCACAATGAAAATGTGGATAAAAACAGACATATTTTAAACCAAATAATTAATTGTACTAAATTTTGTGAAACAAATCCGGGACTTTAATGAAAAGCAGATTAACATTTTTGTGAACAATAAGGACAGGCGAGCTGATTTCCTCTACAAATAACGGTAAGATACCTATATAAATTTTTTTCACATGTTGCGACCCTTTATTTTAATATATTTATGCCCTCAATATTCGTGATTAAATATTATTTCAAAAAGCTACCAAATCCCAAAAATTATGCTTGTGAAAGTCTATATTTTTGTATAAAAGAATTTTTTCATTGAAATTCTGAAGTGTCAGTAAAACGCATGACCTTGAAAATTTTAAAAATTTTCGCCTGCGGCGCCATTGGTAGCTAATGAGTAATCCTACTGACACACCCTGTGCCCACTCATGTAACACACCCACGAGCCGCCACTGTATTGTGGCGTATATTTTACTAAATGTAAATGTACCAAGAAATAGTGATTAGGGCTTGTTGAACTCGGTTATTTACTATTTTCCTGTCCAACGACCGTGGATTTCAAGTTTTTATATTGTAATTAGCACCTAATTAATTTTTTTCATTTGTTATAAATTTGTTTACACATCGACCCGGATTTTCAAGATTTATATGAGGATGAGAATGAATGAATTGTCGATAATATAGCAAATATGAGAACCTGCACTACAGTGGTGGCTGGTAGAACTTGAAATTCTTGTATTTTCGTAAGGAAGCATGAGACCTACATTATATTTTAGGTGGTGATTGATTGCTAGACCTACATAAATAGAAGGCTGTAACAGCAAAAAACTTCAAATGAAATTTGTGGAAAATTTCCCAAAAAGAAAATCTTGGAAACGGCTTGCAAAATATTTGTATTTTTTTTTCAGAATTATCAAGTGACTATAAAAATTTTATTATTGTGCTTTTTGCAAAATTTTCATTTTGCTTTAAGATACAGCTATTGTAATATCCTAGAAACAAAATGCTGGGGATGAAATAACAATCGAAATTACCAACACTTTTACAGATTATGTAAATACTTTTACTCAGAAATACAGTGTGGAACAGCCAAATGAAATAAATTCAGTAGCTCCATTCTTATGCATTTTTTTAGAAAATCCTAAGACACGTCAATTTCTAATTCAAAAATGACATCCTGCGACGTAAAAATATCATCCCTAAATTCAACCCCCTTCAGGTGACAGCAACAACCCCTAAATGTTCAAATTGGAAGTAGAGGCTTGTGATACTTCATTTGAAAGGTCTTTTCATTTTCTATTCAAAACTGCTATGGTTTTAAATTTTATTGCAGAAATTAACAAGAAAAAAAGATGACGTTTCCCCAGCGTAGGAAATTCGTTACATTAAAATAAAATTTTTATAAGTAACACTATTTGTCAATTTTAGGTTCTGAAATGTTAATAATAACAAAAAATAAATGTCTGTAATTGCCGACATTCCCTACTGTAAGATAAAAACTTACTAATAAATACGTATAATTTTTTGCTTGACAATCGAACGACAAAAAACGAGCAAGCAGCAAAAAAACAAACCTGAAATTTAAGAAATTGGCCATTATCAGCTTTAGTGAAATTACCTAGAAACGTGCTTGTCATTGTAACAGTAGTTAACAGTTGTCAGTGTTAAACTTTTTGCTTTAGTTTTCGTATTGCAATACAGAGAGATGGTTTACCTAACAGAAATGCATAAGATAACGATTCTGCAGATGATTGGTTACGGAGACAGAACACGAAAGCAGGCCGAAGTTGTTCGCCTATTTCAAGAAAAATATCCGGAGTTGCCGCCGATATCTCAAGGTACCGTAAGTAAAATAGAGAAGCAGTTTCGGGAACGCGGACATGTACGGCAGCTAAAGAAAAATCATCTCAATAAATTCAGTGATGATCAGAAATTGGATGTAATGTTTATGCTTGAAGAAAATCCACATACGTCGAGTCGTCAAACATCTTCAGCATTAAATATTAGCCATTCCTCGATTCTCCGCGTATTGATAGAAAATCAGATGCACCCATATAAACTAGTACCAACTAATGAGCTCACGGAAGACGATTTTGATAGACGAATTCTCTTTTGTGAACAAATGATGCAAATGACACATGACAATACTTTACAAATAGAAAATGTTTTATTTTCGGATGAATCTACATTTACACTTCACGGCCATGTCAATCGCCAAAACTGTCGTTACTGGTCGAGAGAAAATCCTCACTGGATGAGGGAACTACACACGCAAAACCTTGAGAAAGTTAATGTTTGGGCAAGAATAATTGGAGAAAATATCATTGCTCCATCCTTCATTGACGGCAATTTGAGTGGAGAAAATTATTTAGCGCTGCTCCAAAATAATGTTGTACCGACGATGGCAAACTTGTATCCAGCTGAAGGAAACCCACAACTTCCAGGTAATGCAATATGGTTGCTGCAGGATAGTGCACCAGCACATTATGAAATCAATGTCCGGCAATATCTGCACACAATCTTTCCAAATCGCTGGATAGGGAGACGTGGTTCTGTAGAATGGCCTGCACGATCACCTGATCTTACGCCGTTAGACTTCTTCCCATGGGGATATATAAAAAGTATGGTCTACAAAACCAAACCCGACGATTTAGCTGACTCAAGAAGAAGAAGAATAACACTTGCAATTAGGTCGAGTACCCCGCAGATGATAACTAACGTTAGAAGACATTTCTATTTACGTCTAGGATGCTGCCAAGATGCTGGAGGCATGCATTTTGAACATCTGTTGCATTAATAATGATTTGTTTTTTATTTTAATGTAACGAATTTCCTACGCTCAAGAAACTTATCTTTTTTTTTCCTGTTAATTTCTGCAATAAAATTTAAAACCATTGCATTTTTTAAAATAGAATGAAAAGACCTTTCAAATGAAGTATCACAAGCCCCTACTTCCAATTTGAAAATTTAGGGGTTGTAGCTGTCACCTGAAAGGGGTTGAATTTAGGGATGACATTTTTACGTCGCACCACGATGTCATTTTAGAATTAGAAATTGACGTGTCTCAGAATTTTCTAAAAAAATGCATAATATTGGAGTTACTGAATTTATTCCATTTTGCTGTTCCATACTCTATACTCAGTGGCATATAAATTGGAACACCACGAAGGGGGAGGAATTTTTTGACCAAACTTGGCAGAAACGTTTAGCTACTCAACGGTAATAACTGATTAGTCTCAAAAAAAAATCAAAGGAATTTAATTTTAATAATGTGTTGACCCCCCCCCCCCATTAGTAACACATTCCTGCACTATTCGTGGCATTGATTCCAGTAGGCGGCCTATGTCCTCTTGGGGTACTGTGTCCCAAGCAGCATGCAATCCATCCGCGGAGCTTCCAGTGTCTGCGAAGGATTTACTAAGTTCCTCAATGGTAGTTATCGGTTGCGTTCATAAAACATCAATTGACAAAGGATTTTTTTTTGGGATGTTGGACAAATAACGATCTACTAATTTTCTGCCGACGTTTCGTCCAATTTACTTAGACTTTATCAAGGCTCAATTAGTGTTTTTTACAATACTGGTCTATGTCATACCAAAGATTGACCTTTTTCTCTACCTGCAGGTACAAGTGTTTAAATATTTTAATAATGTTGTTATATTTATTTCTTTCGTTTTTATAACCACACTACACGAATGATTGCCTAGGCTCGATTTACTTTAAATGGCCAACTAATTGAGCCTTGATAAATTCTAAGTAAATTCTAAGTAAATTGGACGAAACGTCGGCAGAAAATTAGTATATCGTAATTTGTCCGACATCCCAAAAAAATCCTTTGTCAATTAAGTTCCTCAATATTCTTCCCATAAAGTCCCACACATGTTCTATTGGTGAGAGATCGGGAGATCTGGATAGAAATGGCAAGAGATTAACATGGGCTTCTTCGAACTGATTAAGAGAAGTCTTCGCGACGAGAGGATGCGCATTATCTTGCTGGAAAAGTGCGTCTTCGAGCTGCTGACGATATGGAAGAATATGGGGTTCCACCACTTCAATAACGGAACGCTGGACGTTCATATTGCTTCGCTAGAACACCAAATGAGACCTACTTCCGTATTGAATAGCACCCCATAAAATAACACCCACGGTTTGGTTCACACGTCTTTAAACAGAAAATTGAACAGTGCGACGTTCCCCACGTCTTCGTCTAACCGCCATGCGTCCAACATGCATCCCTAAACAGAATAAGGATTCATCATTGAACACCACCCTCTGCCACTCCAGGTTCCGGTGCAATCGTAACCCACACCACTCCAAACCATTACCATTTACCATTAAAATTATTTTATTGTATAATTATTTATATATTGTCTGGTGTAAAGGGCCGTGTATAATAAATAGGGATAGTATAGCAATGAGATCCCTAGGATAGGGGGTGGACAATTCGCCACAGCGGTCGACTCCCTGCTCGATCTTACAGCGCACGGCACTACCGGACATCATTATTATTTTTGCTCGGCCCGTTTGTTTTCATTTCCGGGTATTTTTCTTCAATGTGTTGCCTCAAGTGTAGTGTAGAGTGTATTTTTGTGGTGTAGGTGTTGTTCGTGTTTGGCGGGAAAAGTGTTATGTAAAAAAACCCGTTTCATCTGGTTGACCACTCCAAACGTTGCTGTCGGTGTTAACCGTAAGTGGTAACATAAGATATGGCCGATAGGCCTGTAAAAACACCTGTAAAAACCCTATTCTAACACACATTAAGACCTACACAAATCCTCCACACACCCCCTCTAGTCTCGCTCCTGTTGAAGGCGATGTGGGTTGTTGTTGGGTTTCATCTACATGGCCTGGCATCACTTGAAGGCTCTCGAAGTTGATTGGACTCACTGCGGAAGGCCGGTTGAGCGCCAAAGGTAAAATTCCACCACTAACCTACCCCTTGCAAATTTGTCGTGCTGAGGGGTTGTAAGCAGGTCTCTATGAGTGGGGTGGTTCGGAAAGTCTTCCTGAGTACACTCGAACCCTTTTCGACCCACCCCGAGTCTTTCGTCTCCTTCAAATCGTTTTTTGGGTTCTATGGCCCTCTTTTTTTGACCCCTTCCAAAAATTGTCTGAGTAGTTGAAAATACCTTAGAGTTATTGTTGGGTAGGCGCAATCCTCAAAGGAAACAGCGCCTGTTAGACAAAAAATGTTTTTTTTTTTTTGATAAGATAAAAAAAAACTTTTTATTTCAGAAACTATAATCATCCCAATATTACTCTTGGTTTTCATTACGTATATATTTTTTTTGTGCCTTTGATTTTTACGGGGGCGAAGTTCGCCCTCGCGAGGTAACCCTCGGCGCTCTTCCACTTAACCCCCGATACACTCACACAGTAACACCCATGTCCTAATAGAGTTGCCAATAGAGATGGCTACCCGGAACTGGAACTGATCTATTGGAACAGGTATCTACTGAGAAATCTTTGGAACTGGTTCAGAGACAGAACTGAAACAGGTCCACTAACTAGTCCACGTCCGTGTCCCGCGCGATCTTTCCAGCTCACTTCCTTTTAGCACTGATACAAGTCTCGCTGGCACTGGCCGGACCCGGACTTGTTAATGTTAGACCATACGCAGCATACAGCACAACGTCCCAGAACTAACTGAAATATTGAAATTTTGAAATACGGAAAATCGAGAAGCGAAATGAATCAGCCAGGCCGCCGACGCGACGTGACGTCCGACTTGTCTGAACCTGTAAGCCGCCTAAAAATGAAAACGAGTCAAGTTTCCAGCAGTCAAGTCGATATTAGTATATCAGTCCGGACTAATTACTAAATTATAGCCAATATGATGTGAGGTATTCATGCTGTACCGCTATCGAGTGTCGGCGCAGAGTTTGGATTCTGGACTAAATACTGGAACTGATTTTTGGAACAGGTATTTTTTTGGAACTGGACTAATTGTAACTGATCCATGAAATTTCTCGGATCAGCCATCTCTAGTTGCCAAGTCTATTAGGCGGGACTCGAACCCACTGACAGAGGTTCAGCAGATGGCTCAGATTGCCACCTCTGGTACCACCCGCTAGATGCCACTGTCCGACAAATTTTCACAGAGCAGATATGGTCACCCATCCAACAAGCAACTCGATCGAGCGTTGCTGCACTCGAATTATCGGGGTTCGGCGGTTCCTTTGTCCCTAAACATTCTTACCACCCTCCTTTTTTCCTTTATTTTACACCCCTACCCCCCTTTCCACTTAACCCCCGATACACTCACACATAACACCCATGTCCTAATAGAGTTGCCAAGTCTATTAGGCGGGACTCGAACCCACTGACAGAGGTTCAGCAGATGGCTCAGATTGCCACCTCTTACCACCCGCTAGATGCCACTGTCCGACAAATTTTCACAGAGCAGATATGGTCACCCATCCAACAAGCAACCCGATCATGCTGCACTCGAATTATCGGAGTTTGGCGTTCAGACGAATTACCATATGTTGCTCCCTAAACAGAATACGGATTCATCATTGAACACCACCCTCTGCCACTCAAGGTTCCGGTGCAATCGTAACCCACACCAATTTTTTTGTGCCTTTGATTTTTTACGGGGGCGAAGTTCGCCCTCGCGAGGTAACCCTCGGCGCTCTTCCACTTAACCCCCGATACACTCACACAGTAACACCCATGTCCTAATAGAGTTGCCAAGTCTATTAGGCGGGACTCGAACCCACTGACAGAGGTTCAGCAGATGGCTCAGATTGCCACCTCTGGTACCACCCGCTAGATGCCACTGTCCGACAAATTTTCACAGAGCAGATATGGTCACCCATCCAACAAGCAACCCGATCGAGCGTTGCTGCACTCGAATTATCGGAGTTTGGCGTTCAGACGAATTACCATATGTTGCTCCCTAAACAGAATACGGATTCATCATTGAACACCACCCTCTGCCACTCCAGGTTCCGGTGCAATCGTAACCCACACCACTCCAAACCATTACCATTTACCATTAAAATTATTTTATTGTATAATTATTTACATATTGTCTGGTGTAATATTCGGCCTCACATTTTGGTGAGAGTTCATACAATTTCACAGAAGATGAAATGGTTTTTTTTTCCTTGTTAGAAATGGAAAGCAAACATATTATAAGAATAATGTAAATTGCTTTGCATTTTTTACGACCGAGACAGCCGTTCTTTCTTGCGCAGTAGAAGTGGAAAGCCCAGAGGGCATTAGGTACATGCTTTTATTTTGATTGATTCTTGTTATATTCGCTTTCCATTTTCCAATTTATGTTTCAAATATAGTCCAACCTTTTAAATATTTAAAATCAAATCAGGTCGTATAGTTCTGGAAATGATATAAAAGGTGACTTATACAGGGTGACTTATTATTTAGAGGTCACAGCGATATTACATATACAGGGTGACCTATTATTTAGAGGTCACAGCGATATTACGTATTTTTTGAGTAAAAATATTACGACTTAACCAAGCTCACTTTAGTCCATAAGTTATTGGTAACCAACATACAGAGCGTCAAACTTATAATTTTATATTATTTCATTATTATTAAAATATTATAATTTTCGATTTATATAAATAATTTCTTTAAAAAACAAAATTTTTTTTACATTTGGTGATTTTTAGTTTTTAGTTTTTAGAGGAGAGGATTTTAATTTGTTAATTATTTTGATTAATCACACTGGTCTACGCACATTTTGGTTCCTAAGATTTTAGACCTGATTTTAAGTATGTCTTGTGAGCTGATACAAAAAAACCAGTCGCATTTTTATATCAGCTCTAGTTTATAAGAGCTAGTTTATAAGAAAAAACACATTTTTACAAAAATATCAATTTATTTTGGGATTATACGTCAAGAAATTGTATTTTGAGTGATTTTCTTGAGTGAAATTGTCTTGGGCAATCACGCATAAGTCTGCCTTGGTACTTTTTCTCCATTGTTTTTATATCTTGATGGAAGCGTTCTCCTTGTTCTTCGCTAAAATCTCCTAAATTATGTTGAAAGTGATCTATATGATTATGAAGGTAGTGCACTTTTATGCTCATATTACAGCCTAAATTTTTGAAATTAAGAAGCATTTCCTCGACTAACTCGTTATAGTTATCATTCCTCTCCTATAAAAGCCCCCGACCACCACATTTAAAAAAAAAAAAGTTTTTTAAAGAACTTATTTACAGAAATCGAAAATGAAACTATAGCTTTGCCACCTTATATCTTGGTTACCAATAATTTTTGGACCAATGTAAGTTTGGTTAAATCCTATTCCTATCCTATTTTTACCCAAAAAAACCTGCAGTTTGCTGCGGCTATTAAATAATGGGACACCCTGTATATTTCAAATAACATTTAGTATTAAAAGGTGATATATGAGATGACAAACGATGAGATGATAAATGGGTTATCTTAGGGTGGATCGTGGATTATAAGGATGATCATAAATAACTGCTCGGTCGTTACCATTTGTGGATAATATACTAAAAAAGATGATGGAAAATCACGAGGATTTTACAATAGACGGATCACATTTTTTATGTATTCCTTGCAATCGTCGATATATATTCCGTGGACATCGAAGGTGTGAAAGACATTTAGATTCGAATATCCAGTAATATCAACAAAATATTACTGGTACTGTTAGAAAAGAGGAATTTTGGTTTGATCTGTGCATAATGTTTTGCGCATGTAGCCTTTCGTAGAACGTGGTCGACAACATTCACTCTAGACGTTTCTTTGCCAAATATGTATCCAATTTTTCATTGTCTAGTAGCCATATATTGCGTAAAACATATTTACAAAAGACATATCAACGTGTTCTCGGAAATATCCAAGAATATATGGGTAATTCTTTTACAAACCGTACGGATTTTGATGAAAATTAACCGACACATCTCCGATTTGGCTGAAACTTTTTTCACGGATTCTATATCGAAAAATAAGAGATCTGAGGATTTTTTTGTTTTTTCATATATTTTCGATAATACAAGTGATCGAAAATTTGAGAATAGCGAGTTTTTTTGGCTTAGACTCATTTTTAAAAATTTATAACTCCGGTTCTATTTGATACAAACTTCTTTTTTTTTCATTTTAAAGCTAAAGGACTACATTTTGAGAAAAAAATATTTTCACTAAAAATTATTAACAAATTCACATTGTTTTAACAACGGGGCCGTTGTTAAAAATTGATTTAAAAACCTCTTAGCAAGTTTTTTATATGTTTATCGTATTCTCCGTCAAATTTTACATAAAAAATTTATTAGCAATCAATGCCATGAAAAAAGCATAAATGATTTACCAACAGTAATATTGGTAAATATTTACCAATAAATAAGTAATGAAACCACAATAATTTTTTTTATCTGATAAAATAATGTATCATTTATTAATTTATGCTTTTTTCATGGCATTGATTGCTAATAAATATTATTTTTTAAGAAAAACATAATAATTACTTATATTAAAAAAAGAAACGACATGAGGCAAAAAATATGGCAAATAAAATTAAAAAAGGTGATTTTAAACATTTTTTTCAGTTTACTTGAAAAGTTTGAGGTTATGACGAAAAACAGTTAAGACAAAATTGTAGATCTTTTTTTCTCAAAATTCAGTCCTTTAGCTTTAAAATGAAAAAAAAGAAGTTTGTAGCTCAAATAGAACCGGAGTTATACATTTTTAATAATGAGTCTCCAAGCCAAAAAACTCGCTATTATCAAATTTTCGATCACTTGTATTATCGAAAATATGTGAAAAACAAAAAAATCCTCGGACACGTATCTCTTATTTTTCGATATAGAATCCATGAAAAAAGTTTCAGCCAAATCGGAGATGTGTCGGTCAAAAAGGTGTTTGTGTCGGTCACAAAAGGTCGGTTTGTGAAAGAATTACCCATATACGTAATACATTTCTGTGGCTGATAGAGGACGAAACAAGTTTTTAGTCTCTCATGTGTCCTTCACATGACGCATTACGAGTCCAACCCTGTGTGGTAGCACACTTTCCAAGGCCTAATTATGATAAAAACCTACAACATACTTCAACTACCCTTGCTATCAAACTATTACTGTATCTAAAATACTTTTACGGTTAAAACTTGTTAATGTTAGTTGTTTAATGCGCGCTTTAACATTTGCTATGGGAAAAAAATCCTTTAGGATACATTTCTTCCACTAAAACGCCTTCGCTATATCAGGCCCACCTAAGCAATCGTAATCGGAGACGCAGCCGAAAACCATCTGGAATAAATCGAGGCAGTGTTGCCACATGAAATGCAGAGAGAATCGTGTAACTTGGCTACCGAAAATCGTGTAAAATCGTGTAGTCGTAAAAATGTTAAATGTTATTTTGGAAATACATAAAAACAAGTAATAAAATACCGTATTATTTATTAAAAAAAAAATTATTACAATATTAAAACAAAAACTAATACATTTTATTTTTATAAATATATTTAGTAACAGAATTCACAAAGGTATTCTTTTAAAACAACAGATAAAATTATAATAAACACGTGACGATGTACATATTATACGTCATAATCGAAATATTTATAAACAGGAGCAGGGACGGACTTTATATACAGGGTGTCCCAAAAAAAATGATAATCCTTGGGGGCTTTATAGGAAATTTAACGTTGAACGAAAAAGTTCCTATAAACATGGGTCCGCAAATGAAGTCTTATTAATGAAAACCTCAAAAAACACAAAAAACGTGTTTTTTTTACTTTCATTCAAGAATTACTATGAAATAGCTCATTGATTAAAAAAATGTCTCGAAGTCAGCCTTTTAGTACATCAAATTTGGAGTACCGCCGCGTATTTGGAGCAAATACCGCCAACCGCTTGTTTCCGTAATTCATTGCCGAGATATGATTTTTTGAAAAAAATAAATGTTTGTAATATCCATGTTTTCTCACTCAAAACCTGGTTTTTGCCATAAATAAGGTTATTCTTGTTATCTCGAATTTTTTTTGACCGTTTGACATCATTTTCAAAATCAGCGGTAAATGTCTTCTAAACAAGCGGTTGGCGGCATTCTACTCAAAATTTGATGTACTAATAGGTTGACTTCGAAACATTTTTTGAATCAATGAACCATTTCATAGCATTTCTTGAATGAAAGTAAAAAAACACGTTTTTGTGGTTTTTTTTGAGGTTTTCATTAGTAAGACTTCATTTTCGGACCCATTTTTATAGGAACTTTTTTGTTCAACGTTAAATTTGCTATAAGATCCCCAAGGATTATCCTTTTTTTGGGGACACCCATAGTGATTTAATGTAAATAAATTATTTGAATGCTTTTAAAGTTTTACATTTGTATTAAAAGTGGCAAATTTTGTTACCAAACGCCAAAAATCGTGAGATTTGTCCTTTTATTCGTGTATTCGTGTAAAAAGGACCGAATCGTGTAATTACACGATTAATCGTGTAATCTGGCAACACTGAATCGAGGCGAACACCAGATCCATCAACATATCGCACACGTCGAAGCTAAGATAAACACGGCCGACTGATAAATCGCCGACTATATTTAGAGGAAATAAAATCCGGTGAAAAATACAGCGCCTCCCATTATAGACGAAGGCCCCGCGGCCCCTCCCTAATCTGTAGTGTAGTTTAAGTGACACGTCTGTAGACTGTGTTTGGCTGTCGTCCAAACGCATCCGACTCGAATGTCGTGTTCGAAGCCAAGTTTATATCCAAGGTTGTTGGACTTGCTAGCGTGTTTTCCTCCAAGGACATTTATACTCGTAGTCGGGATGCAATTTTAAAATCGCGCTTCTGCTGATTCATAAAGAGATTACTGAAATATTTTAAAGACGGTAATAGTTTCAGATGTGCACTTAGCTGGTATTTATTAGTCATAGTGACTAATTATCCAGATTTTACACATACATAGTAACAAAAATTAAAGATATTAAAAAAATTCCAAATTTTTGGTGACAAGGGATAACTCGGAGAAAAATGGTCTTACAGGAAATAAAAAAAAAGGAAATTGTAGCCTCAAGTGTCTAGTTTTCAGATCTGGACTTAAAATTTTTTTAGCAGGAGCGGTTCTCACGTAATCATCCAAAAACCATAAAAAAAATTCCAAAAAAAATTCAAAAATTTTTGCTCATCTTTATAATGGTCTGTGGACTTCAAAAAATTGTTTTTCATCATGCGACCATAAAGCTCTTTTAGACAATTTAATCAGCTTTAATTTGACCTCTTTACGAGCTCCGTGCGATGATTTGCCGCGGAGGTATCGTCGATCAAAGCAAAAAAGTCCTTTTCAACTTTGACAATCAATTACTCGGGGACTAATGATCGTACAGAAAATGGAGGAAGGGTTTTGGAAACTGCAAAATATTCTCTAAAAGACACAATCGGGGGCGATTGATACAAAATTTTTTTGAAGCGATAATGTTGGCTGAAAAAAGTTAAAAATTTGCGAATTTAAGGATATTTGGAAAATTTGGTATAACTTTGGATATAGTGGATGAACGAAGGATATCGTCGGTAATTTTTAACCTCAGTGTCACCAAAAAACCCTCAAAGTTGCAAAGCGCTGCGCTTTTTTCTTCTTAGTGCCCAGAAGGTTTAAATTTATCGTTTTGGCCAAAAATCACCGTAACAAGCAAGTTTTTCGATTTCTATGCATTTTTTTCAACCTCAATATGATTTTGGTGACAATCCATATATTTTTGCTCAAAAACATTACTGGTTGGAAAAAATCGAAAAATACCTTTTTTTTTAATTTCTTTTCAATTTTTTTTCCGAGTAATGTTTTTGAGCAAAAAAATATGGATTGTCGCCAAAAAAATCATATTGAAGGTGAAAAAAATGCATAAAAATCGAAAAATTGCTTATTACGGTGATTTTTGGCCGAAACGATAAGGACCCCGCACCAATCATATGGATTTTGGTTCCCGGCCAATTTTTCTGGGGTTGAAATAGGTTGTACTTTGAATCCCCCTGAACTAAAAGTTTTCATGGCACCAAGGTCCAAAAATCAACTCCAAGCGAGTTACGAGCCGTCGAAAGTCAGATATCTGACTTTTCACGAGCCGTCGAAATCTGAATTTTTTGGAATCTATTGAGTTTAGCAAAAATTATCTAAGAACAAAAATGTCTTAGAATTAGTCAAAGAATACCCTCAAATTTTTTCAGAATTTTTAGAGATGATTTTTGGTTTTTTAAAAATGAAAAATTGCAATTTTTCGTCATTTCAAAAATCAGCCGTCGAAAGTCAGGTATCTGACTTTCGACGGCTGGTAACTCGCTTGGAGTTGATTTCTGGACCTTGGTGCCAAGAAAACGTTTGTTCAGAGGGATTCAAGTACCACTTATTTCAAACCCAGAAAAAATTGGCGGGGAACCAAAATCCATATGATTGGTGCGGGGTCCTTCTTCGGGGCACTAAGAAAAAAAATCGCAGCGCTATGCAACTTTGAGGTTTTTTTGGGGACACTTTGAGGTTAAAAAATTACCGACGATATCCTTCGTTCATCCACTAGATCCAAAGTTATACCAAATATTCCAAATATCCTTAAGTTCGCAAATATTTAACTTTTTTCAGCCAACATTATCACTTCAAAAAAATTGTTTTATCAATCGCCCCTGATTGTGTCTTATAGAGAATGTTTTGCAATTTCCAAAACCCTACCTCTATTTTCTGTACGATCATTAGTTCCCGAGTAATTGATTGTCAAAGTTGAAAAGGACTTTTTTGCTTTGATCGACGATAACTCCGCGGCAAATCATCGGAGCTCGTTAAGAGGTCAAATTAAAGTTGATTAAATTGTCTAAAAGAACTTTATGGTCGCATGATGAAAAAAATTTTTTTTAAGTCAACAGACCATTTTAAAGACAATCCAAAATTTGGAAAAAAAATTTTTTTTTGGTTTTCAGATCATTATGTGCGAACCGCTCTCGCTAAAAAAAAATCCAGATCTAAAAACTAGACACTTGAGGCTATAATTTTTTTTTTTTTTATTTTCTGTACGTCTATTTTTCTCCGAGTTATCCCTTGTTGAAAATCAATCAAAAATTTGGAATTTTTTTAATTTCCTTTAATTTTTGTTACTAGTGTATAAACCGGAATTTTCTAAAAATAATTTTTTAGATATAAAATTTAAAAACTAACATTTTATTTTTCTATATAGTCTCCTTCACCTGAAACACATTTTTCCCACCGAATTGACAACTATTTGATTCCGTCGTCAAGAAAAGTGACAGGTTGTGCCAGCAACCAGTTGCACGAACTGTTTAACTTCTTCATCATGTTCAAATCTCTCGCCGGCCAGAGCTTTTTTTAGCGGTCCAAACAAATGGTAGTCGCACAGCGATAAGTCGGGACTGTAAGGAGGATGTTCAAGCTGCTTCCAGTGCATTTAATCCAGTTTGGCCTGAGTTATGGTTGCCGTGTGTGGCCTGGCGTTATCATGGAGAAGAACGACGTTCCTGATGGGAGAACGACGCCTTTTGGTACGATAGGCAACTTTTGTCCTATGTCCCATATGTCCTAAGTTGACAACAATATTCTGCACTGATTGTTCGGCGTTCCTGGAGAAAGTCAACGAAAATATACCTTTCCTATTCCAAAACAGTCGAAAACACTTTTCCTGCAAACAACCTTGTTTTCGCCTTCACTGGTGCTTTTCTCCTTTTTTTCCGCCACTCCATACTCGCTTGTTTGGGTTCTGGTGTATAGTGGTGAACCAATTTTTCATCACAAGTGACTTTGCGATTAAGTAACCCGTCTTCTTCATTTTCACAACGAGTCAAAAACCTCTGGACAAACCCCAAAACGTACACTTTTTTGATATGGGGTGAGAAGTCGAGGAACCCATCGAGCTGAGACCTTCCTGAAATACATTTTGTCTTGGATTACACAACACCACAAAAAAAAAGTGAAATGTACCTCTGACCAAACTTGGTGGATTACATGTTTTTGGGGTCGCTGTATCTGAATCCGAAGCCCGTTTTTTTCCCATCACATCACATTTTTTTTATCCTCAATAAGCTGTGGAAAAATGGCAAAAAAATGACAAAAAATACTTAAGAACCCAAACAAACCTCATAACCCAATACTTCAATAACTTCATAATTCAAATCCCATAGACCTCACAATCAATAAACCCCAAAGACCCCAATTAACCATATAACCTCAAACCAAAGCTGTGCAGTCATCCAAAACGGGTATTTTAGCCATAAATGGCCTAAAAATAGTCGAAAAATCGCTTCATAAATATTCCAAAAATAGAGGATTTCTACCAGGGCAAACTGCAGGCCAATAACCCCATTTTATAAGTCGAATGGCCCCATTTCTATAAGAACTTCGAAATGCCGCAAAGGGAGACTGACACCCCGAATCTCAGACTCATCCATGCCTGGAATTAAGTAGCTGAGCCAAAACAAAGGCCAGAACCCCATTAACCCACAATAACACTACGACATTATAGTGCCTGATTCTTGTGAATCCCTTTGCCTCTTATGTTTCGGAGTTCTCGATTAATGTGAGTTCTTTATTCTCTCACAGCTCGAAGTACTTCGTTAACTTTAGCTTCACGTATCTACGTACTAGGGCTAGAACCAAATGGTACATGCCAGGGTCGAACTTGAGCATGCATGCTGCAGTGAATAAATAGTGACTTACTAAGTAATATTGTTTTCTCTTACTTTTCCCGCATCTGTTGTCACACTCTTACACCTCGTCGTCCTCGTAATAGGAATTCACTTCTTGGGATTCCATTTCTTTTATTTTCTCGGTGTTTTAGCGACTTTACCTGCTTTTTCACATTGTCCTTTTCTGTAAACATGTAAGTAACACTTGCATATTTCACAGTACACAGTGGTAGCTTTAACACTTCAAATCTGGAAAACCCTGCGCATTTTTTTTAATTGATAAGCAAATGGGGCTGGCGTTTTAACCATCGTTATAATAGCAATTAAGTATAACAATCAGTAATGCACAATTACAGGCGCGCCGCCTTCAAAGGACTAAATAAAAACGGAACCTGTTTCGCATCGCAGTCATCCCGGCCCCCGCCCGCTGGCCGCTAGCCGAGCCACGGCCACCCGGAATACGGGATACCGATACGCGGCCGCCTGGAAGACGGTCGGTATCCGAGAATTTTGTTCTAGCCCTAGTACGTACATATGCAAGTATGTACGTTCGTGTGTACGCAGACTTTAACGCATTATACATCTAACTGAATTATACATTTAACGCATTATACATGTAACTCGCGCTGTAATGATCGGATTGAGATGAAATTTTGCATAAATATTGGCGCTCGTAAGTATTCCTTACAGTTAAATTTTAGGACTGACCCATATTAATTGAAATGTGCATGTCAATTTTCATCGAAATCAGATAAATAAAAATGCACTTATGGTGGGCCAAACGAAAATTTTAAAACGAAATTTTAAAGTTTTAATTCCTAACTACTCGTACCCCGTAATCCATCGGGTCAGTCATTTTGGTTTGAGGTTATATGGATAATTGGGGTCTTTGGGACTTATTGATTGTGAGGGCTATGATATTAGATGTATGAAGTTATTGAAGTATTGGGTTATGAGGTTTGATTGGGTTCTTAAGTATTTTTTGCCATGTTTTGCCATTTTTCCGCAGCTTATCGAGGTTAAAATAAATGTGACGTGATGGTGGTCTGACGTATCCTTGTGTGACATATGACGTCATACAATAGTTAATTTCAAGTGTTGACTCTAATGGATTCGTTCGCTCAAAATTCATTCACCGCGCAACACGACACGCAATACATGCTGGGGCCTTATCTGTTTATAAGTGCTCTGTATATTTCGAGGTTCTATGAAATGATATGTATTTCGATTGTATGAAACGATTCCGAGCCGGACCTGTTTCTAAAAACCGCAGGTGTTCCGACTCTTATGGTAAAAATGCTATTTCAAATTTCAATCCAAACAGCTCCATCGACAAACGTGATGGTTGCCACACGCCTGCACTAGCTACCGGATCGCGATTGGTTACCACCTCATGTTAAGCGGTGGTGAGGCGTACTCAACAAAAAGAAGTTAACTTATCAATTCCCCTTCATTCTGCTATGTACGCATTAGGGTGACGCGTACTGTATATCACCAACTCAGTATACACATTTTAATTCCAAACTACTTTTGGACCTCCTCCATATAAAACTGTCTAAGCGAAAATCTCATGCGTCCGTGTATTTATAATATTCAATGCGGAAAACTTGAAGTCAGGAAATAACACTCGCAAACTTAATAAAAATGTGAAGTGCTGAAACTCGTTTAATATTTCCCAGAGCAACCTTTTCAGCATATGATTCCTGAAACGTTTGTAAAATACAAAAATCAGCTACAACTTTTGTGCCACAGTATAATAAAATATTGCTAGCTCTACGTGATTTTTTAAAGATAACGATACCATTTTGGTTATCTGAAATGTTCCCGTAGTTCTAAATAAATAAGTGCACCAGGATCATATTTCACGGATAAGACGCAAGAAAGGGGTGGCTTGTTCAAACATTTTGCTCTGCGTTTTATGAGCAGACGGAAGCGTTATTTTATTTGCGACCTAGTAAACTTACATCTCGGACAGAGCCGTTTTACTGTAGCGTATTGCGCTGTCCTCTTAACTTGATATATGTACAGGGTGTCCCAAAGTTGATGTCTCGGGACTATATCTAGACAATGAAAAAATTTATCACAAAACCGTTTACGTGGTTTGATTTGGGGTGCGGTAAAGTGCATTTTACGCTAGAAAATAGTTTTTTTTTCTAAATGTAGAAAATGGCGAAACTGACTTCAACAGAAATTTTCCCCAGGAACATATCCTTTTTTTGTGCTATCTGGAAAGTGCTATTTTTTTCTGAACATTTTTTATTAAAAAAGTTTTTTCGTATCTTTTATATTTAAAAATATACAGGGTAAACTAGTTTGAAAGTACCCTCAACTGCATACGAGTTAGCCATGATGTAATCGAGTGGCCTATGGAAAACAATGAACAAAAGCTATTTATACAAACGTTTTATCAAAGATTTGTAACATTATATTTTAATAAAAAAAATTATTTTACAACAATAACAAAAATCTAAATCGGTTTTGTTTTCATTGTTTTACAAAATGAAACGAGAATAACAATACTAGGAAACTAATTTTAAAAATACAAATACTGTTGAACAGAACTAAATGCTTAGTAGATTAAAATAAGTTCTCAATATGCATTCCTCCTATTTCTAAGTGTTTTTCTAGCCTTTTTCTAACTTCCCTCATTGACGCCTTTATCAGCATATCTCTTGATATATTTTCGCAAGCACTACGAATTTTATCTTTTAAATGTTCTAAATTTCTAGTAGATGTTTTATACACTTCATTTATTAAGGTTCCCCAGAGAAAAAAATCAAGCGGTATTAGGTCTGGTGATTTGGGAGGCCATTATATAGGTCCATTTATTCCAACCTATTTATCCGGATATACATCATTTAAATATTGTTGCACACGTCGAGCTTTATGGGGTGGAGCACCATCGTGCTGAAACCGCATATTTAATCTTAATTTTAAAAACCATAAATAACTATTAGTATCCAAAATGTGATCATAAAAGTAGGGGCCAATTAAATGTCGTTCAATTATTCCACACAATACATTTATTCCGTAATGTCCCTGATTTTGTATGGATTAACATAGTATGGATTTTCAGTAGCCCAATAATGTTCGTTTCTGCGATTTGCTTTGTCATTACTTATAAAACGACTTTCGTCGCTCCAAAGAATATATTGAAACAATCTGTTATCTACATACATATGTCTAAATTAACCATCATTTCAGTTATGTAATTAAGTCTTCTTTGAATAGACTTTAAAATTCTTTGAATAGAGTTTCGCTTTATATCAAGTTCAACTACTGCCTGTCGTATTGAATTTCTAGGATTATTTTCAAAATACTCTAAAACCCTAACTACATTTATATCATTCCACACTGATTTTGCTATCTGTTTTCCTTTTCGCGATGAAAATGCATTTTCATTACCTCGAAAATTCTTTCTAACCTAGCAAACATCTTTGAAGTTGGAGCACGCCGTTCGGGATATCTCTCTCGATATATGTCGACGGCTCTTCTCGGATTTTTTTGAGATTCACCATAGATTAAAATCATGTCTACTTTTTCATTGCTTGTAAACATTTCGGCGCTATTTAAATTAATTCACACCCGTAAACTATTTGATACAAACACTATATTCACTAAACAAACTTATGTCAACAGCCCGAGTTCATTGTTTTCCATAGGCCACTCGATTACATCATGGCTAACTCGTATGCAATTGAGGGTATTTTCAAACTACTTTACCCTGTATATTTTTAAATATAAAAGATACGAAAAAAAACTTTTAAAAAAAAAAGTGTTCAGAAAAAAATAGCACTTTCCAGATAGCACAAAAAAAGTATAAGTTTCTGGGAAAAAAAATCTGATGAAGTCAGTTTCGCCATTTTCTAGATTTAGAAAAAAACAATTTTCTAGCGTAAAATGCACCTTACTGCACCCCAAATCAGACCACGTAAACGGTTTTGTGATAACTTTTTTCACTCTCTAGATATAGTCCCGAGACATCAACTTTGGGACACCCTATACATATGGGGCATTCTTTGGGCCACCCCATCTGCCCATTTCATTTTTGCGAAAAAAAAAATACTTTTCCAGGTCTGTATCAAAATTTTCATTATGATGTGTAGTTTTTGATGCCGTCTGGTGTTTTGAGCGATGATCAAACATAACCTCAAAATTGCGATCCTTATCAAGACGTCTCACAAAAAAATACGACTTTTTCATAAAAAATGCTGAAAAGGAAATTAAAAACAAGTGTTTTTTTGACTTTTAACTCGCTAAATCCGAATCCATCGTCAGAATTGAGATAGCGGATCTCATTTTTTTTTAACCTTAAAAAAAGCCATATAGAAATCAAGATTTGTAAAAATGGATAAATTTATGCAAAATTTGATTTGATTTGATTGATTTCTGACAGGCTTTTTTTGACGTTCGAAAAAAAGAGACCCGCTATTTCAATTTTGACGATGGATTCGGATTCAGCGACTCAAAATACTATTGGGTCTGTTGATTTGGTCAAAAAAATATGCGTTTTTTATATCTCTTTCAGAATTTTTTATGAAAAAGTCGTATTTTTTGTGAGACGTCTTGATAAGGACCGCTATTTTGAGGTTATGTTTGATCATTTCTCAAAACACCAGATGGCATCAAAAACTACACATCATTACAAAAATTTTGGTACCCGGAAAAGTATTTTTTTCGCAAAAATGAAATGGGCAGGTGGGGTGACTGATTTGACAAAGAATTACTTACATACAGTGTGTCCCAAAAAAGTTGGAAACAGTCCCGCAGAATCGAAACAATTAGTATTTCCAAAAAAAGCTTCCTACAAAAAAACATTCGCATCACAAACCGCCATCTACCAGTCAAAACGACGTCGACATTCTTCTACAGGGTGTTTCACAAATTAGAAAAAACTGTTTCGGTTAAATGGCAACACCGCATAATTCGCATCTAATCAAAAAATGTTATTAAGAAAAGTTGTTCAGAATCCCGATATATGGGGGTGTACGAAAAATCAGCACGATAGTCAAATGTTTGCGATTTGACGCTGCTGGCCCAAAAAGTTAGAAACTATTGGTATTTTCAAAAAAAGTTTCCTACAAAAAACATTCGCACCATAAACCGCCATCGGCCAGTCAAAACAACGTCGACATTCCTCTCGGCCTGTTTCCAACTTTTTGGGCCAGCAGCGTTAATTCGTAAACATTTGACTATCGCGTCGATTTTTCGTATATCGCCATATTTCGGCATTCTGAACAACTTTTCTTAATAACTTTTTTGATTAGATGCGAATTAAGCGGTGTTGCCATTTAACCGAAACATTTTTTTTCTGATTTGTGAAACACTCTGTAGAAGAATGTCGACGTCGTTTTGACTGATCGATGGCGGTTTGTGATGAAATGGTTTTTGTAGGAAACTTTTTTTGGAAATACTAATAGTTTCGATGCTGCGGGACTGTTTCCAACTTTTTGGGACACACTGTATACATATACAGTGCTCTCGTAAAGTAGTGAAATATATAAAATGGTGACGGATTGTTTTCGGACTTCCAAGTCGAACGTGTCAAGAAGAGTATGTCTCACTAGAACGTAACCGGCATAACTTAAAAACTAAACTGGAGATACCAGATATCGAAATATTATGATTGAGCTCAACATGCCTTATACCAATGTCACTGGTTTAAGAGATACAGCGAGTTCAAAGTTTAAATTTTATTCTGAAATCTCTCAATAATTGACTAAGTTTACAAACCTACAGAGAAAAGGTACTTTTGTTTAGGTCGTCTAAATATATCGGTTTTTAAGTTATTTGCATTTAAAAGGTTCGATGTATTTTGTTGATTTTTTAGGCGCTGATATCGCTATATTTTTACTAAGTAGGCTTGTGTCAACATTTGGTAAATTTACATATCATTAAATTATTAGATTATTATTTGTGCAAGAGGACTAGCTAGTAATCAGAAAATGCCACGATAATAACAGTGAGATGTTATATGATTTGTATTTTTGCTCAGGAAAATTTAAACGGATGTGAGGCGGCCCGCAGATATCTACAATTATTTAAAGTTACAGTTGTGTTAAATGAATCTGCGGTATCAGAAAATATGAGCATGCATCTCCAGGTATGGCGGACATTGGTTGGCTAAACATTAAAAATAGAGTTTACCTAAACAGCTGTTGTTTCTTCCACAATTTGTTGCTATCTAAGTCTCCTCCGTACTTATACAATAAAATAAGTTTTCGCACAGACATACATAATTTGAATTTAAGGCATAAATCAACGATCACTGTTCCTAAGCATGGAACAACCGAATTTCGTCATACGTTTCTTACCGAATCGCATCTATATATATATATCAACGTATCTAAAGATCTAAAAAAAATACGCCTTAATTTATTCAAAAAACATTTGAAGAAAATACTTTTATCTTACCGTTAGATTGTTATTACTTACCTGGTTGCTGCTTCTTATGCAATATAATGATTTCAAATACTCAAAAACTTTTCCTTCTTTAATATAGCTCTACGATTATAATTTAAATTAATTAATTTTAACTTTTGTTTGTTACACTAGTACGTTAATTGTAATACATTTTTCTGTAGTAATGTAACAATACTTACTATTATTTATCATGTTTGCATTACAAGCAAATCGTTTCTTTCTCTTTTTAGGGTTGAGTGTTATTAATAATTATTAATATTATTAATAATTATAACTTAAAATATTAATAATTATTACAGAGTATTATTTAATAATTCCCTGAACTCTGCCCTTTGAAATCCATAAACCTTTTACTACATATACATATATTTATGTGAATTATTTTAATTGTTTTGTTTTGGATTTTAATACATGCATTATTAATATTATTATTATTATTATTACCCAAAAAGAAGGCAACCCAATCACAAACTTTGCAGAAATCTTTACAATCGCTTGGGCGAAACTGGATATTTTCCCCAAAAAGTAACCATGGTACTCCGAAAACTATCACAGTGGATGAAGATGGAATTTTAATTCGTGTTTCGGAAAATCCAGGTGTGAGTACTCGTCGGTTAACTGCGCCAGCAGGGCTAAGCTAATCGTCCATTTGTAGAATTTTGAAAAAAGAAATGCTCGATCCATATCATTATGCTCCGGTTCAGCAGTTATTGCCTCAAGATTGACCAGCTCGCCTACAATTTACTCATTTTCTACAAAATATGCAAACCGAAAACCCAGATTTTCTTAATACGATTTTATTTACCGATGGAGCGACATTTATTAGACGGGAAGTTTTTAATTGGAGAAACAATCATTTGTGGGATTCCGAGAATCCATATCCTGTAAAAGAAAGACATTTACAATGTGAGTTTAAGATGAACATTTACTGTGGTGTAATTTCTAATTTTGTCATTGGACATTTTGAATTGCCACCCAATCTAACTGGACCTCGGTACTTAAGCTGTCCTCAAATCATTTAAACGAGCTTCTAGAAGATGTACCACTCGCATTAAGCGAAAACGTGGTTTATGCACGACGGAGCGCCACCACATTTTGCCTTGTCAGTAAGCCAATATTTGCATGAGCATTTTCGTCATCGGTGGATTGGCAGTGAAGTGAATTTGTTTGGCCACCGAGAAGTCCAAACCCAAACCCTCCGGACTTATCTTTATGGTCATATTTTAAGGATTTAGTTTATCAGGAAGAAATTAATTCTCTTCAGGAGTTGCGGCAGAGAATACAACAAGCCGCGAATACATTTAAAAATAATAGAAACAATTTGTTTAACATTCAGAGACATTTAAGGTGTATTTAAAATGTATTGAGGTAGGTGGTGGACACTTACAACATTTGATTTGAAGTTTGTCATTATCACTATTACCAAAAATTGTTGTATTGTTATTTACTGTTGCTTTGATTGCTTCTATCTATAAAAAAATCATAACAAAATACATTGAATCTTTTAAATGCAAATAACTTAAAAACCGATAGATTTAGACGACCTAAACAAGAGTACCTTTTCTCTGTGGAATTGAGCGTTCTTTTAGACTTTTGACTTGTTTTACGTATGGCTCAACAGATAAAAAAAATGTTTTAGTTTACCTAAATAATACAGCGAAACTAGCGCCCTCTAGAAGCAACGTCAAAATAAGCCTATAAATCGGAATTCTCACACCAAAAAAAAACATAAAACAATGACAATTTTCAGATTTATACTATTAAAACTTTCCAATGTTTTCTGGAAATTTATCACGATGAAAATCGAGAACATCCAGCCTCAAATTCAAATTATCCAGCCGATGAAGTATGACATGTCGTAGCGAAAAGAAATCGGACGGTTTTATAAATTGTATCCACTACTATTCGAAAGCACTGTATATATCCCTCCGGGAAATAAATAAGTTACTTTTTACTGTCGAAATAAACTCGCAATCTAATTTTAAATTCATAACACGGTCGGGGGAGGTTTTTATAGTTTGTTGGAACCAATCGTGCCGAAATTGCTAAAATGACGCTTTCCGGAACTTCGGTTTTAGATAAAACAGCAGAATTCACAGTGGATATAATACGATTAGCTGGTATCTTATTTTATTAAATCATGATATTCGGAAATGAAATACACGAGTTGTGTTTTTAACCAATGTATGTCTGAAAATTTTTGACGCTTTCTTTATAAAATTTTAAAAAGTAAAAATGATTTTAAGGCAAATTTTATAGCACAGAACAGGTATAATTAACAGCTTTATGAACAGCAATGTAATAACTCATATTTTTGAAATGTTTAGAAAACACTTAATCCAACCAAATAAAAATATACAGGATGTTCCATTAAAAAAAAAAAAAAACGTATGTTTGTTTTATTCTGAGAAAACAGACAATGGGAGACTGACTACGGCACTGGATTCTACATAAACAACTGTATCCGTAAAAAAGTCCGTTTTTACATTTCCAATAAGATAAAAGAAGAGTGAGTTAGAGGAGTGTCCGAAAAGTACAAATTTTAAGTTTCACACTAGGTATATCTCAAAAACTAAAAGGGCTATGAAAATTCTGTTTACCTCATCTCGCGTTTTACAACAAAGCGGAAAATAATGTGCAAACCGCAACTCTCTACTTTTACAGCCAACTGAGTTATCCCGCAAAAGTGGCGAAAATTGAACACACTCTAAAAAACTATTCATAGTAACTAAACTGCTCGTGAAAATTAACACTTTTTAGATTAGCGCCATTTGCATTCTGTTCGAGTTAGAGACTTGCGGCTTTTAATTTTTGGTAGCCTATAGGCTTGGTTTTAATGCCCCGAAGTCACTATACAGGGTTTGTCCGGAAAGTAATGTCAGTGAGCTTTGAAAAATGGTATTTATTGGTTCTATGTGTACAAATCTTTAGAAACTTTCAAAATACATTCCTCCTGCGTCCACACATTGGTTCCAGCGGGTCTTCCACGCATCAAAAGCCGCACGGTAGTCGTTTTCCGGAATCGCCTTTAAAGCGTCGGTGCAAGCCTTCTGAATGTTTTTCACCGACCCAAAATGCTGTCGTTTCATTGGAGTTTTGAGGCGCGGAAACAGAAAAAGTCTGGGGGCGCCACATCGGGGCTGTAGGGATGCTGGAGAACAACGGTAATGCCTGCCTTGACGAGGTAATCGGCCACGAGGAAGCAGGTGTGCGAAGGCGCATTGTCGTGGTGAAGCGTCCAGGATTTTGAGATGTCTGGGAGGACGCGATTCACCCTGCGTTTTAGCCGCTTCAGCACCTCGACGTAACACTTTCCGGTTACGGTTGTCCCCTGCGGAACGAACTCATGATGGACCAATCCCCGGCAATCAAAAAAGACAATCAGCATTGTCTTGATCTTTTACCTGGACATCCTGACCTTCTGGGGCGAGGGGAGTTCGACGTGTGCCATTCCGCACTTTGCCTCTTAGTCTCCGGATCGTATTCAAAGACCCAACTTTCGTCCCCGGTAATGACGTCATCAAGGAAAGCGGGGTTGTCTTCGCAGGTGTCCAAAAGTTCTTGGCAGGTTTCGACGCGCCTCGCTTTTTGATCGTCCGTTAGCACTTTTGGCACGAGCTTCGCGCACACCTTCCTCAATCCTAAAGACTCCGACACAATTTCGTGAACAATGGTTTTCGTAATATCTAATGTTTCGGAAATTAAACGGACACTTAGACGACGGTCAGTGTTCAACAAGTCACGCACACGTTTCACATTGTCGTCGGAACTGGAGGTTGATGGCCGTCCAGCGCGGTTCTCGTCGTTGACATCTTCCCGACCTTCTGCGAAAGCTTTGTGCCACCGGAGAATTTGCCTGTCCGTAAGACAATCGACGCCGAAAGCCTTCTTCAACATTGGAATAGTTTCCGCAGCACTCTTCTCCAGTTTCACACAAAACTTGATCGCCATCCGTTGCTCAAGCGAACGTTGCATTTTTTCTTACACCGGGTCACTGTAACGACTCTCAAAGAACGAGTGATGCGACCGCTACAACGACCGGTAGCCAACTGACGCTTGTTAGATCTTGTTGCCAGATCCCCCACCACAATCCCAGCACGTAAAGCGAGGGCTGGCGCGTACAGTCTCGGAAAAAATAATTCACTGACATTACTTTCCGGACAAACCCTGTACTGTGACTTAAACAGTTCGCCGTCCACACCCCTAAAACAAACCCCATGTCGAAAATGGAATTCGCACCCGGCAATTTCGGAGACCTACAGGATCGACTAAGAAGGACGCTGTCGGGTAAAATTCCATCCCGGCACACATTAAGACTTTCTATATAAGTTTCGTGTATTTGGTCGCTATCCCATCTCTTCAACACATTTCCAGACCCCCCCTAAGCCACCCCTTTGCAATTAGACAGGGTTTTGCGTGGTTTAACCATTGATCCTAATGCTGCCTAATAAATTGGTGAGGGGTGCCACAACTCACTTTCACCCTTTGACAACTCAAGCAACCTTCCAGACCACACCCAAACCGACCTCCCACTCACCCCCTTCTGGTTCCGTCCCTGAAAAAGGCTGCATGTCGTTTTGTCTTGAATTCTTGTCACGGCATTACTTGAAGGCTCTCGAAGCTGGCGGAACACACTGCGGACGGTCGATTAGCGCAAAAAGTAATATTTCAACTCCAACCAATCCCCAGAAAATTTGCGCCCTAAGGGGTTGAAAGCAGTTGAAACTCTTAACACACCCCGAGTCATCCGTTTCATTCAAATCCTCTTTTGCGTTCCATCACCCTCTTTCTTTGACCACCTCCAGACAATTTTTGAGTGGATGAAAATTCCTGAAAGAGGACTCATTGGGTAGGCGCACCATCCTTTACATTTGTGTGAATTGAAAATCTCCAAATTCGCAAGAGATGCTTGGTAGGCCAGACAAGTGTTCACTGTCACTTGGGGTCATGAATCCTCGACTGGGCTAACATCTACGACGCAGACCACCCAAACAGAACTTTTTTCCACTAATTCTTTCGCGAATTTCGCGATTGTCGATTCAATTCGATTCGATCGAAGCGCAAAGGAAGGTTCCACCTACCAATTCGTTCAGGAATTTTCACCCACTCAAAATTTTTTTGGAGGGAGTCAAAAAAGATAGAACCATGGGGCGCAAAAGAGGATTTGAATGAGACAAACGATTTGAGGTGGGCCGAAGAGGGTTCAAGCATCCTTAGGAAGGCCTTCAGAGTCATCAGCGCGGCAAACCTTCAGGGGGGTGTGAGCTATTTAAAAATAAGTTCGAAAGTGTACCTATTAAAGAAAGACACCAGTTTTACCAAATTAAGACAACTTTGTGATGGTATAGATCTACAGATCCGTTAAGTGAGTGTAAATAGTATTTTAATCATGCCTGTATTACATCAGTAGATGTCGAACGGTCGTTCTCAAAATATAAACACATATTTTCAGCACAGCGAACAAGACTCTCGGAGACAACGATAGAAACTTATATGACGAAAGTTTGTAACGAGTTCTCTCCAAAGTTTTTACGAATCTTCGCCAGTCCTTGATAGTATTGTTAACAAGTTACGTCGTGAAGCTAATTAAGATAGTAAGTTTTGCATACATACATAAATGGTTATAATGTGTGAATTTATTGCTTTTGTTCCTATATTTAATATTAGTTACTTTCTTGTATTACGTGAATAATATTATGATGTGTACGCCTATGTCCTAACTGCACATTTCCGACAACTCTATTATTATACAGTGAGGTCCATAAGTAACGGATACATTCATTATCTACGTAATTTACAATTTTTGAGTAAAATCCTGAAACACGTCAATTTTTAATTCTAGAATGACATTTTTTTGAGCATAATTTTATACCTCCCCCTCCAACCCCCTTGGAGTGACAGCTACCCCTTTAAAAATTTTAAATGGAACGAGGGTGCGTGTGATAGCTCATTTGAAATGGTTCTTAATTATCTATTCAGCAATATAAGGTTTTTTGAATTTTGTGTATTTTTCATCAAGAAAATTAAATTTGATAATTTCAAAATGATTATTATTATAAAATATAAAATATCTGTCAAATCTGACGTTTTTAGTTAATTTTGTGTCAACATTCAACTTAAATGTATCGGTTTCCCTGATACGCTGTGCAAAATACCCAACAAAAAGAAAGAAGTAAAAAAGAGTTTATTTTTACTTCTCTTCTTACGTCTGTGAAAACTTATTATTATATTATGTTATTTATCGCTGATCGTCAAGTTGATCATTATTTTAACAATGAGTCTTTCGGACACCCAAAGAATTGAAATTTTGATATTATTAGGATGTGGTGATAAAACAAGAACGCAGAAGCAGGTATGCGAAATATTCAATACTAAATATCCCGACCATCGCATTTCCCAGTCTACGGTTAGTAGAATAGAAAACAAATTTCGTGAATTTGGAAATGTCACAGATATTCCTAAATCTGGTAGGAAACGCATTTTAGACGATAAACAGAAATTGGATATATTGTTAGATATTCAAGATAATCCACATAAATCTACAAGACAAGTTGCCGCCGATAATGATGTTAGGAAACGTCCATATTGCGTCTTCTAAAGAATGAAAAATACCGCCCATATAAAATTCATTTGGTTCGAGAACTTAACGACGATGACCCTGATCGCCGATTGGAATTTTGCGAAATCATCGCAAATAGATGCCAAAATAATCCTTTATTTATAGAAAACATTCTTTTTTCTGATGAAGCAACATTCGTCTTAAACAGAACTGTAGATACTGGAGTACAGAAAATCCGCATTGGATGCTGGAGGCCAATACTCAATATCCTGAGAAGGTGAACATTTGGGCTGGAATTATTAATTCTCAAATTATCGGATCATATTTCTTTGATGGCACCATAACTGGCACGCGTTACATTTCTTGCAAAATCTCTTAGTTCCAAAGTTAAGAATGCTTTTCCCAGATGATGACAACCCCAATGAAATTGATAGAAATATTTGGTTTCAGTAGGACGGAGCTACACCACATTTTCATTGGAAGTAAGAGCCTGTCTGATCAAGTTTTTCCCAACAGATGGATCGGTAGACGCGGTGAAATTGAGTGGCCTGCTCGTTCTCCCGATTTGACCCCGCTTGACTATTTTTTATGGGGTTACTTAAAATCGAAAGTCTACTTCAACAGACCAAATAACGTAGAAGATTTAAAAGACAGAATAAGGCAAGATATTAACCAAATCACCCCGGAAACAATACAAAATATTTTAGAAGAATTTCAGCAACGCCTCCATTATTGTCAAGAAGCAACGGGCGCCCAGTTTGAACATTTGATTTAAACTGTTCTTCTGTTCTGTTTCATGTTCTTTTCTTTACTTAGTAACATTAAAAATGTAATATTCTTCAATAAAAAAATTATATAAATCAAATGTATGTTGCTAGATGGCGAATTAAAAACCCTTTCAAATGTGCTATCCACTATCCAAATACTGGAATAGACTTCAGCTGGTCGGTTACAGCCGTTTGAATATTTTCTATGGTCCCAAAATGACTTGAGGTGATTTTTCAATCTCGGAAAGAGAAAAAGTCACAAGGACTCAACTCAGGCGAAAAAGAAGGTTGAGGAGCCACAGGAATGTTTTTTACTGGTTAAAAACTCGTTTACTGAAATGGCTGTGTGACAAGGCGCATTGTCGTGATGCAACATCCAGTTGTTCTTGATGTTTGGTCCCACACGCATGACCTCTCTGTAAAGTGTTGATTTACTGTCTGGTCTAGAGGCACAAACTCTTTGTGCACAATTCCCTGGGTATCAAAAAAAAAAACAAAACAGCATGCATTTGATCTTCGACTTGTTTATTCTTGCTTTTTTTGGGTCTTGAAGAGCTTGAGGTGTGCCATTCCATGCTTTGGCGCTTGGTTTCCGGTTCGTACTCAAACACCCAAGTCTCATCACCAGTAATGACACGTTCCATGAAATGGGGATCGTTTTAAATTGATTCCAAAAAGACACCTTTCTCTCCTGATGTCCTTTTGTTCCTGAGAAATGTTTTTTGGAATCATTTTTGCGCAGATTTTTCTCATCCCCAATTCGTTAGTCAAAATCTGATGAACAGTGGTGTGATTCAAATTTAACTCTTCCCCGATCATTCTTGTCGTCAACCGACGATCTGAACGCACAAGATCCCGTATTCTATCGACCTTGAAGATCAAAGTCTTCCGCTGCGCTGTGCTCTTGAAAAAACACTGTCTCCGTAGGCGTGTTGGAGTTTTGCAAAAGTATCCGTTGCGCTGTGTCCAAGTCTGAAGTAAAACCCGATGGCACATCGTTGCTCAAAATTAATGTCACTCATTTTTAAAACGCACTAGAAGAAGCCGGTATACTAAAACAGTCACAAAGAACAAACAAATGACTCTAACAAGTTCAAACTTGTATTGAAGGTGTTAATTATTAACATTACAATTACATGTTAACCTACCGCCCTTCCAAGTCCCGCCTCCGCAGTGTTGCTAGATCGGGCGCTACGTCGCCAGCCTCATTACTTAATTTACACACCTCGTATATTATCTAAATGTCAAAGCAAAGTTGCAGATGACAAAAGTATTTTCATGCTTACTATTTTAACCGCCAGATGGTATCCCAGCTTACGTCAGATCCCCGCAATGAACGCTTTTTATGATTCCTGAATAACAAATTCCCATGGAAACGTCTCAAATTAAGTTGAATAATAAGCTCCGGTTCGCCTCTTTTCTCTCAAATAAATAAATCCGGGTCGGCCCGACACGCAAAAAACGAGACATAATAAATAACACAGCAGCTAAACAATCCACCTTTTCCGTTAAATCTCGAAACAATGTGTAGAGTTAAAGATTAACGAGCCTTCCTGGAAGAGAAGTAATTTTCCCGCCGGCACGCAGCGGCGAAGGGCCCACAACGAGATCCCCCCTCGTTCCATCGCGCCACGCGTCACGGAAAATTTCCGTGTTCGACATAAAGCCTGCCATAACGCCTTTGATGAATTCGGGTGCGCTGGGATTAACATGGAAAAACCCTCCCCAGTAGTGGCGGAAATTGAGGTTCTCGTATTTTCATAAGGGAACATGGAAGACACATTATTTTCCACAGTGGCGTGCACATAACAGAGGCGAAAAGGCGTTTCCCGACCGTCTGGCAGACTTTAGCATTATTATTAGTGTGGTCGAGGTGCTTATGTCGCCTGTTTCGGAGTTACATCAATAATGAAATGTCACACGTGCAAGCGACTAAAAAACTACTACATGCTGACAAAGTGAATAAATTCATCTTATATAAATTCACCGCGGCGATAGCTCAGTGGGTAAAGCGCCAGGTGAGTAGATGGCCATTACTCCGAGAGCTATTATCCGCGCAGGTTCGAATCCCTCCTGTGGCAATTGGCACCTGTCACGGGGTTTGGTTGTGTGTCCTACGTCTTTTCCATGTGTATGCTCCCTCTGCACAGTTGTAATGAGTCTTAGAGGGAGAATGTCAATTTCTGTGGTGTGATTTATTATTATTATTATTATCTGTGATTTCGAAGATATATTTTATGATGGCGCGACCAGAATGTAATCGGCTGTGTAAAAAAATGTAAAAAAAAAAAACGTCAAAATACGGCCAGGGTTATGTATTGATGACATATTGACAAAAACATACATTGTGGGGAAAAATTATGGAAACACCTAGGAATTCCGCGAAATTAGTTACAAAACGAAAAATCAAGGTCATACCCTATGGTAATTTCAACGAGGAGTCCAATGGTGACCTTAGATTTGACCTTGAACATCAATATCAAGGTCATTTGAATGTCAACTTTGTTTTTTTGTAATGGCAACCCACATTTTTGATGCCACAATCGAAAAGAGCAGGGAATTTCACGTTCAGATGTATATGGGGTATTTCGCGCCAACTAAGTGAGCTCAAAAAAAAATTATGTTTGAAACATATCACAATCGATAGTACTTGCTAAGAAACTAACTTCTATAAAATTTTAGATTTTTTGAGCCACAAGGAGAGGGATGGTGAGGGTGAGAAAATACAAATTTTCGTTTCGACTAAAATTTCAATCTTTCTCGGTAAGAAAATGAAAAAAATTAAAAAAGAAGGTTGCAATGGTTTTCGATGTTTTTTTTTGAGTAGAATTATTGGGGGTAGTTTTCACCCTTATATTGACGATTGAAAGTTTAAAATCGAAATTTTGGAAAGTATGACACGATTTTTTTTTCAATTTTTTTTAAATTGCTTTCTTTTTTTTTGTCCTTTCGATTAATTTTTAATTCAGAATGGGCGTCGACCAGGAACTGGCCCAAAGGTGAAAAAACGTGGTTTTAGCGTATTTTCTCATCCTGTGAGATAGTAAATGGCAAGTGAATAATATATTCCAAGGTTTTTGGGGTCGCTGATTACGAATCTAATGTCAGATTTTTAAAAAACAAAATGGCGAATCCAGTATGGTAGTCAACTTTTTAAAAAGTGACTAAATTTTGAAATTTAAAAAATACCATCCTATTCTACGGGAAATTTTCTACGTTAGATTCGTAATCAGCGACCCCAAAAACCTTGGAATATATTATTCACTTGCCATTTACTATCTCACAGGTTGAGAAAATACGCTAAAACCACGTTTTTTCACCTTTGGGCCGTTTTTTGGGCCAGTTCCTCGTCGACGCCCATTATGAATTAAAAATTAATCGAAAGTACAAAAAAAAGAAAGAGAAAAAAATCGTCATACTTTTCGAAATTTCGATTTTAAACTTTCAATCCTCAAAATAAGGGTGAAAACTAGCCCCAATAATTTTGAAAATATTATCTACGCAAAAAAACACATCGAAAACCATTGCAACTTTCTTTTTAATTTTCCTCATTTTTTTACTGAAAAAGATTGAAATTTTAGACTCGAAACGAAAATTTGAATTTTCTCACCCCCACCATCCCTCTCCTTGTTACTCAAAAACTCTAAAATTTTAGGGAAGTTAGTTTTTTAGCAAGTACTATCGATTGTAATATGTTTCAAACAGCATTTTTTTTTACCTCATTTAGTTGGCGTGAAATGCCCCATATGTATATTCAGATCTGAGTTCAAGGTGACCTCTATGAGTTTGTCCAACTTATAGACTCAAACTACTGTAATATGGAACCTCGTAGGAATTCCGCGAAATTGGTTAAAACATTAAAAATCGCGGTCGTACTCTGTGGTAACTTTCAACGAGGAGTCCAATGGTGACCTTGGATTTCATTCCCACGAGGTACCATATTACAATAGTTTGACCTCTGTCCAATCCATAGAGGTCACCTTGAACTCAGATCTTAATACACAGTTTGTGTAAAGCCAACATTGGCCATTTGTGAAAAAGGACAAACAGAGTGAGACGACAGATAAGAAGCAACCGCATACGCATCGAAGGTAGTGAGGGAATAAGACCAGCCCACTCACCACCTGCCGCTAGACAGAGCGAGAAGTGTACTTGAAATAAACATATTCACGCGAAGAAAAATATGAGAATGTCATATAGCATGGCATCATAACGGCAATTCTGAATGTAAATTACAATATTCATTTGCTAATATGTGTTTCCAAATAGGCCAACACTTTCTACAAACACTAGGTATCCAAAATATTACGCATAATCTTATTCGTACAGTCAGGCATTTTGTCCCGGCGGATTCTAACCCACAGTGGGTTAGAATCGGAAAATCATGGCCAAAAATCGAGAAAGGTAGAAAATTTGTCAAACCATATCGAATTCAATGTTTTTTGGGTCGCTGATTTCAAATTTGTACTTTTTATTTCAAAAAAAAAAACAAAAAACAAAATGGCGGCACGAAAGTAACCGCTTTTTGCGATAAAAGCAACTTTTAAAAATCCAAATTAGAGTATTCATATTTTCTGTAAATAAGATTTCAATTTAATACTCTCCGAAAAGGGAAAAAAATGGCGGACCGGCAGCAACCGCATGTAACCATTTTTTCGCGATAAAAGGTACTTATTATGATCAAAATTAGAGCATTAATATTTTCTGCTTATATAATTTCAACTAAATCTCCTTACCGAAAAAAACAGGTAGAGAACCGGAAGTAAAATTTTCTTAAAAAGCTACATATTTTGATTCGAATAAGATTATTTATATTTTGTATTAATACGATTTTAATCTAACTTCCTGAAGAAATGGAGAGCGAAAAGTAAGAACTTTTTGTAACCTACAATTGCACGAAACGTGTCTTCAGTTAAGTTATATTAGGTAACTAAAATTATTTGTTAAAAATTGATTGCAGAGAACCTCAGTTAAGTTGGATTAGGTTAACTAGTATAAAATATAAAATATAAATTTCACGGAACATTGAGACACCCTATATTTCTCCTTCCACTGGTCAATAGTGTACACCTGGTATATACATTTCCCCCTTGGTTGGGACTTAATAGTGTATCGGGGGTGAACACCTGCTTTGACGCAGGTACAGTTAGAATTGCCCCGAGAACGCTCTATTGGACGCGCCTTTCTATTTTTGCATATTTCACTGAAATGAGTGAGCAGTTTCGAGCAGCCAATTTTTATGAATTTCTTATTCCACTAATATTTCCCACATGTTAAATTGTGAATTTGTGTTAGTGATCTGTAGAGACAAACTATTTTCCTACTTTTCTTTCGCTACCTTAACATGCGCGTTTGTATTATAAGCGCAGAGTTAACATTTATTTTTCCATAATAAGAAATACAAAAATTTGAATTTCAATGCATAGATAATATTTTACATCCCTTCAAGAGTAGCCTCCATTTTTTTAAGTCGGAAATACAGCTTGTGGTAACAAAAATTCACAACACACGAACGTTGAGTATTTCGGGACCGATTCTCGTACCGTTACGCACTCGAAGGTGGCCAACTTCCGACTGAAGTAGAACGGCAGGTATAAAACCTAGGTAACTGTCGTTTCAGTATTACACGCAGGAAACCCTGCTTCACAAAGCTATATGAATTAAAACGTATTAACAATATTAATATGTAATACCGACACCGACTACATAAACACCTCGAACAGACTAATAATAATGTCAGTCTGCCAGACAATCGGGCGAATTCAACGACTCGCCCGTCGCGCGCCGCTGTATTGCGGCGCGATCGGCCAACCCCAGTAATATGAAACACTGTTTACTTTGACCCACCCTCGTGGCAAGGTTAAAAGGGTGTTAAAATTGGTACGTAGGGCGTAAGTAATTTTGTCAATAAATTAGTCTGTTTGGTTGACGACGTAAGCGTATATACCTGTATACATATAATTACGCCTGAATTAACGGGAAAACGCGTAATCAGCTAATTGTGTTTGTATTGATACTCCGAATTCGAATATTTTTATTCCGTCCGTATTTGTATTACGATGTAGGGTTTAAGGTCGTTACGTTTCTCGTTTATAATTAAGCTTGAATTGTACTTTGCTTTACTTTTACACTTTAACCCAAAGATCATGAACTTCTGAATGAACCACTCACTGAACTTGCAAGAAACTTAGCGGTCCGCATATTTCTAATGGGAAGCACCCATCCGTGAAATTAACTGAATTCTTAATTTGCTGTCGTGTAAAAAATAATAACTTTGAAGGATTAAAATTGGCTCGCCCATTTTTCATGGATTCTTCTAAAGCAGAATTCAGGCACTCCGGTTTTTGGAACCAACAGGCATTCATGGCAACAATCAAAACTACAATTACTGACTTACTAACAATACTGAATAAACAAACAGTTTTCGTAATCACCGGGGGGTTCTATTGCCCCCTTGCTTCGTCCACTTGTCATTTTGGAGCATTATGATTTATACATTCTACATAGCATATTTTTCGACAACAACTTGAAATAGAAGAACAGAAAACTCGCTGGACAAGCCAGTGGGTCGCTCATTTTGACTGTATCAGTTGTTTGGATTAGTCTACGCACCAGTGACGCGTCGAAAAAATGATAAGTGTTCAGATGGAGCAACGGGTTAATCTCAAGTTTCTTGTTAAACTGGGGAAAAATTTTACAGAAAATTATGCAGTGTTAAAAGAAGTGTACGAGAATGAATGTTCGTCCTGCACACAAGTTTTTAAATGGTTTCAACGGTTTAAAGAGGGACGTGAAACGACCGAAGACGATCCGCTCCCCGGACGTCCCTCAACGTCAAAAACGGACGAAAACATTGAAAAAATTGGTAAATCAATCCGCGAAGATGTCGTCTAAGCATCCGAGGGCTTGCTGAAATAACAGGAATCGACAAAGAATGTGTTCTCCAGATTTTGCATGAATCGTTCAACATATGCAAAGTTACGCAAAAATGGTGCCAAAACTCCTCACTCCCAAGCAAAAGGAATCAAGAATGAACATTTGCGCTGACATTCTAAACAACATTGACCCTGATTCAGGCTTGTTAGACACGGTGACACTGAAGGGGACATGATTCGAAAGTATGGAAGCGGTTAAAGTAAAAGCGACGAAGGTTATGAACCAGCTGACAGAAGTGGACTTCCAGCACTGCTTTCAACAACGGAAAAGTACATTAAAGGCGAAAAAGCTACTTGCTACTGTAATTGGTAACGAATAAAAAGTGTTATGACAGCAGTTCGGTTATTTGATAGCCACGCCTCGTAAGTCGAAGTTTCCCCAGACGCCAATCATCCGTGTTAGCATCTCAATGACCGGCTGGAGGGCATCTAAATTAGACTACCCCTTCACCTGCATGGTGTCAATCGGTGCACAGTGCACAGGGCATCTTTCAGCTCTCTCTCTCTCTCCCCTTCACTCTCTCTCTCTCTCTCTCTCTCTCCCCTTCACTCTCTCTCTCTCCCCTTCACTCTCTCTCTCTCTCTCCATCACACTCTCTCCCTCTCTCTCCCCCTCACACTCTCTCTCTCTCTGTCTTTCTCGCCTGTCGGTCCACCCATCACAAACAGTTCTTAAAAATACAAATGACCTCACTCACTCACAAGCACCAGCCAAACTCATTGAGGTCCTCTCTTAAAGTAAATAAACATTGTTTGAATCAATACTTTAACCATTGAGAACATTCCACCTGACAGTCGTTCGTATCGACCAATGGACTCAGTGTTACAATGACTTTTTCTGAAATACTTTTTCTATACTTTTATTGTATTTTCTCCGAATGGAAAATGTTGTGTACCTACGATTTTCTGACTTTACAGTTGTTCGATAAATGAACATTCGGTTTTGTGAAATGCCCTGTTAATGATGTTATATCAATAATAATAAAACAGTGTTAGTCAAAATTTCCCTCCCTCCCTCGTATCTTTTGAACGGTTAGACCTGTTAAATTTGGAGTGTGAAAATAAAAGGATGTAAGCTTCTCTACTAATGGTAACGGGTGACGTAATCGTCATATATGACGTCACAAGATCACTGTCACCAATAATTTCAAATGAGACCCTATGGCACGTGATACCGTTTTTGAAAGGCATTTAAAAGACCTATCCAGTCATACTAATTGTGTTTGGGTTTAGGGTAGTTTCGATGGATTAAATAAATAAACACTAAAATTTCAATCGAGAGTTCAATTAATACAGATTCAAAAGGCCGCCTCTGGATGATTGTCAAAAAAAGTGTTTTTAGTTCTCCAACTTTGGTTTCTTTGCTCCGTTTTTACAAATGTTTATATGTTCAATTTTTTATTTAATTACTGTTTTATGGGACGTTTAAGTGACTATGTAAGCAAAATACGCGCTCTAAAATACGCGAAAGTGGAAATGGAAATTCGAAGTGGAGTTTCTTCATAAGTTTGAAACAACGGGTAGTTGCCAAACGATCTGGTCGATCAAAAAATGAAGACAAAAAAATTGATATAGTAGCAGAAATGGTAGTAAACCCTATTTCTTCCACAAATCTTAACTCTTAAACTCTTAACACTCAAAATGTTAGCTATTGGAGTAACAAAAATGCGTCAATCATATGTTTCGTGAAAAACATTCCCAGCAAAAGTAAATGTCTGGGCAGATATTTTGGGCAATCATAGTTGGGCCTGTATTTTTTGAAGGGCATCTGTATATGTCACAAAGCGCAATTGAGCCGTTAATTCTTGAAATTCTGGAAGACAATCCAGGTGAATTTGGTAATTTGAAAATAATGTTCCAACAAGATGGTGCTCCTGCACACTGTTATGTTACACTAAGACGTTTTCTGGATAAGGAATATCGTGATAGATGGATTGGACGACGAGGAACGATATAATGGCCAGCTCGGTCACCGGACCTCACTCATTCAGTTTTTTTTATGTGGAGGTATTTCAAATATAGGTTTACGCTACAGAAAATGCCAGTATTGACGTTTCAAAAACAAAGGATGTTTTACTGTCATGAAGAATATGGAGAACATTTTGAACACTTAATATAAGAGCTAGTTCTTGAATCGGTATTAATTGAACGCTCAATTGAAATCTTAGTGTTTATATATTTAATCCATATATTTTATAAACATAACAAATATCTTTCAAACGAGATGTCACTTGCCATAGGGTCCTATAAAAGTTAATTGTAACAGTGGCCATGTGACGTCACATATCGTCGTTAAAGATCCAGCATCACACAACTCAGTTTTTGGCCAAACTGAGTTCATAATTTATTTCCATTCAAATTTTCGCGCCGAGCGAATGGACGACTTAGTTTCTTGATTTATCCACCCGCAGCACTGCTATCCGCAGTTTTACACCAACTTCACACAACTAAACTCTTCTGGCAGCACAGTACACAGCAGTTTTTTGCTTTAGTGTGAAGCTATGAAAACTTCTATGTTGTGTGATTCTGGATCTTAAACGACAATGTGAAGATTACGTCACCTGTTATCACTAGTAGAGAAGCTTACATCCGTTTATTTTCACTCTCCAAATTGCATTTGTCTAAGTACAGCCGTTCACAAGATACGAGGTAGGAGAGGGAACTTTTGACTAACGCTGCATACATAACGAACCAAAAAAAAAAACGTCCTCAAAATCGGCCGAGCAAAATATCTTGAATTTATAACATTATTTAATTGTCAAAGCTGTTACATCATATGACGATTATTTATCATTATACGATGATTATTTATTTTACGATTGTGACAGTTACTTGTTAAAAGTTTGACGTTTCGTTTCGAGTTTCGACATAACCGCTATTTCCATCTCTCTCGTTCTTAGCCAGATTAAAACTTTTTTTTGGACGTCTCTATACAATTGATTACTGATAATAGCTAAATCATGAATTTAGTTTCGTTTGGTTGAAGATATTGGGGGAAGAGGGAAATTAAAGTAATCTTAATGTGAAATAAAAATATTCATACGATCCGAAGTGTCGGTTAATTAAGGTAGAAGAATTCATATTTAGTATTAAGTATCTATTCTGAATCTACTTCCACATCCACTTCCACGTCCACCCAGTCCATTGGGTCACTGCGGTCAATGAGGTTATTGTTGTCGTTAGGATCATCGTAGTCATGGGATCATTGAGTTCAACAGAACCATTGGGGCCATATGATCGTGGAGATCATATGATCATTGGCATCAATTGGATCAGTGGGATCATTAGATCGTTGGGATCATAGGATCATTGGTGGGAGAGGGTCTAAGATGGAGGGGAGGAGAGAGAGAGGTGAGAGGGAGGAAGAGGAGGAGGAGGAGAAAGGGGAGGAGAAAGGGGAGAGGGTGACAGAGAGGGAGCGAGAGAGGAACGAGGGAGATGAGAGTGGAGGAGGTGGTAGAGGGGGAGAGGAAGTGGGGAGCGAGCGAGCGAGCGAGAGAGAGAGAGGGGGGGAGAGAGAGAGACTGCGTGAATTTCATTAATAGGTATTTAAATAAACACAACTCATTTTTTAGATATTTAATCTAATTGCAGATCATCATCACATGTGGAAGTAGTGATTCTCTAATTGTTTTCTACGTGTTCATTAATTGACGCGTTATAATAAACTCTAAACACTCTACGTCGAAAGATGTACATAAACGAAAAACTACATTATATTATGTGTCAACAAATTACGACTTGCATATCAAAACAAATGAAAATAAACATGACGTGCTATATAAAAATTCGAAAGTTGGGTACATTTCCGGTTAAACCGGAAGTGAATAACTGTGATTATATAATAAATGCAGATGTGTGTTTAATATCCAATTCTAATATTTCATTATTTTATCTCTGAACACAAACGTTATGGGGGTCAGCCACTTTCCCCAATCACCAGGTATAATATCACCCTCTATTCACAGTGACATCGTTCATTTCATGCTATCTAATGGCATATTGTACTTATTGATGTCTTCTAATTTTTTATCACGCATTATCAGACGTGAAGTGACGAAATTATTTTGTTTTTTGTAAAATACAGTGGAATATTTCGTAACCTTAAATACTCGCGCGCATGTTAGCATTTTTACACAAATAAGTATCGAATGTGGACAAATCAAATTTATTTAATTAATAACTAATAATTTAGTTCGTAAATGTGAAATGCGACATTTTTTAAATAACAATTTGTCAATTATTTTATTTACAACTAAGTATGTGAATCAATCGGCACTAGGCACACTTTTATGGAATATTTTCAAAGAAACAAAATCGATAAACACAATTCGTATGTGCATATTTTGAACAACGCAATAAGCTAATTTCAAATACCTCTATTACGCACATGCTAATTCGTTTTTTTTAAATTCGTGACAAATATCTAATGTTGCACGAATAATTTCTATGAATGAATATTGAAATTGAATGTATTACACAGTCAGAAAAGTGTGTTACAGCAGGATCGGCACTATACAACTCTATGATAATTACAGTATAAACCGTATTTGTAAGCGCCTTGTAAATTATGTACGCGTGTATTTGCCCATGCATACATACGCCACTGACAGTGCCTGGTAACGCACAAGGAATCTTCCGCGGCGGGTTCGAGGAAAGGGTGTATGCAATTTATCCATATAACTAGCGAGTGTTCCATTGTCGATTAGTAAAATAAATTAGCTCGACGCGAGACGGACGAACGGTAAAACGCCGAGTTTAAAATAATTTAATGTGTCGTGAGTGATTAATTAATAACCGTGTGTACATACGTATTTTGCACCGTGTACGTATTTCTTTTAGAGTTCGTGTAGTGTATTTACATAGTATATGATTTTGTGTGGATTTTTGCAAGAATGGCACAGTTGTTACCATTTGTGAATAGACTGAAAAAGGTGACTGAAAATTACGAGAGTTTTACAATAGACGGATCATATATTTTATGGATTCCTTGCAATCGTCGATATATATTTTGTAGACGTCGAGAATGTGGAAGATATTTAGATTCGAATATCCATCAACAAAATATTACTGGTACTGTTAGAAAAAAGGAATTTTGGTTTGATGTATGCATAATGTTTTGCGCATGTAGGCATTCGTGAAATGTGGTCGACAATATTTTCTTTAGACCTTTTAAACAAGAAAAAATGCAGAAACACTACTGCTTGTGGAACTGTACGCTCAAGCAATGAAGACAGTCGATGTTTCTGAATGACACAAGCGATGTTTATGAACATTATACCAATTTTTCTCCTGTCTTTTTGGTTTTTCACACGTTGTAGCACACTTTCCGGACCCTAGTAACTAGACACATTAATTCGAAAAAGTATCAGGATCAGTGGCCGCTAATGGAATTTGAAATTCTCAGAAAAACTCAGATTATACTGATGTGGGTCTTCAATTACCACCAGTCGCCACTGAGTAAGCATATATGGGGTGAAGTGATAACTGACTTACAAAATATGTTGATGAATTTATAAATCCTAAAGGTATTGTAATTAAAAAAAAAAACAAAGAAAAAAACGAAGCTGTGTTGAATAGAAATACCGGTTATCAAACAATACTTAATTTTTACACGAATAGGCAGAAATATATTACATATGCATATACGAGGTGTGTAAATTAAGTAATGAGGCTGATTTTTTTTATTCGAATAGAAGTACAATTCAGTATTGTCTCATTCAAAATAACTTCTTTGGGAAGCCACACAGCGCGGGTGACGGTTCTTCCATTCATCATAGCAGTGCTGGAACTCATATACTGGAATAGCCTTCAGCTGGTCGGTTACAGCAGTTTGAATGTTTTGTTTGGTCCCGAAATGACGCCCCTTGAACTGATTTTTCAATCGCGGGAAGAGAAAAGTCACAAGGACTCAAATCAGGCGAATAAGGATGTTGAGGAGTCACAGGAATGTTTTTACTAACGAAAAACTCGTTTACTGAAAGATTTACTATTTAGCCTGGAATTTTAGTTTCAAGAATATCTCTGTAAAAGGGTTGATTTACTATTTATCCTGGAGGCACAAACTTTTTTGGGACTTGGAGAGCTTGAAGTGTGCCATTCCATGATTTGGCGCTTGGTTTCCGGGTCGTATTCAAACACCCAAGTCTCATCACCAGTAATGGCACGTTCCATAGAATGGGGATCATTTTCAATCATTCCAAAAAGTCAATACACCTTTCACTCTTGAAGTCCTTCTGTTCCTGCGAAAGGTTTTTTAGAACCATTTTTGCGCAGATTTTTGTCATCCCCAATTCGTTACTCAAAATCTGATGGACAGTGGTGTGATTCAAATTTAACTTTTCCCCGATCACTCTTGTCGTCAACCGACGATCTGAACGCACAAGATCCCGTATTCTATCGACATTCTCATCGGTTCTTGAAGATGAAGGCATTCCGCTGCGTGGTTCATCTTCAATCGACTCTCTTCCTTTTCAGAATGCCTTAAACCACCGAAAAACTTGGGCTCTTGAAAACTACACTGTCTCCGTAGGCGTGTTGAGATTTTGCAAAAAGTATCTATTGCGCTGTGTCCAAGTCTGAAGCAAAACCTGATAGCACACCGTTGCTCAAAATTAATGTCACTCATTTTTAAAACGCGCTAGAAAAAAAACGGTTTACGAAAACAGTCAAAAAGAACAAACAAATGACTCTAACAAGCTCAAATTTGTACCGAAGGTACATTACATGTTAACCTACCACCCTTCCAAGTCTCGTCTCCGCAGTGTTACTATTTTAATACGTTGCTAGTCTCATTACTTAATTTACACACCTCGTATATAGCATAATGCAACATATTCTACCAGCAAAACATCGGTGAATTATTGGTTGCCTATAAGAGATTATTACAATTAAAAGATTTGGAGCCAGCGAGGTAAAGCCCGGAAAATACTAGAATGAACGGGGACAGTATCGCGATTCTCGGCGATTCGAAAGCAGCTAGAAGATTGTTCCAGAGGCTTCGAATGGTGTATATAAGCCCGACAGCGAGCAACAAAAGGCAATTTTGAATTGGAACTTAGTCCAGTGTAGATCAAAGTTATATACCGAGTGATATTTAGCGATATTTAGTAGCGATATTTAGAGTGAGATTTTACGTTTCTAGTTGTGGATTAACGTGATCAAATTAATTGTAATTAAACAATAAATGCTTTTACCAAGTAAAAAAGTGTTACAATAATTATTCCGTATACTTAAAATTTGCACCATTGATTTGCAATTTGACTATACCTAGATGTTGAGATATCATTTTCGTTATAAAAAAATGTTGTCGCCTCCGTTACCAAAGGACGTTATATATGTATGTTGTACAGGGTGTTTCGCATAAGAACCGACACAGAGCAGGGGCATGTCGGGGAACCTAAAATATGGTGATTTAACGCAACTTACCTTTACACTAAGTTGCACCCCTGAGAAGTTATAGGCCTTCAAAGTGGGGTTTCAAATTTCGAAAAAAAGCAATATCTCAGTTATACTTGAACTTAGAAAAACCAAATTTGGTAGACGTTGTGAGTGTACCAAGAGCATTAATCGACAGTAAGTAGAGTTCAATCGAAGCATTTGAAAGAGTTGATTAGGGATGATGCACCATTGAGATGTGACAGAATTTTTTAACCCGTTGGCGGACTTAAAACATTTTCATTTTATTTTATGAGGAATTTTATTCTAAAACTTTTCTTACTCTTGTTATTTTTCAAAAAACTTTATCGTTTTCAAGAAAAACTCGAATAACTAAAAACACCTATTTCAGCAGTGTTATTTAAAATCATCGAAAATTCAAAAAGTTGGCCATGAAATTAGACGTCAAACGTGATCAGGAAAGAAGTTACTTAATTTTAGTTAATTGTTTGCTGAGTGTTTTGAAAATGGCCGGAAAGTTTTCATTTAGCGAACAAGTTGTCATGCTATTTTTTTCAGTAGCACTCGAGAACGTGCTATTGCAATCAGGGCACAAGACGAAGAACTGATTTTGAACACAATTGAAGATGAACCACATATCAGTACTAGAAATTTATCTCGACAAAGTGGTATATCGCAAACTTCTGTGCACCGAGTTATCAGACGTAATCTACCACATCCGTATCATATTCAAAAAGTGCAAGAATTGTTACCGGAAGATTTGGTTAAACGAGTGACTTTCTGTCAGTTTATTTTACATCAAGACATTCATTTTCAAAAGAAAATTCTCTTTACTGATGAAGCTTGTTTCACCCGCAGATGTATTACAAATCTACATAACTATGGAGACATAAAAAAAAACGTCATCAACTCTGGCTATGAACGAGAGAGATAGAAACAGCAGTCATGTCTAAGCTTTTCGGTTATGTCAAACTTTTAACAAGTGACTGTTACAATTTGTAAAATAAACAATAACTGTCATATGATGTCACAGTTTTGACAAGTAAATAAGGTTATAAATTCGAATAAGAATAGAAATACGTCTTTTTTTTCTTGGCCAACTTTGATGACGTTTTTTTTGGATGTCTCTATATCATGAGTATTCCGATGTAAACCCTCATTCAGTAACTCCTGCACATTTTCAACGCGAGTTTAAAGTAAATGTTTGGATTTGTTTTATTTATCGGTATTTAATTGGTCCAGTTATTTCACTGAATCGACTAAATGGTGAAACTTATTTAGAATTTCTCCAAAATACTCTCCCGGATTTACTTGACGAGGTGCCACTACAACTCAGACTGGAACATTGGTTTATGCATGATGGAGCACCGCCTCATTTTAGTATTATGGTTAGAGACTTTTTAAACCACCAGTATCCAAATAAATGTATTGGACGAGGAAATAATTGCCCACAAGTTTGACCTCCACGATCACCAGACTTGTCCACAGACATCAACAAATGTGACTTCTTTCTTTGGGGGACGTTAAAAGAATTTGTGTATTCCTCGCCAGTTGCGTCTCGAGCAGAATTGTAGAATCGCATTACAGATAAATGTAATGTCTTTAGAAACAATCAGCGGTTATTGGAAAGAGTAGACTTCAATTTTCGACGAAGAATAAATTTATGCCTGAGAGAAACCGGTGATCATTTTGAACAATTTCTATAACTTACCAGTGCAAATCTGTTATTTCTGTTGTTTAAGTTGTTTGTTTTTCTATTAAATTATTCTTATTCCAACGCGTTGGTTGATTGTCAAGTTTAACGTCTAATTTCATAGCCAACTTTTTGAATTTTCGATGATTTTAAATAACTGTTGAAATAGGTGTTTTTAGTTCTTCGAGTTTTTCTTGAAAACGACAAAGTTTTTTGAAAAACAACAAGATTAAGAAACGTTTTAGAATAAAATTCCTCATAAAATAAAATGAAAAATTTTTAATTCCGCCAACGGGTTAAAAAATTCTGTCACATTTTAATGGTGCATCATCCCTAATCAACTCTTTGAAATGCTTCGATTGAACTCTACTTACTGTCGATTAATGCTCTTGGTACACTCACAACGTCTACCGAATTTTATTTTTCTAAATTCAAGTATAACTGAGGTATTGATTTTTTTTCGAAATTTGAAACCCCACTTTGAGGGCCTATAACTTCTCAGGGGTGCAACTTGGTATAAAGGTAAGTTGCGTTAAATCACCATATTTTAGGTTCCCCTACATGCCCCTGCTCTGTGTCGGTTCTTATGCGAAACACCCTGTATATTGGGACGTAATGTGTATTACAGCAATTGTATTGCTACTTATACTATCACTGGTTACAGTGACACACATTAATTAATTTGAATGTAATTATTACTTATTAGCTAAATTTTATTTCTATTCTACTTACAGTATTTCAATTGGTCTGAAAACTAGATATGACTTTTGGTAACGGTAACTACGAAATGTACCGACCTACTTGCTCAATCGATTTAACTGTACGAGGTATGGCTATTAAATAAGCGAATTGATGCTGCTACCAGCGTGCTGCGAGCGTGTCGCGACAAATTTGAACAGAACTGTGTATGGTGATACTTTCCCCAGCCTGAGCTCGCTAGACAAGCCAGTGGGTCGCTCAGTTTGGCTCAGTTTGGCAGAAGCTTACGCAAAGTTAAAAGAAGTGTACGGGAATGTTCATCCCGCACACAAGTTTTTGAATGGTTTTGAACGCGAAGATCGTCGTCTAAGCATCCTAAAATAACAGGAATCGACCAAGAATGTGTTCGCCAGATTTTGCCAAAAGAGTTGGTGCCAAAACTCCTCACTCTCGAGCAAAAGGAATAGAGAATGGACATTTGCGCTGATATTCTAAACAACATTGACACTGATCCAGGCTTATTAGAGACGGTGACATTGGAGGGGACAAGATTTGAAAGTGTGGAAGCGGTTAAATCAAAAGCGACGGAGGTTCTGAACCAGCTGACAGAAGCGGACTTCCAGTACTGCTTTCAACATGGAAAAGTCGTATGGAGCGGTGTAGAGATCGCCAAGGGGAGTACGTTGAAGACGAAAAAGTTGCTACTGTAATTGGTAACGAATAAAAGGTGTTATGACAGCAGTTCGGTTATTTAATAGCCACACCTCGTATAAGCTATATATCGTGTACCTCTTTCTTTTCATCCTACACCATAAGTATCGATTCAATCTTATAAAATTGACAATTTTAGACCATTTTTTGAGGTTAGAGATGAACTACGACGTGGTGGTTTTAAACCCACTGCGAATTCGGATTCAGTGAGCCAAAAAACAAGTGGGTATGGCGGTAATTAATCAAAGATATCAACTAAGTTGACATTGAACTACACTTAAGTTAAAAACAATTTCAACTTTGAAACTTATTAACGGCCTTAATGAGAGGCGTCTTCGAAAACTCGGGTCGATTGCTAAGTGTAAATAATTGGCGACGATTCGCGAACGACTTTCCACGCTTTCAGTTGCCGCTAATTGAATTAGGCGTATGAAGAATTGCTCCAGTGATAGACTTCGCGCCCATATCTCAGCCGGTAATTAAGTAATTTAATTGAGTCGGGCCTTCAGACGCGGCGCTCGTGTCGCAGTTCGTCCTGCGAGCGATCGCAACAGTCCAGTAGGCAGGGAGCGAAAATCATCAAAAACTGTTCTTGAAACAAATTGGGCGGTCGGTGTCCCATGTATTTTTCTTGCGTACAACACAATGCGCGGGCTCAGTAGAGCTGAAACCGTCAGCTAATTTTTTAAATTAACAATTTGTGGGAAAAACACGTATTTTTTTCACATTTCAGCTTATATCTCCGTTCCTTGGCATATTTTATGTAGCATATGCATTTAAGAAGTTGTAGCCTATTGAATTTCCTAAATTTCAAACCCAACCCGAAGTCTCCAAGTGCTATTGTTAACATGCAAATGACTGCTGAAGTTGAAAAAGTGATTTTTTTCACTATTTTTTTACTTCGAAAGTAGGGCGACTATGATCATGAAATTTCTTGGAGGGACTGCTATTTTTAGTATGAAGTTACAAAAATTCAGCTCAATCCGTTAATAACTTTTCGAGTAATTAACGATGGAATTTTTTTACAAGCCTTAATTAACAACGACGCCATTTCTTTGTTTATTGTACGATATTGACCCGGGTTGGGCTAGAAAAATCATAAATCTCTTCAAATTTGCGACTCTGTGAGATTTTGAAAAATATTAATTTTGGCCAGTTTTATAACTTTTCTACGCGACTACCTTTTTTGACGCGACGTATATATTGTTGAAATTGATAAAATTGAGACTACGCTTCAAGACGCATATTTAAAAAAAAATGGTCGTCAAGATATTATAGTCACAATTCCGAGAATTTCGAAGCGGCAACGCTACAACAATATATACGTCGCGTCGCATCAAAAAAAGGTAGTCGCGTAGAAAACGTTATAAAACTGGCCAAATTAATATTTTTCAAAATCTCAAAAAGTCTCGCAAATTTTAAGAGATTTATGATTTTTCTAGCCCAACCCGGTCAATATCGTACAATAAACAAAGAAATGGCGTCATTGTTAATTAAGGCTTGCAAAAAAATTCGATCGTTAATTACACGAAAAGTTATTAATTAATCGAGCTGAAATTTTTTTTGTAACTTCATACTACTACAAATAGCAGTCCCTCTAAGAAATATCATAATCATAGTCGCCCTACTTTCGAAGTAAAAAAATAGTGAAATACAGCACCTTTTCACCTTCAGCAGTCATTTGCAAGTCAACAATAGCACTTGGAGACTTCGGTTTGGGCTTAAAATTTCGGAAATTCAATAAGCTACAACTTCTTAAAAATGTGAAAAAAAGACGTTTTCACAAATTGTTAATCTAAAATATTAGCGGAATGTTTCAAGAAGACTCTTTGATGATTTTACCTCCCTGCCTACCGGACTATTCGTTCTGCGAACGCTCGCAGACGGATTCTTAAAGTTCAATGGTTATAGTCTTCGCGTAGAGCACGTTAATTTCTTACGAGTTAGAAAAACTCGAAGCAAGGGCAGGCGACGCAGAATAGAATACGTCATTCTATCATTCAAATATGTGGTAGCAAAGGCAGCTAACGAGTAGTCGCTTTGTTTTAGCAGCGCTTTCTGACTGCGGACTAAGAGAATCCCTCGCTCACAGGGGGGTGAAACTAGTACAACTGGCAGATCGTGCTAAAAATTTGTGAGGGTTGCAAATTATTGCTTGTAAAAAATATGGCGCAACTAAAAACTTTTAATTTTTCAAGTAGTCCACTCGATAAAACACTCCACATTGCATTAATTAGGGCAGATTTTTTTTTTCTAGGACTGTTTGGTTTAAGGTCGGAAATTAAGTTTTCGACCTCAAAAGTCGGGGGAAAGACTTTTGGCATGCGAAAAACCACGAAATTTTCTTTACCACGGACTTTTTTTAGTTTTTTGTATCTCCTAAACTCCGCATGCTACAGAAAATTTTGTACGTCTAGTAGATAAAATTTTCTACAAAATGCATCGTCAAAGTTGATCGGATGTGATCTGGTTCGTATTCTACGGAAATTTGAACATTTCACCCCCCTTGAACATTTCACCCCCGTCGCTCACAGGGGGTGAAACTAGTACCACTGGCGGGTCGTGCTAAAAATTTGTGGGGGTTGCAAATTATTGCTTGTAAAAAATATGGCGCAACTAAAAACTTTTAATTTTTCAAGTAGTCCAATCGATAAAACACTCCACATTGCATTAATTAGGGCAGAATATTTTTTTTTCTAGGACTGTTTGGTTTAAGGTCGGAAATTAAGTTTTCGACCTCGAAAGTCGGGGGGACAACTTTTGGCAAGCGAAAAACCACGAAATTTTCTTTACCACAGACTGATCTAGAAAAAAATCCAGGTACTTCGAGGGGATAACAATGGAATAAAATGATCAACATGCCTTTCTATGACTTCTGTTTCCACTAAATATAGACATCCAAAAAAAACGTCATCAACTCTGGCTATGAACGAGAGAGATGGAAATAGAGGTCATGTCTAAGCTTTTCGGTTATGTCAAACTTTTGACAAGTGACTGTCACAATTGGTAAAATAGACAATGGCTGTCATATGATGTGACAGTCTTGACATGTAAATAAGGTTATAAATTCGATCAAGAATAGAAATACGTCTTTTTTTTCTCGGCCAAATTTGATGACGTTTTTTTTTTGGATGTCTCCATATTATTTGTCATATCTTCGGCCTAGGGATGGGCACCTAACATGTGCCCACCTATTTTGTTATGTTATTTCTATTATGTTTCTGAAATATCGATGTTTTCCACTGAACATCGATGTTTAAAACATCGATGTTTTAATTTCGATGTTATATTTTCAACATCGATGTTACTTGTAAACATCGGATCATCGATAAGTAATACGTATCCCACAAATACATATCATTTAATATTCTAGTACGAAATTCGTAAGTTGCTAAAAAAACGAAAAAGTCACTAATTGATTCGTTTTACTGTTTGTACATCGTGGCTTACGCGACATCTATCCGTCAAGGCAGTAAGTATTAAATTCCAGCAAATATCTCATTTATTAAACGCCAGTAAGCCAATATCTGTAGGCACATTTTCTAGTTTCTACTTCTACAAAACTATACACTTTTTTTCAGAGAACATAAAAATTAAAGTCACTTTATACTGGGTGTAACAGGATCATGGTACACCCCCTTTTCTCCATTAGTTTTCAAGATAGTTAATTTAAATTTGGGATATCCTATATACATAATAAGCGGCACTGTCTGACAAGTGATTATTTTTCCACTTCCGGTTTCGCCGGAAGTGACACTAACTTTCGATTTTTAAATGGAACACCCTGTATATTATTGCATTTTTTGAATTCTGCATAATTTTCTGAATCCAACGATACCAAATATGTGACATTTAAAACGTCAATATTTTTTACAATTATAATTTTTAGTTTTCCATTTAAGTGGTCCATGACGGTTCCCATTTATTCTAAATGACCCATGTAATGCTACAAAAATCAAAACCCCGTCAAAAATATTAAATTATGTGATTTATGAGCAAATAAAGTTCATAATAATTTGAAACTTTGTACATGGATTTACCTATGTAGTGTTCAAAATTTGAAGGCCTATCCTAAAATTAAGGCGCTTCAGTGGCAGAGATACAGGGTATTAGTACATGGTTATTATTCGAAGAGCATGCGAAAATTATAATTGTTACAAGGTGACGTTCTACTTTTATTAGGACAAATTAGCCAACTAAGATCCTCTGTCTCCGCCACTGAAACGACTTAATTTTAGAAGGCGTCAGATTCTGGACGTTGCTTATATATATTACACGTACCAACTTGACACAACACAACTGAAAAAAAAATAAGAATTTAACATTCTGTGTTCAGTAAATAGTAGTAAATAGTATTTAAATAAAGTAATCTAAATCAACTTACTTTAGCACCATCTTGCTTTCTCAAGAAATTATGGAAATTTTTTTAGGTATTACATTTTTTGTACGATGATTTATTTGTTTTTTGGGAATTTGTACGCAAATTTTAGAAAATAAGTTTTTTATGGTAAACACGAATGTTTTGTTTTTTTTTCCGTTAAATGTACACTAAATTGCTATCTTCGAATTTGTTTTAAAAATAGAAATTGTTGGTAAATGTTTTATTGTTTTGAAATAACATTCAATTTGCTTTTAAAAAAGGTATACTTCTTACATAAACTTCTTGTACACATACTAAACTGCTCGTCAAAATTAGCGTAACACTTTTTAGATCAGCACCGTTTGCGTTCTACTCGAGTTAAAGACTTGCTGTTTTTCATTTTCGGTAGCCTATAGAGTGAGTTTTAATGCTCCGAAGGCGCTACGTTGTGACTTAAACGGTTCGCTGTTCACACCCCAAAAAGCAACCCCATGTCGAAATTGAATTCGCAATTTCAGAGTCCTACAGGATCGACTAAAAAGGAAAACTGTCGGGTAAAACTCAATCCCGGCACACATTAAGACCTGCTCAATAAGTTCTGTGTATTTGGTCGCTGTCCCATTTCTTCAACCCATTTCCAAACCCCCTAAGCAATCCCTTTGCATTTACGCAGGGTTTACGCTAAACCCTGTGAGTGGGAGGATCTGTGCGGGTGTGGCCTGAAAGGGTGCTTGAGTTGTCAAAGGGTGAAAAATTGAGTTGTGGCACCCCACATCAATTTATTAGGCAGCATTAGGATCAATGGATTCGCCCAACAGAGGTCAAACCTTCAAAAAAGGTCAAAAATACAAAATCTGCAAATGGGTTGAAGAGATGGGACAGCGATCAAATACACAGAACTTATTGAGGAGGTCTCAATGTAATTTTTACGCGACAGCGTCCTGGTTAGGAAGTCTCTCAACTGTACCATGTTGGTCAAAATATTTGTTAATATTTAAAACTGTTACGTGGTTAATATTGCGTTCTGGATGTCATCGATTAAACTCATTAGCTACTTCACGAAAAGTACGTGTTCCGTCGCCAACTAATCTTGTTATTTCTACTTTTTCTTGTAAGGAATAAGACGTTTTTATTCTTCTCCCTTCTTTAGAACAGTATGAACTATTAGTATCTGATAGCTGGTAACTAAGATAACTTTTTTTTGTTTTCACAGCACACCCCTTTTTTATCAAACAGCAATAAAAACTAAACATTGATAACTTTCGAACGCGTTGAGCTATTGTCTTCAAATTTGATAAACGCAATAAACTCGACAGGGGGAAGGTTCGAATTGTTTTTGAGCAAAATCCCCCAAAGGATATGGGGTGAAAATGGGGGTTGAAGGGGGAAATTTTTTCAAAATACGAAATTCTGTTTCTCGGACACCTTGTATTTTAAAACAATGAACATCGGTACAGCTATATTTTAAGTAATAATAAAGAAGAATTCATCCTGTCTTTTTCTAAAAAAATCCCTAATAGTAGTTTTTGACATTTGAGCCCATAAAAGTGGTCGTAGTTGGCCATGATTACAGACTAAGAATAAAGTTACTCGGTGAATACGCATTTTGAATGTCTACCTAATAAAAAAAAGTTCATCAAAATCGGTCGAAAAATAAAGATTTTACAATGGTGGTAAGTCCTTATCGGTGGAAACACTGTATTTAGAATGCTGCAAAGAACGCCTTGTACAACTTACAACAACAAATTAAAATTCCTCTCCTCAAAAAAACACCAATAACCAAATTTTGTGTTATTTACGGAAAAAAGTTATTTACGGAAATTCGAAATAAAATTATAATTTTGAGATCCTGTATTTTCAGCGATCACCTGAATTTTCCTTTCTTCGCTAATTTTGGGTCTACCAGTAGGAGCGTCTTTCACTGTCTCTGTCGCTAGAAATTTCGACATTAGTTGCCGAAAATGTCGTTTGTTTGAAAAAGTGCTTTTTTTCACAATTTTTTTTACTACGAAAGTAGGGCGACTATGATCATGAAATTTCTTGGCGGGACTGCTGTTTGTAGTATGAAGTTACAAAAAAATCAGCTCGATCCGTTAATAACTTTTCGAGTAAATAAAGATCACATTTTTTGCAAGCCTTAATTAACAATGACGCCATTTCTTTGTTTATTGTAGGATATTGATCGGGTTGGGCTAGAAAAAATCATAAATCTCTTCAAGTGTGCGAGACTTTTTGAGATTTTGAAAAATATTAATTTGGGCCAATTTCATAACGTTTTCTACGCGAGTACCTTTTTTTGACGCGACGTATATATTGTTTTAGCGTTGTCGCTTCGAAATTCTCGGAATTGTGACTATAATATCTTGACGCCCACTTTTTTTTTAAATACGCGTCTTGAAGCGTACTTTCAATTGTATCAATTTCAACAATATATACGTCGCGTCAAAAAAGGTAGTCGCGTAGAAAACGTTATAAAACTGGCCCAAATTAATAGTTTTCTAAATTTCAAAAAGTCGCGTAAACTTAAAGAGATTTATGATTTTTCTAGCTCAACCCGGTCAATATCGTACAATAAACAAAGAAATGGCGTCATTGTTAATTAAGGCTTGCAAAAAAATGTGATCGTTAATTACTCGAAAAGTTATTAACGGATCGAGCTGAAATTTTTGTAACTTCATACTACAAACAGTAGTCATCCAACCATTTTCATGATCATAGTCGCCCTACTTTCGAGTAAAAAAATGTTGAAAAAAAAAGTACTTTTTCGACTTCAGCAATCATTTGCAAGTTAACAATATTACTTGGAGACTTCGGGTTGGGCTTAAAATTTTGGAAATTCAATAGGCTACAACTTTTCAAATGCATATGCTATATAAAATATGACAAGGAACGGAGATATAAGCGGAAATGTGGAAAAATACGTTTTTTTTACAAATTGTTAATTTAAAAAATTATCGGACGGTTTCAGCTCTACGGACCCCGCGCATTGTGTTCTACGCAAAAGAATACATAGGTAACCATCAAAACTAGCCCTATATGTTTCAGGAACAGTTTTTGATGATTTTAGCTCCCTGCCTACTGGACTATTAGCATCTCCAAAGTTAAGAATCGCTTGGATTTTGTCTTCTTGTGACCGAACCATTTAAAAGTCTAGTTGGCTAAAAATACTTTTCAACTTGACAACCAAATATGATGACACTCATTATGTAAAATAATTGGTAACCATGATGAAAACAAAATATCACGAGCCAACGTGATTGAAAATTAAAAATCGGTGCCATTTGTAAATGGTTCATTGGAATATTTTCAAATTCTAGAGTTGTATAGAGCATGAATAGACATTTTAAAAAGTGCCACACCTTTCTTTACATTTTAAAAAAATAACCAATGTGGCGCCCAACTGTCAATTTGACACTTTACGCTGCCATTTTCGTATGGAAATGGCGATACTTGTCTCATTTCGGCTTCCAGAATTTGACGCGATTATCTTCAACGGTTCAAAAGTTGAAGGAGCGGGGGGAGGACTTTATGTCCTCACTAGAACACGTAAGCTAATAATACATTCCAGGACCGGTCTTAACGCGACTGGAATCACCAAATCTGGGTATGGACAAGGGAAATACAAATAGCGGTTATGTTGAAGCTCGAAACGAAACATTGTTGTTGTCAAACTTTTATCAAATGACTGTCACAATTGTAAAACAAATAATGGCTGTCACATCATGTAACATTCTTGACAATTAAATAGGATTACACTCGAACCCCTCTTAATTCACCAAATCCGTGCATCATCACCTCGCTTAAGTAGCGAAATTTAGTCTCGTTTAAGTCGCGATCATAACGTCAACTTTTTCGTGTTTTAGCTGCAAAAAGAAATATTTAGAGATATACCACAGCACTTGTTATAACGAAAAATGAGCCAACTGAACCAAAAAATAAACGTAAGTATACCCGGTCGTGCGTGACAAAGTTCAATTTTCCACTTGAATGGATATTTTAAAGGTTAAATATTTTTAAGACACCTATCCTATTTTAAACGTTAGGTATCCATATTTAATGTATTACACAATCATTGTTTTCAATAAAAATTGTATTCATGCGAGAATCCAATTTCTAAACGTAGTTCTAAAACTTTTACAGGCGGCGACTTAACCGGGACGGTTTCGCGACATAATAGGGGGAAACGTGGTGAAATAAGAGAGGACGTGAATTAAGCGAAGGTGAATTAAGAGGGGTTCAAGTGTATAAATCTAAGATCAAGAATAGAAATACATCTTTTTGTGATCAGTCAACTTGGATGACGTATTTTTTAGTATTAGTTAACCTGCGCTGATCGATCCATCATTCGTGTACATGAAACTCCACTAAGATTGTAAAAATGTCGGGACAGCGTCCGTCACATGTTCCGGTGAAGCGTTGGATAAACAATTTTTCGGAACTGACCTTTAATGGCAGTGAACTGCGTTGTACCGTGTGTTACAGTGTACTGACGTGGCACGTAAAAACGAGTGTTTTCAGCACGTTGCTACAGACAAACATAAAGCTCGTGTAAGCAGTGGTGTGAGTGTGCGAGACAGACAAAGACAATTAAACTTGGATTTAGTCAAAATAACGGTAGCGTGTAATATTCTATTCGCCAAACTAGATCAGACGAAGTTCAGTTCAAGTTGTCCAGAACACTGTGAGTGGAAAGTACGCGAAATTAGTTTACCTGCAGAAACAACTGTTAGACGATTTTACATAGCACAACTGTGTGAGGACATAAAAAAATACCGTCCCGGAATTGCACGACAAACCTAATATTGCTTAGCGTTGACGAAACAACGGATGTTAAAGGCCATAACATACCTAACGTAGTGGTTGAGGGACTGAATGAGGCAAAAGCCATGTAAGCAACAAGGACAAATTCACTATTTATTCTAATTTAATCCACATCACATGTTTAGCACACCTTGAATGTAATCCAAGTAGTGGTGGTCGTTCCGTTCGGAACGTTCTTTTGGAACGGTATTTTGTTGGACCGACTCGGAACGGTATTCATTTCTCGCGGAACGCACTATTTCGGAACGGGAGTAGACGGTACGGGTCCGACTAGATCGGACTGGATCGGCGACGTAACACGTACAATATCACGATCACGATTGTATGATCTTCGAGTTATGTTCAGCTAGGGCGGTGATATGTAGTTGCATCTCGATTTCTAGTGTGGAATGTGTATTGGTCAAACGCATCGACATTAAGAATGGACTGGCGATTGACGACTGCGCATCCAAACTCCAGTAGAAAGAAGGGGAAAACCTGGGCGACATATTTTTCTCTCTCTAACGCTCTATGATTGGTAGTTGACTAAAGACGTGTGTCCAAGTGCTAAACAATCACAGGAAAATATACATTATCATCGGGAAGATATTATAACACTGTAATATTGTGTTATATTATTTATAGCCTTAAAAATTACTTCATTAACTTGATTTCCTTGATGCGGCTGGCCACTAAATAAAACAGCTGTTACAATAATATTATACTTTTATTATACAATTATTTTATGTTATTAAAATAAATTTATCTTTATTTAATTTTAATTTATATTTCTTTAATTTATTATATAATTAATTTGAATAAAATCATATAATATTTTATACTTTTTGACCCCTTATATATAAATCTAAGTTTCAATGTGACAAGCAGAATAACAATTAAAGTTTATGAACCAGTCTAAAATAAACAAAGATTGAAATATTGCTCAAAGAATCGTGCCGCTTTTTTTCTCAATTGTTTATCACTTATAAAGTATTAAACTTTACAGGTTATTTGCTGCATTAGAAAGTTTGGGGCTTATAAGTAAAGTGAAGTAATTATTTACAAGAGACCAAAATATTGTATTCGTCCATGCATAGTTATATTTCTATTGAAAACCTTTAATACAATCAATATTACTCATCTGTACTCATATTTTAAACTAATTTAAACGCTTCACCTTCGTGTTTTCAAAATTTAGAATTTTTGAACAGGGTCTCGAAACCCTAGAGCCGTTACTGCTAGTAAACAAAGACAGAGGTATCGCCCAGGTTTTCCCTCTCTTCCTACTAGAGTTGTCAACGCGCAGCTCAGACAGCCAGTCCATTCTTAATGTCGATGGTCAAACGTGAAAACTGTTTTTTGATTACTCTTTTAAATCAAAAATATACTGCGTAATCGTTCCTTCTAGATTTTTCCGAAATTATAAACTTTTATAAATTAAACCGGTTTCGTTGTATCAAAATGTGATTTTCGAAAGTCGTTTTTTGCAATCATGCAATCATATTTTAATTCTGTAAATTTTGACACGGTAATGTCGTACGATTATGCCGAATCAGAACTTTTGGCAAATAAATACCATAAAACGTGACCATGGAACGACGTTCCGAAATAACGTTCTTTAGGAACGGTATTTTGTCGAAACGAGAATGTCCGGAACGTTCCGAATAATTGATCGTTCTTCCCAACTCTAAATCCAAGTGAATGTGATACATGTATTTGTGAAAGCAACATCCAGAAGAAAAACGTTTTCTAACGTTCTAGCTAGGAAATCAATACAAGCGTAACCTATTGGGGCATAGCTATTTTAAGTGACAAGTGCTAGAGCTTAACTCCTGAACATATGGAACAGTTATTGACAAATGATTTAAGGAAACTCAACTGGCAGTACGGACACGTTATATCATCGGTTACCGTGTGTATGCAAGTTCTGTGTCTTGGGATTATGGTTTCTTTGCCGATTAGTTAGACTACAACAATCACCATCACATGTACAAGGTAAGACCTGTTTAACGTTTCGGAACGCACTAATGGTGGTATCCTGGAGCCGCCCCTGGTAAAACACGGCTCTATTATTAACCTCCGAGCTCTAGTACTCACTGTATACAGGGTGAGTCACTTTTTTGTAGCAGGACTTCTACATTCGATAGAATACGATATTTTGAGAAAAAGAGTTCCTATAAACATATGGACTATCTAGCTTCAGAAAGGAGATACAGGGTGTTAAAGTTTCAGCTTTTTTTAAGTTTCTTTACAATATTTTCTGAACGGAATGGTATTTTCGCTTAATATTTTACACACGCTTTAACCTCAATAGGAGCAACAATTTCTATTGATTTTGTCGAAAACACTATACTGGAAGTTGCTTTTAACAAAACTTTTTTATCGTACGCCACTGACCTTATGTGACTAACATTTGTAAAAGAATGATGGTTTAGCTACAATTTTGATCTCTTGCAATTTTGCGCTAATTGTGAAGGTTTTCGAGATATTGGTCATTTTTAGTCTGATGGTGCATCTTCTTCCATGGCAACGAAAAAAATTTATTTTTAGTGTTCCTATTATTTTTTAAAGAAGTGACCTGGGCATCCGAAAAAAAGTAACATCCAGGATAGTATTTTCGATAAGAATATAAAAAATGTTGATCTCATCCATGTTAAGACATGTCGTGCCCCGTAAAAAATGAAACTTTAACACATTGTATCTCCTTTATGAAGCTAGATAGACCATATGTTTATAGGAACTCCGAAATTTTAGTTAAATTATTTTTTGTCATAGACTGAAAATCCTGTAGAGAAGAATGTAGAATTTGTCACCTAGTGCTATCAGGGTGGGGAAAAAAGATTAATTTTAAAATTAGACTTTCTTTTTTTAAAAAAAAAAAAAAACTTCTTTTATGTGCTATGCTCAAAGGTTAAAATTGTTGTAATCATCGACTGTATAAATTATATTATAAAAATTGCGTTACACATGGAGAAAACAATCGTCCGCAGAGACTTTTATTTAATAATCCTGATCTCTAAGTTTTTTAATATAAAATTTCTATTATAACCATGCGCCGCAACAGAAAGCAGCGGTTTGACCTTTTGCGGAAGAAGAGTACGTTTCCAGTATTCGTGGCACTCGCTATGTAAATAATTCATTTTGATTTCACGGATTCCCACTTCCACACAAACTTCCGCCGATGAAATTGCCGAATCTCACGCTATACTGCGAATAACCAAGTTCGTATATATGTATGTATGTATCGCAGTGCGAATATAAAGTTTTATAAGCCAATATGAAACACACGATTTAGACGCACACATCGAATATACACGGTGGAGACTTTAACTGGAATATATTCGCTAGCGGGGTGGTGAATGATTTTTCAAAAAATTCCCGAGACACGTCAACTTTTAAATGTTTACCTACATTTTGCAAATAATATGAAAAATATAGCCCTTCAGGGGTGGCTGAAACCACCCTCGACATGATTTTTTTCAAATGCAACCCTATGGCTTGTGACCCCTCATTGTAAAGCTGGTGGAAAGAGGAATCCAACGCACTGATCAAATTTTAATTTTTAGTATGTTTGTAGGGTTGCATACAATTAAAACAATTTAAAAATTAAATTTATTTTCAACGTAACAATTGTTCAAAATGTACACCATTCACTTGTTGGCAGCATCCCAGTCTGTGGTAGGTTTCGTCCCTTACATTATGCAACATTTGCGGTGTTATTTTTCCGATTTCCTCTCTTATCCTTTCCTGCATATCTGCTATGTTGTTGGGTTTCTGAATGTAAACCCTACTTTTAAGATGTCCCCACAAAAAGAAATCCAGTGGTGTAAGATCTGGTGATCTTGCTGGCCACTCAATATTACCTCGCCTCCCAATCCACCTACCGGGAAAAATTCTGTCCAGATACTGACGAACAATGGCAGCATAGTGTGGTGGGGCCCCATCTTGCTGAAACCATAACCTCTCGTCGGTCAAGTTAGCGTTTAAGGGGTTTAAGGAGTTTGGAAATAAATGACATAGCACTGGCATTAGTTCGTGCTGGAGTAAACGCAAGTATCTTGCTCCATTAAGAGTGTCATCAAAGAAAAATGGTCCTACAATTCTATCTTGTATTATTCCGGCCCACACATTAGTTTTCTGTGGGCGCTGAGTATGAAGTTCCCTCATCCAATAGGGGTTCTCTTCAGCCCAGTAACTACAATTTTGGCGATTTACGTGCCCATTTAATGTAAAAGTAGCCTCGTCAGAAAAACTATCCACTCTAAAGATAACTGGTTTTGATCAATACAAGTCATCAATAAATCGCAAAATTCCACTCGTCGATCTGGATCATCTTCAAGTAGCTCTTGAACAGCTTGCATTTTATATGGGCATTTTTTCTCATATTTAAGTATTTTAAAAACTGTTTTGTGATTAAGATTACTATCACGGGCCAGTTGACGGGCTGGAGTGATGGGATTTTCTTCTAGAGCAAGCAACAAATTCATCTTCGTGTCGTCATCAACAACAGCCTGCCTCTTACTCGGTACTTTCCTGACATGACACATCTCTCGATATTGTGCCTCAATTTTACTAATGGTACCTTGATTTAGTGGTGGAAAGTCAGGATGCGTTTCTCGAAACAAGCGAACAACTTCGCATTGAGTTCGCGCCCTATCACCATATCCAATCATCATCAAAATTTCGATTTTTAGTGATTCAGTTAAATAAGACATTTTCACCAATTTGAAATAACACTTCGTTTCAAACTCTGAATACAGCATACAAACTAAATTACTCTTTGCGGCCGTGTAAAAACACTAGCAAAAAATAACAAATATCAGTTGTGGCAAAAAATTGCTTGGAATTTTTTTGTGGGGACATATGAAAAGTAAGGTTTACATTCCAAAACTAAACAACACACATTTTGAGTACGAAATTGTTGCGTTAAAAATAAATTAAACTATAAAATTACGTTTTAATTGTATGCAACCCTACAAACATACTAAAAATTAAATACTTAAAATTAATTAACACTTAAAAATTTGATCAGTGCGTTGGATTCCTCTTTCCACCAGCTTTGCAATGAGGGGTCACAAGCCATAGGGTTGCATTTGAAAAAATCATGTCGAGGGTGGTTTCAGCCACCCCTGAAGGACTATATTTTTCACATTACTTGCAAAATGTAGGTAAATACATTTAAAAATTGACGTGTCTCGGGAATTTTTTGAAAAATCATTCACCACCCCGCTAGCGAATATATTCCAGTTAAAGTCTCCACCGTGTATTCTAGTCCACCCGTAAATTTTATCAACCTGTTATATCTTAATGCAGAATTAAGGCAATGAGTACGCTGTCACGCAGAGCCGGCACTATACAACTCTACGATAATTAAAGCATAAACAGTATTTTTTTAAGCGCATATTTCTTGCCCCTGTACACCAACTCCACTGTCCGTGCGAATAATGCTATTTCGAACGAAGGCTTGTTGTCGAGTTCATGAGGACATTTGTTTGATTGATAACAACCATTTTTATTTTTTTCCAATTGATATTGAAGTGTAGTGAACACAACTGTACTCCCGTCCTACAAAAAAAATGGCAAATAATGATGAAAAATTCATTTACTAAATTACTAAAAATTTACATCATTACTAAAAATGTAAAAAATATTCTTTACAGATTCTGACGATAATGATAATTGTCAAGAGGACGACGATGATATAAGTAGTATAGATGAGGGATCTTCCGATGATTCAGATGAAGATTAGTTATTTTCACATTTTTTACATGAAAACAAATTTTGTAATATTTTTTACTTTTATAATAAAAAAAAACAAAACAAGAAATAAAATCTGCATAATTAAAAAATGAGATCATGAAATGAAAAAAAAATTATGGGGGGGTTGGGTTTATTGGAAAAGGCAATTTTTTTCGTAAAAAATCGAAAAATTTCTTTTCGAGACGTTTTCGTATATTTGCTGCCAATCAATGTAAATGACCTGTTTTTTTTAACTGTTTTTTTTTTTGTTATAAATAAATACTTTTTTAAAAATATTTTTTAATCAATTGGGTATATGTATACACTTCCGAATTACATAAGGAATGTGTGTGCAAAATTTCAGCAAGATCGGTTGGATAGTTTTTGCGTAGATTTCTACGCAAGTTGAAAAAAACACAAGTTGTGGGAAAACGCGTTTAATGTTTGTAGAACAGAAAACTGGAATAAATTATAAGAAAGCATGGACTTAAGGTTTCGCATTCACACAATATTTTCAAAACATCCCAATGTTGCCAGCTTTCAAGGTCTTCCAATAGCTAGAAAGTGGGGGAACAGAAAGAAAAAGCGAGAGCGCTCTCCTCCGAACGCTCAGATTTTCGTATACTTGCAGCGCCGACCCTAACGCGCGCTCGTCGTAAAATGTACCATAACTCTGGAACGAGTTCGAATTTCATTCTAAAATTTTACAGGAATATTCTTGGAATTGTATACAACCATTTTATGAAAAAAAAAACAAACATAGATTTTTTCGAAATTCTAATTGGTATGCCCTTAAGTAATAATGTTTTTTATTATTATTGACGGACTAACGACACATGCTTCTTTTCGTGTAGGACAATGTTGTAGTTCGGTAACTGACTTACTAAACTTTCATTTGCTATCATTGTCTTACAGTTATCAATCAAACAAATGCCCTCATGAACTCGACAACTTTCGAGCGTAGGACTAAGGAATTATACCAATGGATTTGTAGGACGATATTACCATTGCATTACACAATTATTTAGTAAGCAGCAAAACTGTCAAATTTGTAGGACAAACGTTTTTCCGAGTATTTTGTATGAATACCTTCGAATTCAACTAGGAAGCTAATTGTTATTAACCCATTATCGCCCAAACGGACACAATTCTTCGTCCTTTTTGGAGCGTCAATCTCGAAGGGAAATTAATGAATTCACTCAATAAAAACCACTTATCCTAATGTTTTCGCATGTGATCTTTCGATTTCCGACCTCAACTGACTCTAATCTTTCCAAATGACGGAAATTGCATAAAATCTCAGAAAATATGAATTTTTCTCTAGTATTAACGAGAAAATAATGTTATTGTGAGTTTTTCTTGATCCACAGTCATTTTCCTCAATCAAAACAATACTACAGAATATATTTGACTAAATTTTCAATTTTCAATGATGGCGGATTAAAAATGGCGGCCAGATTTCTCAAGAAATGGCGCGTTTTCATTATAAAAAGTAAATAGGAGTTTGTAATTATACTTTTCCTATGTCATTTCATGTTTTAGTAACATTTTGAATTATTCCAGGTGATAAGAGTCTGAAATCCAAGATGGATTCAGGATTCAATATGGCGGACATCATTCTTGAAAATTCAAAATTTGAAAACGGAAAAATTACATTCATTCATTACAGTCATATTTTACGTAGAATTCTGATGAAAAATGTCCTCCGTCAAATATATTCTGTAGTATTGTTTTGATTGAGGAAAATGACTGTGGAGCAAGAAAAACTCACATTAACATTATTTTCTCGTTAATACTAGAGAAAAATTCATATTTCATGAGATTTTATGCAATATCCGCCATTTTGAAAAGATTAGAGTCAGTTGAGGTCATCATCAACTCCAACTATTGCCTCCACCTCCCTCCACAATCCGGAGTAGGTTAGAGTACTTTTTGGACTAAAAAAAATTATATAAAAAACATTATCCCCAAATTTTCAGTACTTTTCTCCATAAAGTCAGCCATATTTTTTTTCTAGATCATTTAATCATAATTCTGACCGGAAATCGAAAGATCACTTCCGAAAACATTAGGATAAGTGGTTTTTATTGATCCTGGAGTGGGTACTGGAACCTTCGGCGTAGAAACAAAAAAAAACTGGACGTTTTCCACGAAACACCGAACTACTACACTTTTCTCGACGCGCGTTTCGCCAACCAAGTTGGCATCTTCAGGGAGAAGATTAAAACTGCGTTTTAATCTTAAGAGTTTTAATCTTCTCCTGAAGATGCCAACTTGGTTGGCGAAACGCGCGTCGAGAAAAGTGTAGTAGTTCGGTGTTTCGTGGAAAACGTCCAGTTTTTTTTTTTTTTTTTTTTTTTTTTTTTTTTTTTTTTTTATTGAGTGAATTCATTAATTTCCCTTCGAGATTGACGCTCCAAAAAGGACGAAGAATTGTGTCCGTTTGGGCGTTAATGGGTTAATCAAGTTTATATTAACATGCGGTTAACACGTTTTCCACTTTAACACTTCGTAAAATGCCACTGTTGAGAATTGTCATTGACAGGTTGTGGGCGTCTCATCAAACTGAAGCTACTTACGAAAAATCAGCCCGTTATTAATCATTGCAAAAAAAGGGTCACGTATTGTGGACTAATAAGCATATATTTTCATCACAGCGAATAAGACTCTCGGAGACAACTAGTGAAACTTATCTGATGGTACAAGGTTTTTACGAATCTTATCTATGTATATAAATAATACATCCATATACTTTACGCAACTTATCTCAGTGTATACAGAATTCATAGTCTTTGGACTTGTTTGGAAAATGTCATCTGAAAAAATATATTAACTATTCTCGAGTTGAAAATAAAGCTTTAGCTGCGATTAACGACATATCTAAAATTCCTGCAGTATAAGATCGACATCAAAAATAACCGCATCGAGGGATCAACGCTCTGAAAGTTTGTGTGTGCCGTAACGTGTAAGTCATAAACCTTAATTTATCTGAAGTTAGTTTCTAGTCCCGTGAAAATGTTTTGAAACTCGTCTGCTCCTTTTTTTTTGGCACACGTACACAATCTTTCTAATTTATGGAATCCGCAAATGCGCTCTTGACTAATTCAGATCCGATTTTCCGGTATTCATGTGCAACAGAGTGTCTACGAGGTGTGTAAATTAAGTAATGAGACTTGTTTTTTTTATTTATTTTTTTTATTCGAAGAGAATTACAATTCAGTATTGCCTTCTTCAAAATAACTTCCTTGGGAAGCCACACAGCGCTGGAGATGGTTCTTTCATTCCTCATAGCAGTGTTGGCACTCTAATACTGGAATCTGGATAATACTGGAATCACCAGCTGTCGGTGATCGGTTACAACAGCTGTCTGAATGTTTTATATGGTCCCAGAATAACGTCCCTTGAGGTGATTTTTTCAATCTCGGGGAAAAAAAGTCACAAGGACTCAAATCAGGCGAATAAGGAGGCTGGGGAGCCACCGGAATGTCTTTACTGGCCAAAAACTCGTTTACTGAAATGGCTGTGTGACAAGGCGCATTGTCGTGATGCAACATACAGTTGTTATTGATGTTTGGTCTCACACGCATGACCTTTTTTTCGCAGTTTTTCAAGAACCTCTCTGTAAAAGTGTTATTTACTGTTTGGCCTGGAGGCACAAACTCTTTGTGGACAATTCTATCAAAAAAGCAAATCAGCATGCATTTGATGTTCGACTTCGGTCTTGGAGAGCTTGAAGTGTGCCCATTATATGATTTGACGCTTGGTTTCCGGGTAGTACTCAATTACCCAAGTCTCATCACCAGTAGAGTTGGGAAGAACGATTAATTATTCGGAACGTTCCGGACATTCTCGTTCCGACAAAATACCGTTCCTACAGAACGTTATTTCGGAACGTCGTTCCATGGTCACGTTTTATGGTATTTATTTGCCAAAAGTTCTGATTCGGCATAATCGTACGACATTACCGTGTCAAAATTTACAGAATTAAAATATGATTGCATGAAACGACTTTCGAAAATCACATACACATTTTGATACAACGAAACCGGTTTAATTTATAAAAGTTTATAATTTCGCAAAAATCTAGAAGGAACGATTACACAGTATATTTTTGATTTAAAAGAATAATCAAAAAACAGTTTTCACGTTTGACCATCGACATTAAGAATGGACTGGCTGTCTGAGCTGCGCGTTGACAACTCTAGTAGAAAGAGAGGGAAAACCTGGGCGATACCTCTGTTTTTGTTTACTAGCAGTAACGGCTCTAGGGTTTCGAGACCCTGTTCAAAAATTCTAAATTTTGAAAACACGAAGGTGAAGCGTTTAAATTAGTTTGAAATGAGTGAATGAATACAGATGAGTAATATTGATTGTAAAAGGTTTTCAATAGAAATATTACTATAATAATAATAATAATAATACTCACCCTATAATTACTCCGAAGAGTAACCCCTTAGGTCCTCTCAGGGACCTGTGCGGGGAAGGAGTGGCTATTATTATTATTTGTGATGGCGCACTGGGAGCGACTTAAGATTATTTCGGTAACGCATTTGCTTTACAGTTCTGAGAAAACCCAGAAAACTGAGAACATTACCAAATCTAGGGCATGTGCGGTTGGATTGGCATCTATGCATCTACACCTATACACTAGTGTATTAGTGGTTGCATATCAAGCCCTGACGGAGAAAACGAGACAATTAAAAATTGCTACCCCGGCCGGGACTTGAACAACGCGCACAGAGGTATCACGACTGGAAAGACGGTGCTTTAACCCACTCGGCTACCCTTGCCCCTATGCATGGATGAATACAATATTTTGGTCTCTTGTACATAATTACTTCACTTTACTTATAAGCCGCAAACTTTCTAATGCAGCAAATAACCTGTAAAGTTTAATACTTTATAGGTGATAAACAATTGAGAAAAAAGCGGCACGATTCTTTGACCAATATTTCAATCTTTGTTTATTTTAGACTGGTTCATATACTTTAATTGTTATTCTGCTTGTCACATTGAAACTTAGATTTATATATAAGGGGTAAAAAAGTATAAAACACTGTATAATTTTATTCAAATTAAATTAATTATATAATAAATTAAAGAATTATAAATTAAAATTAAATAGAGATAAATTTATTTTAATAACATAAAATAATTGTATAATAAAAGTATAATATTATTGTAATAGCTGTTTTATTTAGTGGCCAGCCGCATCAAGGAAATCAAGTTAATGAAGTGATTTTTAAGGCTATAAATAATATAACAGTTTTTTCCATCGAAGCCGCAGATATATTACAGTGTACTATCTTCCCGATGATAGTGTATATTTTCCTGTGATTGTTTAGTACTTGGACACACACAACATAAACTTGGCATTTTGCCGGCGGGTATGGTATTTTTCAAGATACGGTACTGACGGGTGGGAAACGTCTTTAGTCAACTACCAATCATAGACCGTTAGAGAGATAAAAATATGTCGCCCAGGTTTTCCCTTTCTTTCTACTGGAGTTTGGATGCGCAGTCGTCAATCGTCATTCTTAATGTCGATGCGTTTGACCAATACACATTCCACACTAGAAATCGAGATGCAACTACATATCACCGCCCTAGCTGAACATAACTCGAATATCATACAATCGTGATCGTGATATTGTACGTGTTACGTCGCCGATCCAGTCCATCCGTTCCGAGTCGGTCCAACAAAATACCGTTCCAAAAGAACGTTCCGAACGGAACGACCACCACTAATCACCAGTAATGTTCATCCAACCAGTTCTATAAAATGGGGATCATTTTCGATCGATTCCAAAAAGTCAAGACACCTTTCTCTCCTGATGTCCTTTTGTTCCTGCAAAAGGTTTTTTGGAACAGTTTTTGTGCAGATTTTTCTCATCCCTAATTCGTTAGTCAAAATCTGATGAACAGTGGTGTGATTCAAATTTAACTCTTCCCCGATCATTCTTGTCGTCAAGAGATGATCTGAACGAATAAGATCCCGTATTTTATCGACTTTTTCATCGGTTTTTGAAGGCCTTCCGCTACGTGGTTCATCTTCAATCGACTCTCCTCCTTCTGAGAATCTCTTAAACTACAGAAAACCCTGGGCTCCTGAAAAAATAACTCTAAACTACCCGTTGCGCAGTGTCCAAGTTTGAAGCATAACCTGACAGCACACCATTGCTCAAAATTAATGTCACTCATTTTTAAAACGCACTAGAAAAGACCGGTTTACGAAAACAGTCATAAAGAACAAACAAATGACTCTAACAACTTCAAACTTGTATTGAAGGTGCATTTCATGTTAACCTACCAAGTCCAAGTCTCGTCTCCGCAGTGTTGCTGGATCGGGCGCTATGTTGCCAGTCTCATTACTTAATTTACACACCTCGTATGTGTAAAGCAAGATTATGTAAAACGGGATGTTTGGAAAAATACGTTAAAAAAGTGTAGCCAGTTAGAAATGAATTTGAAGGTTACATCCACTTCACATTCAGCTTGGCTTAATGAAAAACACTGTAAGAGCAGTGGACCAACAAAGCCAAACTTAAAAAAGGCATATTTCTTGGCCCACAAATTTAAACATTTTTAAAGCATGACAGACAATTTCAAAGGATGATGTCACTTATCATCAGCAGAGATGGGCGATGATGTCAATGAATGATCATGACAATTTTAATACGTCGAGAATATAAACAATGTCGACAATATCGACAATGTCAACAATATAGTAAACTACTTATTTCCAGAACTCATACAAATGTACAAAGTGCTAATACTGCTAATACTTGGTACCTATCCACCTAATGCAAACCAGTAATTAAAAAAATCCAAATTCCATGAAGTTGCAAAAAAAACTATCATATCATCAAGGATCATATCAATAGTCCTGCGACGTTCAACAATTACACCACTGCGCCTAGCTACCTCATGACCACAGTGCGTTGGACCAAAATGCCTATTAGTGGCGTCTGTGACTTGGAAAAACCCCTGAAAAAATGATCTCGATTTACCCGGATCGAGAGTACCGGGTAAAGTAAAAATGTTATAGTTTTCTTAAATAAAAATTAAATATATTATACTTCCGATCACTCATCATTTAAAAGCACATTTTCGATAAAGGTATCATCAATAGAGCCCGGCTATTAATAAGATTCCAGAACCGGTCGTAATGCGAGTGGAATACTTATATGTGCCACATTCATAGGAAATTGCACCTTTACATATTGGCGATACATGTGTAGAAGAGAATAAGTTAAAAGACATCAGTAAGGACAGACAAAGACAGTTATATGCCACACTGTTTCACGCTTGTGCACGTATTAGAAACGTATGAGACCTGCGCGTAATATAAAGTGGAGAGGGGTATTACCTACACGCCTATCGCCGAATTTGAGTGGAACTCAGTACTTTTTCGCAGCTATGGATGTGTACATCGACTTAGCTGTATGAAACGAAATTCTTACATAATTCTGACTTTTACAATTATCCCATACACTTAAAAGAAGTGTACGAACATAACTGTATTTATTTTCAAATTTTTTGTATTCCTTAACTAACCGGTCTGCAGCCTACCGCAGCCCTACAAGCTTTAGCACGTAAAAAAATAAAATCAAAACTGGTCTGGGATTGCCCAGAAACCCTCCAAGCTCTGGCAACCCATAACAAGGTAACAGTTAAATGGGTACCAGGACATAAAGGGGTCGAAGGCAACGAAGAAGCGGATACCCTAGCGAGAAAGGGTTCTGCAACGATACTCATTGGACCTGAACCAATGTGTGGTATACCAAAGTCCTCAGGGAGGCTCTGGCTGACTCGGTGGAAAAATAAAGAACACCAGTCTTACTGGAACCACATACCAGGACAAACAAACAGTAAATGGATGGTAAAGACACCATCAAAAGGACTGACAGACGAGATTCTGCGATTGAGTAGAAATCAGATAAGGCTTGTCACGGGACTCATAACCGGACATTGTCACCTTAGGAAACATCTACACAGAATGAGCATATATTCAGATGAACCTATTTGTAGACTGTGTAATAAGGATGATGAAACATCCCGACACATTATACTAGAGTGCCCAGCACTAACACACTGGAGATACGGTCTTCTGAGAATAGAAAACCCCCAGGAGGCCTTTCCAAAGAAAAATCTTGTGAAAGGGCTACTAAACCTCATAAAATAAACTATAAATAATTTAAAAAAAAATTTTTTTGACAATTGGCACGACTTTTTCGAAAAAACAAAAAAAAAAATCGAAAATTTTTGGTCATTTTTGCAATAATTATTGAGTTACAAAATAAAATTTACGATTTTTTTAGTTTAACTAGAATCTAATGTCATAAAGAAGAAATCCTGAGAAAGTTTGAGCCAGATCGATTGAACCGTTTTTGAGTTATAATCCGCATAAACATCGAAAATGCTGTTTCGAGAAAAACGCGTTTAAAATTTTATCTACCTGAATATGATACTATTTACGCCTTAATCAGCGATGCCAGGGACATACAGTAGACCTTCAGATTCTTCATAAAACTCATTTGTACTTTGCTGAAGCTCTTGGCGAGCCTATATAAATTCGTCCCAGGGTATTTCAAAAGAGGACACAATAGATAAAAGGTCCTCTAGGTCGACAGCATCGAAATGCGTACTACGCCCGCTCTTCGAAGAATGACCAAAAAAATAGAAGGGCTTTGAATTTGATTTTAAAACATAGCATGCATATTCTACGATGCATTTACTATCTTTTTAGGTAAAAAAAAAAAACAATCGATTTTTTGGACCTTAAGGAACCGTTTATAAAAAAGGCCCAACGATGGAATCGCCTAAAATACCAACCTAAACATTTAACTTCTCGGCATACTGCGTACGCACAGGAATACTCAAGTGCTTATTTTCCGTAGACCAATAACGATATAATAATTCAATTCACACGTGCGCATTATAATTTATGGGCGGGGCGTCCCGCCTACATATTTTATTGCTACCCTATCACGAAAGACAGAGAATAACGCTCATAAAAGTTTTAAAATGACATATCAGTCTGGCAACTATGGATATAATATTTCTCTGTCAGTTCCCTTTACTTGAAGAGTTTATTCTTTTCTATCTTTTAATGCTCGGCTTTGAAATCTTGGACTTTCCAACCCTGTATGTATGTACATAGTACAATCGTAGTTCAATTAAATGACTTTATATTCCGGAACACAACCCGTTTGCCGTATTGTGTGCCCCCCTCTTACCAAGTCACGGCACATGCTAAAAATTATTAAACAAATTTCTGCAAACTGGTAGTGTCAAAGATAAAGCACGAATGGGAAGACCAAAACCACATTTATCTACAAGAGAATTTGGTAAGTAAACTATATAAATGTTTCACAAAAGTCGGTGGTAAATTTACTAAAAAAAAGAAAAATCGCATCCACATAAAGTACAGCTGGTACAAGAACTTGAAAACGGTGATTTTTAGAGGCACATTGAATTTTGCCATCATAGGTAAACTTAACGAAGATCCGAACTTTGGCAGAAAAATTATATTCTCAAATTATAGCTGTTGTTATATTATATATATATATATTATGTTACAAAATTGTTGGGTTTTCCTATCTTTAACTATTTATAAAGCTGACAAAATGCAGATAACTGACAACGAACGGTGTCTCTACTTGAAAACTGTCATCAACTTATTTCCATGGCCGACTTGATAAGAATTGGATTAATAAAGATGAATCGAGGGGGTGACTTTTGGGAGTTATTTTTTTTTTCTTGTGACACCCTATTATAATTTTATGATTCCATATCTAGGAAGACATATTCTTTACAAAAATACAAAGAAAATCATACCATGCCATTCAATAAAATAACGTTGAATGTCATAGAAACAAACTTGTCTACAAAAGTCGCCAGTTTATGGCAAAAAATACGCTGGAAAACTGTTATTCAAACATTTTTTTTTAAATAACAAATATTTTAGAAACATTTCCTTACTTTTTTCCTCTCACTGTATTTTTTAAATATTTTCAAACCCTCTCACAATCGTACGCTACTGACATATATTCTATTTCCATTCTAAATTGAAAATAGGTACAAAAAAGCAAGGTTGTCAGATATATTTTCTAAAATTGCTAAGCTCACTATACAAGTATACTTCATACTTCAGTAAACTGTTAGTTCGTGACGTTCTTAGAAAGCTAGTTTGGAAATATTTAAAAAAAAAATACATGGATATAAATTTATTAGTAAGCATTAAAATAAAGCGTTTAAAATTGCTGGAAAAAATAACTATAAATTAAAACAACTTTATGTATATTACTATACTTAAGAAAATTTTGAAAAGCTGGCAACGCCTGAGCTGCCGGCAGCCGCGAATGCACCAGCAAATGCCGACCATTATATGTACTATAGGATTGCTTTATATGTAATACATCCAAATACTTATTCGGTCCACTGTGCCATAAAATTTGTACGACGTCGTTAAAATGATTTACGACTTTAGAAATTTCAGCTAGGTTTATTAACGCAGACAATTTTTTGAGATTGTCTGGCTAAATGAGCATTATTTACAGCAAATTATATTACAAATATTAAGAGTTTTGTATGCAGGCTAATTTTAATCTCCTATATTCATTTGAATGAAAACAATGATTTCACAATTTTCGAATTTATAAAAGATATATGCACGCCCATGGAATCATAAAGTTGCACTGCTTTTTTTTGTTCCCCCAGGCGTATTTATCATTTTCAATTAAAATTAGAGGGACTATACCGAATGTTAGTGCATCCAAAGATTTACCAAATCGATCTTCCCTTAACTGCCACCAAAATTTGGAATTAATCAAAGAATAACAGGGGTGTTATTTTAAGTTGTTCAGGCTGTATTAATTTTACGAATATCTGCGATAAAAAAAAAATATTTTCAAAATCCTACTTACCGAACTAACCATGTACTTGTTAATGTATCACGAAATGTAGGTACTCCTGGAAAAATCGCTTCAGTGCATTTATTTAACAGTACGTGTTAAAAACCGGTCACAGATTTCCATTCACTTAGTTCGTAACAAACCATACGAAAAAAATAATCAAAATAAAAGCCCCTATCTAATTGAGCCCAATTTCCAAATATTTACCAAAGTTTAATTATAATAGCTAAACATAATTTTTAGTGTCTGATAACGAATTATTATGAACATTGTACGCGAGATAAAGAATTTGTATAACAAAAGTATATTACCTACATATATAAAACCCCATGTAAACGTATGTACATGTAAAACACGCGAAAATATACAATTATGATTCCTCTATTTGGGTCAGATAACACTACCGATATAAAAAAATGTTACGCCGAACCACCGACAAAGTTCTGGTTTCTTAGGTAAACGAACTTAACCTTAAAATCGGTAGTTATTTAACGAAACCGCACTATTAAGCTGGATAATTTTTAAACTCGAACATGCGAGGCCGCAAATCCGTGCAGTTTTCGTCCGTTCCGTCTCGCGTAAAATCAAAACAAACCTTTTTAAAACGTCACTTTCCACGAATTGTAAATGGTTAAATATACCTATTTCGTTCCACATTCAACAAGTAAAGGTTAGAAGCATGTTTATAATCGCCAATCGGTGAAGACGATCTGCGCAGGGCACCGCTCCGTGAATGTTTACTAACATTGGTGGATAAACACAAATAATTTTAAAGACAGAACTAAATAAACAAACGGAATTGGCCGATCCACGTCCACCGCGGAATTCCGAAAAGAACTGGGCGAAATATTTTCGCGATGGCGCCGGAAGCTATCTCGCTATTCAAATTTTAAATGTTTTTTTTTAGTAATCCTTGTCGCTTAAACTCAAATAATTTTGCAATTAAAATCGTATTCAGAACTTTAATTTATGGATGTGAGCAGGTTACTAGAAGCATGTGCCATCTAGTAGACAGGTGCCGAAACCGACGAAGATAACTGCAATTGTGGAGATTGTTACACATTAACAGGACCGCATTTAGCTGATATAGTTCATGTCCCCAAGCTCAAAAAAATACGATTTGACTGCGCTTTCTGGTAGAAAAAAATAACTGAATCCTATGCAGAATTTCCCCAGGAATACGGGAAAAATAGTTTTGATGCGATTAAAAGTCGGGAACGTTTGTTTATTTAACAATTTATAAAAAAAATTGAACTTTTTTTTATTTTTTTGCTTATATCTTTGCTTCTATAGCTCGTAGGCAACTTTTACGACCACCAAATTTTTCATCATCAAATTTACTACAAAATAGGCCATTCTGCAAAACGATTTTTTTTATTGTTTATTATAAACAAATTGCCAAAAATCTCAAAAAATCTTTGATCGAAAATCTTTAGAGTAACGAAAACAAAATCTGCTCTATGAATTTTGATGTTAAATTGAGAATTTGTAGCTCTCAACTAACTTAACAAAAAACGCTCTGCGGATTTGCAATATATTACTGTTTTTTGTATATTAATTTTTTTAAGTGAAACCGATAAGACCTCATGGTCTTATCGCAAAAGTACGCCATACTAGATTATAATTTGGCCTCGGTGAACACATTGCAATTAGCATAATGTATAATTTAATACAAAAAAATATTTTTTTTGTATTCAACGTTTTGTCAAGAAAAAAAAACAATTTTGCAATTTAAATAATTGCAAATATCTCGACCATTTCTTAACATTGTTTTTTTCAAACTAATGGAATTTTTATGGTCGTAAAAAAACACACATTCTTTAAAAAAAAGTTGCTCTACCTTTCTGGGAAGCCAAGATAGCATGTTTTGACGTTTTTTTTGAAATTACGGTCAAATTTTAAAATATTTCAACTTGAAAAAATTACCGTATGTTCTTTAAGTATTATGTTATACAGTGACCAAAATTTTTGAGATATCTTGTACAGTTTTGCAAAATAAAAATTCAAGAAACAGCCATTTTTTTGCAAATCCGCAAAGCGTTTTTTGTTAAGTTAGTTGAGAGCTAGAAATTTTCAATGTAACATCAAAATTCATTGAGCAGATTTTGTTTTAAGTTACTCTAAAGATTTTCGATCTAAATTTTTTTTTACGATTTTTGGCAATTTGTTTATAATAAACAATAAAAAATCGATTTGTAAAACGGCCTATCTTGTAGGAAATTTGATGACGAAAAACTTGGTGGCCGTTAAAGTTGCCTACGAGCTCTAGAAGCAAAGATATAAACAAAAAACCAAAAAAAAAGTGCTATTTTTCTATCAGAAAACATGCAGTTTAAATATTCTTCGGGACGTGGACTAATATGATTATTAGAAGACACCACAATAAATACACGTGTATTAAACCATAGACAACTTGCCAAATTAGATCTAAGGCTTTATAATAACTTCAAATTGAAAATGTTTAAATTCAAAAATTTAAACAAATGATTAAGATATTTCTCTCATATACAGAGTGTCCAGGCAAGTACAACGTAATACCAGGGAATCCTCGACGATTTAGGCCAACTTCATATTACCAAACGTGTTTCTTTTAGCCGCCCGAAATTTGAGGTCCTCTAAGCCTCAAAATTCCGGCAAAATATTATTTTTTCTTTAATAAATCTAAAACAGCGGCCATTTTTGGGATACGGCTTTAGGCCTACAATTGTCGTTTTTTAGTGCTATACAGGGCGTTCTCGAAATATAGAAACACCCGATAATAAATGTCGAGCGGATTTTTCTACTCATATTTTGTTATTGAAATTTTGTTTTTGAAGTTATTATTAAAAAAAGCAGTTTTCTTCCTATTTTTTTTTTCAACTACTTAGATTATAGATATGACCTTCAGATCAAGGCTCGTAAAACTTTTTGATACTATAAAACAATACATCAAATTCCATCCAAATTGCAATTTATCCCTTTGTGAAAAAAAAACGCAATTTTTCCAAAAATGTATGGTCCTAAAAAAAACCTTTAAACAACTTGAAAATTTTAACGTGTAACAGATAACTCGAGCTTTCGAATATTTTTTTGAAAAATTAAATTTCGTTCATTGATTCTCGAGATATAGAAGCTGCGCCGCTTCAAAAGAGAACTGACGAATTCAAAACAGCGACGCGTTCTCAAAATGTCACTATGTTTAAAACTAAAAAATTTCCTGGGCTCTCCTAATGAACGGATTTTTACTTTTATAAAAAGGTTCAAAAGTTTGAACGTTTTTTTATAGATACAAAAATCAGGTTGCTCAATGCTTTTTTGACGTCTCTATAAAGTATTCAAAAATCGCGTTTTTTTTTTCACAAAACACTAGATTGCAAAATTATAGTGCAAAAACCTTCCGACCGATTTGGATGAAATTTGGTGTTTTGTTTTACCATATCAAAAAGTTTTCTGAGCCACGATCTGAAGGTGGCATGTATTATTTAAGTGGTTGAAAGACATGAAAAAAAAACACTGTTTTCTTAATTTTTTTTCAATTATTGCTATTTGTGCAACAATACAACGATATTTTTAATTTCTAACAGAACACACCTTGTATAAAATTTAATATCAAAATTTATTTTCTCTCTTCAACTTTTCTCTGCAATGAATAGTTCACGAGTGATCTAGAAAAAAGGGGAAACACTTGGTTGTTTTTGTTTTTTTTTTCATTTCGTTTAAAACAAATTTTCCACTTTTTCAACTGGCGCATATAGAAATTATAATTTCCAGAGGCATAATCATGCAGAAAAAGTCCGAACTACCTCATTTGAAAACAGATACCGCCTGGTCGATAGATATACGAGGGTGGTTTGATAAGTCCGTGACTTTTAAAGGAAAACATTTTTTTTCGGCAAAAATCATTTTATTTTTTCTACATAATCTCCTTTTAGCTCGATACATTTAGTCCAACGTGTTTCTAATTTTTTTATTCCTTCTAAATAATATGATTCCTCAAGGCCCTCAAAATAAGCGTTTGTTTCAGCGATGGCCTCTTCATTCGACCCGAATCTCCTACCACCCAGTCATTTCTTCAGTTTTGGAAACGGGAAATAGCCGAAGGGGGCTAAATCTGGAGAATATGGTGGATGAGGTAGCAGTTCGTAGCCCAATTGATGAATTTTTGCCATGGTGATTACACACGTATGCACCCGTGCATTCTCCTGATGAAAAAATACTTTCTTCTTCGCTAAATACAGGTCATTTCTGCTTCAAAACAGTGTCAAATCTGCCCAACAGCTGTGAATAATATTCGCCGGGGATCGTTTTACCCTTTTCAAGGTAATCGATATGAATGACACCGCGCGAATCCCAGAAAACTGTGGCCATGACTTTGTTGGCCGACAGACCCATCTTAGCCTTCTTCGGTGCACATTCACCTGTACAAACCCAGTTTCGATTGTTGCTTAGTCTCTGGTGTGGTGTGATGGGTCCATATCTCATCTACGGCAACGAAACGGCGCAAAAACTCTTTTTGATTGCGGCTGAACATCCCCAAACACTCATTTGAAGTGGTCACACGGTTGTGTTTATGGTCGATCGTGAGCAATCATGGCGCCCATCGCGCGGACAGCCTTTTCTCATATCCAAATATTCATGCAAAATGTGATGCACCACACTCAGTTGAGATGCATACAGCCTCGACCAACTCACGCACTTTCAATCTTCGATCGTCCAATATCATTCCATGGATTTTATCGACGATTTCTGGCGTAGCGACTTCTTCGGGCGTCACTTGTACTGGTGCGGCCACAACGGAACTCCGTAAACCACTTTTTAACCATTGAAATGACGGTGCAGACTCCCCATAGTATTTATCAAGCCTCTCCTTGGTTTCGGTAATGTATTTTTTTTGTGCAAAATGTAATGCTTAATCAGCCCACGAAATTCACTTTTTTCCATTTTTGTGGAAATTAACGAGGTTAGCTGCTTTCAATGGCTGTCAAACATAAACTAAATGACGTAGCTTGCTTAAACGTTTACATTAGTCTACCGATAGATGGCACTTGACGGGAGCAGTGTTGCCAATAAAGTTACTGCGCGGGAAATTAAAAAGTCTCGTACTTATCAAACCACCCTCGTATAAGTCGATAGACATATTACTTATTACATTTAAAACTGAAAAAAAAGTCTAACAAAAACCAATAGTTGACAAATAGAAACCAATAAATTGAAATTAAACACAAATATACAGAGTGTCCCATATAAAAATCTAGTGGGATATGATTTTTTTTCGCCCATTTTCTTGATAGTTTTCATTGGGCGTAAGTTTTATAGAAGTAAAATCTGGCACATTTTATAATAGTGAGATGGTAATTGGTCTCCACGTTTTACTATACACAGTGTAGCAAAAAAGTCGCGCATAATGAATTTAACTTTTTAATAATCTTGTATATATGAATAAATATCCTGAATAAAAGTTTTTCATTTTTTTCAGAAATTAGTTTGCCATGTTTCTTTCTTCATTGTCTCTCTCTACTGTTCACTAAATATTTGCTATGGTTACATAAAGAAATTTTCGCAAAAAAAACACTTTTAGACGGTCATATCCGTTCTCAGTTCGGTTTTAGTTTCCGTTCCCGTTTCATTTCAGATCAGAAGCGAGGTCTTTTTACACGATCCGTTCAGTTCTCACTATTCCCAGTCGTTTCAATTCTCTGTAGAGTGTAGTTGATTTGACAATCGTCTTTGTAGCCTTTTCATCGTACTCCTGAAACTTCTTTAATAGGAGAGTGTAAAGGCAGCTCCCCTAATGTTCACCTTGTGATAGCGTGTGTCTGTTTTATTCCACAAACACGGTGAACTTTTATAAATGTCAATGAATTCGAGACCAAAATCGTGATCTTTGGACATAGTGACAGACCTAAACCAGTGGCGGCTCGTCAGGGGAAGCAGAGTAGGCAGTGCCTCCCTGTGAAAATTACAAATAAGTTTTTTTTTTATAAACCTACTATACTTTAATTTTATTTAATAAAATTAATATTTAATATACTACCTATAATACTTTAATTATCTTTCACATATTATGTGAAAACATTGTATTTATAAGGGATAGGGAAGCGCGAAGCTTCGTAACTACCTGAGTTGCCAACAAATTTAACCCTTAACTCCAGTGGCATTAAAGGTCATTTAAAATACTGCATAGCGGAGGGAAACACGCCCACCTCTCACCTCTCACACGTGACAGCGCAGAAAGCTTGTCATTTGATTTCATGAACCTAACGACCTAACCTACAAAAACCATCTTTTATTGTTCTGTGTTTTGGAAATTTTTGTTGGAAAGTGCCAGTATTCTTGCCGTTTTTTTTTTGAGTGTTTTGAGTGATATAGGAGGGTAATAATTATTGAAAGTGTTCCATATTACTTACGTAAGTCATTATTTGAACGTCTTATTTAATTAATTACACAAAATTATAATATAGGTACTCTATTTCCATTTTATATTGAAAATAGGTAGAAAAAAGCAAGGTTGTCAGATATATTTTCTAAAATTGCTAAGCTCACTATACAAGTATACTTCATACTTCAGTAAACTGTTAGTTCGTGACGTTCTTAGAAAGTTAGTTTGGAAATATTTAAAAAAAAAATACATGGATATAAATTTATTTGTTAGCATTAAACTAAAGCGTTTAAAATTGCTGGAAAAAATAATTATAAATTAAAACAACTTTATGTATGTTACTATACTTATGAAAATTTTGAAGAGCCGGCAACGCGATGCTAGCAACACCGATGCCGGCAACCAGCAAATGTCGACCAGTATACTATAGGATTGCTTTATATGTAATACATCCAAATATTTATTCGGTCCACTGTGCCATAAATGATTTACGACTTTAGAAATTCCACGTGTTTAAGGCGCCAGTGACGTGTATTTCCGCTAGGTTTATTAACACAGACAGTTTTTTGAGATTGTCTGGCTAAATGAGCATTATTTACAGCAAATTATATCACAAATATTAAGAGTTTTGTATGCAGGCTAATTTTAATCTCCCATATTGATTTCAATGAAAACAATTATTTCACAATTTTTGAATTTATAAAAGATATATGCGCGTCCATGGAATCATAAAGTTGCACCGCTTTTTTTGTTCCCCAGGCGTATTTATCATTTTCAATTAAAATTAGAACGACTATAACTGGCGGGTGCAGCAGTTTGTTTCATAAAAATAACAATACGAATTGTCATGACACTCAAATAAATATTCTAACCTGCAATGATACTGTTGAGTATCATATAAAGTACAAATTTAGTCGCCTGTCTTATGAGGATAAATTATTTGTTAAAGATTTAAGAGTAGCACTGCCAGGTCTAAGTAAAACTTTAATTACTCAGTAAGTACTCACAAGATAAATGCTAATTTCTATGCGATTCTTTAACTTTAAATAAATTATTGTATTGACCGTGTGTATTATTTTCAAATCGTGGAGAATATGTTTGGATAAAGCAGTGGCGGCTCGTGACTTTTTTCTTTGGGGAGGCAAACATATTTGGTTTCCTAAATGTTTGTGATGGTAAACATTGTTAGTAATATGCCACATAGTTAGGCGAAGGACCACTATTAAGTACATTTGTATTAAGTATTAAGTACATTTGTCTAATACAATGTACCTAATACACGGTGGAGACTTTAACTGGAATATATTCTCTAGCGGGGTGGTGAATGATTTTTCAAAAAACTCCCGAGACACGTCAACTTTTAAATGTATTTACCTACATTTTGCAAGTAATATGTAAAATATAGCCCTTCAGGGGTGGCTGAAACCACCCTCGACATGATTTTTTCAAATGCAACCCTATGGCTTGTGACCCCTCATTGTAAAGCTGGTGGAAAGGAATCCAACGCACTGATCAAATTTTAATTTTTAGTATGTTTGTAGGGTTGCATACAATTAAAACAATTTAAAAATTAAATTTATTTTCAACGTAACAATTGTTCAAAATGTGCACCATTCACTTGTTGGCAGCATCCCAGTCTGTGGTAGGTTTCGTCCCTTACATTATGCAACATTTGCGGTGTTATTTTTCCGATTTCCTCTCTTATCCTTTCCTGCAGATCTGCTATGTTGTTGGGTTTCTGAATGTAAACCCTACTTTTAAGATGTCCCCACAAAAAAGAAATCCAGCGGTGTAAGATCTGGAGATCTTGCTGGCCACTCAATATTACCTCGCCTCCCAATCCACCTACCGGGAAAAATTCTGTCCAGATACTGATACAGATACACCATACAGATCACATTTATAATATTTTGTTCGCCTAAAAGATGTAATTTACAAACACAACTAATATGTTCCTGACTTTTTGAATGTGTCAACTGAACGAGATAAAGTTTTAAGATTTTATCAAATCCAAATTTTGTCTAAGCATCTTCTCCAGGATTTGAAAATAATACACACGGCCAAAAAAACAATTTATTTAAGGTTAAAGAACCATTTAGCCATTTGCATTTTTCATAGCACGCATTAACAAAACAACGAGCCAGCTTACCCTGATTAATTAAAGTTTTACTTAGATCTGGTAGTGGTACTCTTAAATCTTTAACAAATAATTTATCCTCATAAGACAAGCGACTAAATTTGTACTTTATATGATACTCAATAGTATCATTGCAGGTTCGAATATTTATTTGAGTGTCATGACAACTCGTATTATTATTTTTATGAAACAAACTGCTACACTCGCCAGTTACCTCCATTATAATTTTGTATTAATTCCATAAAACATTCAAATAATAACTTACGTAAGTACTATGGTACACTTTCAATAATTATTACCCTTCTACACCACGGAAAACACTCAAAAAACGCGGCAAAAATAATGGCAATTTCCAAAGAAAATTTCAAAAACACACAACAATGAAAGATATATAATTTTGTAGGTTAGGTTAGGTTAGGTTCATGAAATCAAATAACTCGAGGTCGTGTTTGCCTCCGCTATGCAGTTTTTTAAATGATCTTTAATGCCACTGGAGTTAAGGGTTAAATTTGTTAGCAACGCAGGTGGTTGCGAAGCGCGAAGCCCCCTATTCCGTATAAATACATAGTATGTGAAAACATTGGCATCGGAGGCTTGCCACCACGGCGATAGACTAGACGCTGGGTCCTTTATGAGGACTAATATGTTGCAAATAATAGTGCAGGAACTCCTTTGACATGTGTTTATTAATATTTTTATTTTTAGAGAATGTTTTACCCGATATATGAATTTAAAAATGAAAGATAATCAAAGTATTATAGGTAGTATATTAAATTTTAATTTTATTAAAGATAATTAAAGTACCTATAGTAGGTTTATAAAAAAAATTATTTGTAATTTTCACAGGGGAGGCACTGCCTCCTCTGCCTCCCCTGACGAGCCGCCACTGGGATAAAGTCTGAATTTGATAAAATCTTAAAACTTTATCTCGTTCAGTTGACACATTCAAAAAGTCAGGAACATATTAGTTGTGTTTGTAAATTACATCGTTTAGGCAAACAAAATATTATGAAAGTGATCAATTCAGCCCGTCAATTTAGATTTGACGGACTGAATTGAATAAAATATATTAGGTACATCATATTAGACAAATGTTCTTAATATATTTTATTGACCAAGTAGAGCTCCTTCTCCTAACTGTGCGGAATATTACTAACAATGTTTACCATCACAAAAATTTAGGAAACAAAATTTTTTACAAAATATGTTTGTCTCCCCCAAAAAAAAAGTCACGAGCCGCCACTGACCTAAACGTGCACCGTACAAGATTTTCAAGAAAAGTGACGTGAGCGAAGGGATTGAGGCATGACGCCCTTGTTTATAGCGGGTTTACACGTGCAAATGATGTGCGGGCACCAGTAGTAACGCCAGTTTAACTTGCATGCCAGTGAAGGTTTTCACATTAATAAAATTTTATCTCGCCAGTCTCATCCGCTGAGTGCAAGGTATTAAAGTGACTGTATAAAGAGCTCCTTTGTTTATCAACTAAAAATGTCAACAACTGAAACCGTCGATATTTACTTTTCTTGCGATGTTTTCATATGCATCTTCTCTTAAATTCCTAACTTTATATGAACTGGAATGTACATCCCACAGGGCATTGTTCATAATATTCTGAGTACTGAATAATTTTTTTCTCCAATAATAATAATAACTCCAATTTTTGCTCATTGTAAAGAAATCTAATTACTAAAATAAACACAAAACTGTGGTCTACCAAACTGGTATCATACAGTATAGATTCCAAGTACGTGATATTTACTAACGTGCGCGAACCTGGTTTACATTTGCAAATATTATTTGTAGTGGCGCATGAATCACTACTGGCCCATGAAAAGTTAGAACGCTCTAACTTTTTTCGTCCATGCGTGCACTGACAAAAAATGCACGACAGGAAAGGTTTACATTTGAAATTTAATTTTACTGGCGCGCCAGCGGCCACTGGCGCCACTAAATCCATGCCTGTGTAAACCCGTTATTATACATAGGAATTCTAAGAAATGAAATGAAACAAATAGGTATATCCATCCCGTCAGTTCTCAGTGTCCGTTTCCGTTCTCCTCTCAGTTTTTACTTTTTACACGTAGGAAAAACTGACAGTTCGACGGAAACTGAAACTGTAATGACGACTGATATGACCGTCTAAAAGACCCTTGAACGTTTTGAAAGTATTAAAAAAAATCAAACTGCTTGTGAGGTTAAGACATTCTCTTGACGTTTAAGTCACAACAGACCACATTTTTTATGTTCTGTATTTGTAATGTAACAAAAATAAATAATGGATCGCTTGAGTCAGAAGAAAATAATTGAAATTTTAATAATGATGGGGTATAAAGATATATACCTGTATAGCTCCCAAGGCCAAGTTTATGTACTGTTTAATCAACATGGAATCACATTATTCCATCTTGCAGACTGTTGTTTCCGGGTGAAAATAATGTTATTAACCAACAACTATATTTCCAACAGGATGGGGCACCACCATATTTTTCGGCAAATATAAGGGAGTATTTAAGTGCAAAATATCCAGGACGCTAGATAGGAGGTGGTTTTCTGTGGAGGTATTTAAAATGTAGAGTTTATGTCAATCGATCAGATAATATTAAAGACTTGAAACAAAAAATTTCAAATGAAATCCGGGTATTTCACTCCTGACGATTTCCTAGTAATGTTTTTGAAAAGTTTGGGGACCGGCTTGGGGAAATTGGCGGAAAATGGAGGTTCCCACCTACAGGGGTGACTTCGTATAGTGTTTAGAAAAAATGAACACGGTGAAACTAATATATGAATTTAATATAAACATTTTCGAATTACCAAAATGGTGACATGTTAGGGGTACCTTAACTGAAAATTGCAAAGGCTATAGTCTCGTGGTTTACAATTAACAAGCAAAAATTGGAAAAAAAGTCATTTTACGGTATTTCTATAATTTGTGTTTTGTTAAATTAATTTATTGTTAATTTTATTTTATATGAGTTCATCGTGTAAAAATGCATTAATTTTACATCGCCGCCTATTTAACGCTAATTCCCGTAGCGTTATCGAAATATTTAATTCATATTTTTCTGATGTTCCCTGATATGTGGATGGTAATTAATCAATCTATTTTGTTTACCAGTTGCGAATAACGAAGTGGTGACTACGAAATGATATTTTAGGAAGAACGATCGATATGCAGAACCTTATTAGTGGCTATTTGACCCCAACGGAAAGCGTTTTTGATCTCTGAACATCATTTTTCATAGACGTCGTTCATTGCCCCAATTTTCAGTTAAATAATTTTAGCAGGTCATGCTTTTTGATGGTAGCGACACGTTTTTGTGGTTTTTCTGAAGAGAAGGCTGGGAAAAAAATAATGTGAAATAGTATACAGCATAAAATACAGGATTACGAAGGGTGGCATAATAGTAACATTCTATTCCGGGTCCAAACGTATTAAATCAGGTACAGATGGTGCAATAATACCTATAATAAAACGTCTAACTATGAAAAATGCTGCAGCATCTAATTGGGTGTTTTCACCTTGTATTTGTTTCTATTTGTTCCTATTTCTATAAGAATTTTCTATACTAAAGTTCAGAACCCTACCCTCAAACGGAAGGAAAATATGAGGGTAACAACCCTTAAAAAATAATAACATTTTTCTCAGAAACTATATGAGATACGACAATAAAATTTTAACTATAGATACGAGGTGTGGTTATTAAATAACCGAACTGATGCTGCTACCAGCGCGCTGCGTGCGTGTCGCGACTAGTTTGAACAGAACAGTCTGGTGAGACTTTCCCCACCCTGAGCCCGCTGGACAAGCCAGTGTGTCGCTCAGTTTGACTGTAGCAGTCGTTTGAATTAGTCTACGCACCAGTGACACGTCGAACAAATGTTAAGTGTTCAGATGGAGCAAAGGGTTAATCTCAAGTTTCTTGTTAAACTGGGGAAAACTTTTACAGACGTTTATGCAATGTCAAAAGAAGTGTACGGGGATAAATATTTATCTCGTCCACAAGTTTTTGAATGGTTTAAACGGTTTAAAGAGGGACGTGAAACGACCGAAGACGATCCGCGCCCCGGATGGTCCTCAACGTCCAAAACGGACGAAAACATTTAACAAAAATTGGTAAATTAATCCGCGAAGATCGTCGTCTAAGCATCCGAGGGCTTGCTGAAATAACAAGAATCGACAAAGAATATGTTCGCCATATTTTGCATGAATCGTTCAACATGCGCCAAGTTTGCGCAAAAATGGTGCCAAAACTCTTCACTCCCGAGCAAAAGGAATCAAGAATGAACATTTGCGCTGACATTCTAAACAACATTGACACTGATCCAGGCTTGTTAGACAAGGTGATTACTTGTGATGAATCGTGGTTTTTTACTTACGACCCCGAAATAAAGCACCAATCCATGCATTAGAAGAGCCCGAACTCGACAAGGCAAAAAAAAAGCCAGGATGAGCAAATCCAAATTCAAAGCGATGATGATCGTCTTTTTTAATCTTCGAAGCATTGTTTACTTTCACTGTTTTACCTGAGGTTCAGACGGTCAATCAACATTATTATATCGAGGTTCTGACGGCCCTTCGTGAACGTGTGAGAAGACGAAGACCCGATTTGTGGAAGACCAAATCGGGTCTTCCACCATCACAATCGTGAAATTATGCCCGCGACCTCTACGACACTACCATGTGAACTGCTACTGAATAGCTGCATGTGATCCGATGGACATGAAACTGATATGATATGGGGAGAGAGGAAGGTTGTAGTAACTAGGTCCCAAAATTTCATGAAGATAGCGCTAGTAGTACCGATTTTATAGCCACGGTCTTAAAACTTATGGGACACTGTGTATGTGCTTAAACGGTTTCTGATTGGTCAAAAAACCATGTCGAACGTATACTGAATTATACGAGGGTGGTTTGACAAGTCCGAGAGTTTTTGAATATCCCGCGCAGTAACTTTATTGGCAACACTACTCCCATCAACTGCCATATATCGGTAGACTAATGTAAAATGTTGAGCAAGCTACGTCATTTAGTTTATGTTTGACAGTCATTGCAAGCAGCTCACCTCGCTAATTTCCACAAAAATGGAAAAAGTGAATTTTGTGTGCTGATTAAGCATTACTTTTTGCGCAATAAACCATTACCGAAACCGAAAACGGAGAGGCTTGATAAATACTATGGAGACTCTGCACTGCAAAAAGAAGTTGTTACGCCAGAAATCGTCGATAAAATCCATGGAACGATATTGGACGATCGAAGATTGAAAGTGCGTGAGTTGGCTGAGGCTGTAGACATCTCAACTGAATGGGTGCATCACATATTTCATGAATATTTCGATTGAAAAATCTATCCACGCGATGGGTGCCGCGATTGCTCACGATCGACCATAAACACACCCGTGTGACCACTTCAAAGGAGTGTTTGGGGATGTTCAGCCGCAATTAAAACGAGTTTTTGCGCCGTTTCGTTACCGTAGATGAGACATGGATCCATCACACCACACCAGAGACGAAGCAACAATGGAAACAGTGGATGTCTACAGGTGAACGTGCATCGAAGAAGGCTAAGATGGGTCTGATTTGACACCGTTTTGAAGCAGAAACGACCGCATTTAGCGAAGAAGAAAGTGTTGTTTCATCACCATGGCAAAAATTTATCAATTGGGCTACGAACTGCTACATCATCCACAATATTCTCCAGATTTAGCCCCTTCCGACTATTTCCTGTTTCCAAACCTGAAGAAATGGCTGGATGGTAGGAGATTCGGGTCGAATGAAGAGGTCATCGCTGAAACAAACGCTTATTTTGAGGGCCTTGTGGAATCATATTATTTAGACGGAATAAAAAAATTAGAAACTCGTTGGACTAAATGTATCGAGCTAAAAGGAGATTATGTAGAAACATAAAATGATTTTTTGTCGAAAAAAAATGTTTTCCTTTAAAAGTCAAGGACGTATCAAACCACTCTCGTATTCCATACGAGTATGTTGTAGTGACCTTAATTCCAATATAGTTTTTAGTGCATGTTTCCGAAATTGTGTTGGAGAAAGACGTTTATCCACCTTGTACTGTTTCCTTGCGCGCTAAAGATACTTACTATTTTCCAATAATTTCATCATCATCGCCAATCTTCCTGTTTATCGTAGAGCGATCACCGAGATCGGAAAGGATTATTATAGGCCAGAGGTCAACCGACGCCCATAAAATGCGACGACAATGTAGGAATTTCCTATGTGGAGCAGTTCAGTGAAACCGAGAGAATTTAATAGGTTATTATGGTTCTGTCTCGTCAGCTGGTCGCTTGGAATTTTATAGCCGTGCTCAATCTTCTTGTGAGAAAAGTTTTTGCAGATGATAGCGACAAGGAAAGGATGCGAAATATTTATTTTTACGCAGTACATAAAAGCAGATTTGTTGTTTCAAAAAGTCGTTAATTCAATATTTATGTAGATAAAGAAATAAAACTCGTTATTTCTTTTAATCAGGGTAATTCAATGCTAACTAAGACATATTTATTTTTTTGTATCATTTTATATGTATATTTTGACCTTTTATATAATTTATTATTTATATTCATATACATTAATATTTTGTATAAACATAAAAAAAAAATATTTGTATTCAAATTAAAACGGTCGTTTCATGCAAACATTTGAACTGTACCAATTGGTTTTTCGTTTTTTTTTTTTTTTAAATACCACTATCATGTGCTTTTTTTTCTCAATTCAATTGAGTTCGTGAAATATAACTGTTATGTGAAAAAGTAAACAGGTCATATTGAATCAGGTGAATCGGGAACAGGTCTTACTATCGGTGGTTTGAGGCATTCGCAAAAGGAAGAGAGTTGATTAAATATGAACCACGTAGCGGAAGGCCTTCATCTTCAAGAACCGATGAAAATGTTCTGCGTTCAGATCGTCGGTTGACGACAAGAATGATCGGGGAAGAGTTAAGTCTGAATCACACCACTGTTCATCAGATTTTGACTAACGAATTGGGGATGAGAAAATGGTTCCAAAAAAACCTTCCGAAGGAACAAAAGGACATGGAGAGAAAGGTGTCTTGACTTTTTGGAATCGACTGAAAGTGATCCCCATTTTATGGAACATGTCATTACTGGTGATGAGACTGGGTGTTTGAGTACGATCCGGAAACCAAGCGTCAAAGCATGGAATTGCACTCGAAGATCAAATGCGTACTGACGTCCAATGTTTTAAACAATAACATAATTTTGTGGCGATCGCAAATTTAAATTGACATTGGGTGGGCTAGTTTGATAGAACCAGTGGTGTGCAGATATCATTGGAGAAGAAAATTCATTCGATTATTTCACAAATCCATCAAACGCCAACGATTTCATTCTGAGGAAACTAATAAAAAACTTAAATACAACGTCACTAAAATGTTTTGCATTATTCGATCTTCTAACGAAAAGCCTTCCGAACGTCTGAAGGATTGTCCGAAGAAGGTCCTTACACAGCACAAAAAAAAGTGAAATGTACCCCTCACCAAACTTGGTGGACCACATGTTTTTGGGGTTGCTGAATCCGAATCCGAAGCCCGTTTTGCCTCATCACGTCACAATTTGTTTTATCCTCAATAAGCTGCGGAAAAGTGGCAAAAAAATGACAAAAAATTCTCTAGAACCTAATCAAACCTCATAACCCAATACTTCAATAACTTCATATCTCTAATCCCATAGTCCTCACAACCAATAAGCCTCAAAGACCCCAATTAACCATATAACCTCAAACCAAAGTTGGGCAGTCATCCAAAACTGGTATTTTAGCCATAAATGGCCAAAAAATGGTCGAAAAATTGCTTCATAAATGGTCGAAAAATGGAGGATTTCTACCAGGGCGAACTGCAGGCCAGACCCCCTAATAACCCAATAACCCAAGAACCCAATGGCCCCATTATATAAGTTAACCCATAAAGTACACACTTATTTTCAGATTTATAAAGTACACACTGGCTACACCTGTACCCCAGTGAAAAAAACCTTTATAAAAATGAGACTATTTATTTAATATTTTGACTTGATTTTTGGTTTGTAGCTTCTTGAAAGTATATTTCATAAAATAGAATAGATAATAAAGCTAAATATTAAAATTAAGTATGTTAAAAAACTGAAAATATCAAAAAAATAGCGAAAAAATGGGTAATTTCATTAAAAAATTCATAACTTTTTTAATTTGTCGGTATTAAGATCTAAAAATGTAGGTGTCTTTTATTGATATGCCACTATATGAAAAAAAAATTACTTTATTGGACTTTTAAAAAAAGGTATTTATTCTGGGAAATGAAGGGTCACATTTTTGGGAAAAAATGTGTTTCCTGTTATTGCCAAAAAGTATCAGAAAATTTATTAATGAAATGAGTATATCATTATTTTTTTACTAACCAGATGTCGCACTAGACCAGATTCCTTTACTTTTAGATACTCAAAATTTGAAGAATTACGTCGTTGTACAGTTGTACTCCAGTGTGTACTTTAAGGGTTACTAACTTCGAAATGCCGTACGGGAGACTGACACCCCGAATCTCAGAATACATGCCTGGAATTAGGTAGCTGAGCCAAAGCAAAGGCCCGAGCACCATTAACCCTCATTAACACTACGACATTATTGGACATTGACTACGACATTGATTCTAGTGAATCCCTTTGCCTCTCTGAATCGGAGCTCTTGATTAACGTGAGTTTTTTATTCTCACAGCTCGAAGTACTTGGTTAACTTTTGCCTCTCACGACTACTGAATTAGCTAGAAGATTTAGTAAATACTAGCCATAGTACACGCACTATAGGCCAGTCAATAGAGCTTTTTGACATGACACGATTGATACCTGAAATCCGACTACGGGATACTTTTAAGTTCAGTCCTTAGATGAAAACGTATATGAATTGGACTAGGAAATAGTTGCACTTTTTTTTTAATAACAAATTAGTGAAAAAAAATGGAGTTTTTTCAGTTTTTTGCTTATAGAAGAAAAGCTATTGAAACAATCACATTGCATCCAATAGGAAAGTTGTAGAGAATTGTAGAGAAAAAAACCTTTAAAATGAAAAAAAAAATCAAGTCAATCGGTACATTTTTCGCTGAGAAAACTCAGAAAAAAAACGCAAAAAATTACCTTTTCTTAATAAATTCGTAATTCGAGTATTTTTGCATTAGAAGTGTCCATATTCTGGGAAAATGTAGGTAATATCACGAAGAATGAGTGTGCAAAAAAACGGATTACGTCCGATGAATAGTTTTTGCACAATAGTCGAATAAAGTTTTTTACATCGTATTTTGAATATTCCATAACACGTCGGGCGATAGATTAAATAGGTCACTACAGGCAACGGCAACCGCATTCCCCCGAGTATTTTGGTTTTTACTTGACCCTTTGGGGGGGGGGGGCGACCGCCCCCATCGCCCCCCCCCCTGGCTACGCTCGGCTGTCAGCGCGCCGCCGAACATTGTGCGCGGTGTTCAGAGGCGTTTTACACCAATTTAATGGCATTTAAATGAAACAAAGTAAATGGACGAATTGTAGTTTACACTCTGTCGTTTTGGAATCCGTCGAGAAAATGTTATTTAATCTATCGCTCGACGTGTTATGGAATATTCAAAATACGATGTAAGAAACTTTATTCGACTATTGTGCAAAAACTATTCATCGGACATAATCCAGTTTTTGCACACTCATTCTGCGTGATATTACCTACATTTTCCCACAAGATTGACTCTACTAATGCAAAAATACTCGAATTACGAATTTATTAAGAAAATATAATTTTTTGCGTTTTTTCCGAGTTTTCTCAGCGAAAAATGTGGATTGGATGCGATGTGATTCAATAGCTTTTCTTATATAGCAAAAAACTGAAAAAAACTCAATTTTTTTTCACTAATTTGTTATTAAAAAAAAAAGTGCAACTATTTCCTAGTCCAATTCATATATGTTTTCATCTAAGGACTGAACTTAAAAGTATCCCATAGTCGGATTTCAGGTATCAATCGTGTCATAAACTCACCCCTTTTCGAGCTCTATTGACTGGCGTACTATGTTCATATGTATGTACGCATGTAGGTACATAAGTATGTACGTTCGTGTGTACGCAGATTTTAACGCATTATAACTCGCGTTGTAATGATCGGATTGAGATGAAATTTTGCATAAATATTGATGCTCGTAAGTATTCCTTACAGTTAAATTTTAGGATTGACCCCATGGATTACGGGGTAGTTAGGAATTCAAACTTAAATTTCGTTTGGCCCACCATAAGTGCATTTATATTCATGGGATTTCGATGAAAATTGACATGCACATTACAATTAATGTGATTTTAAGTGCAATTGAATTTGGTCGCGATCGGACCAATTGCGTGGGAGTTATGGTTAAAAATGATTCGTCGGAGCTCCGCGATGACGATTGTTATATTCAAAGTCATATAACTCTATAATGATCTGATTATGATGAAAATTTGCTTGAATATCGTCCATGTTGTAAGTTAGAGATTGCGAGATTTTGGGAAAGATTGGATCGATTGCGTAGGAGTACAAGTCTGAAGAAAATTACTTGCTTTGACACACCATAACTAAAGTTCTATCTATCGGATAACGATGAAAATTTATGTGAATATTGCGGTGGTTGTGATTTCAAATGGTATTGAATTTGATCACGATCGGGCTCGTGTGTGGGCCCATAGTGTGGGTGTTACAGTTGAAAATGCATCTCATCTCAACTCCGTGATAATGCACAACTTTGGTTTGAGGTTATATGGTTAATTTTCGTTGGGGCTTATTGATTGTGAGGGCTATGGGATTAGAGGTATGCAGTTATTGAAGTATTGGGCTATGAGGCAAAACGGACTTCGGATTTACACAAAAAAGTTATGACACAAAAATTAATAGGAGTTGCTTATCTCAACCCCTTGTGGGCGTAGAGGGAAATAAAAATCTTACCCTAACATGTCCCTCTGTTAGTAAGACACTTATCAAATCTCAAATTATTACGCTATACCGTCGTTAAGGTAAAAAATTAAAAACTAATTTTTGGTTCACCTTATATGTGTGTAATCAAAAAAACTTAAATGAACTAATAAACTTAAAGTGAACTTTCAACATAATTATGGGACACCCTGTATATGCATGTTGCATATGCTACATATATGGCTCGAATATTTACAAATAACTTTCCTTTATAGAAACTTCAATAGAGAATTCAACTGGTTTGACTAATTTAGGAGTCAAAGCACATGATTATCCAACGTGTATATTGGATAATCATGCTTACAGCGTATTGTTCACAGAGACGAGTCAAATGAACTAAATATTTGCCCCACAGCGTACTGGTTCCAGTGGCGACTGGTGGAATTTAAACAAATGCCAAATACGTTGTAAAGTGCAATTAAAAGAAACATTCGAAATAATACAAAGCGATAAAATAGTTTTTTTTTCTAAAGAACTGTTGTATAAGTATATTGCATATTTCTGTAGGGTTAAAAAATAACCTGTATTAGTTATGACACAAACATGAAAAAGGATTGCCTATTTCAATTCCATATCACACCAAATCTCAAATTCTTACGTTATTCCATTATTGAGATAAAAAATTAAAAATGTTTTTTGGCTCACATTGTATATGCGTATAACTCTTCGGGAGGGATCGAAAACGTCTGTATGAAAGACTACCTTTGAAATTACCTGTATAACACACCTCTTAAAAGTTTTCACCTTATATACAGAGTGTCCCATTATTAAGGGGCCATAGCGAAACTACAAATAAATTATTTAGGTAAATGATATTACCATTTAACTAAAATTGTCTTAGTCCAAAAGTTATTGGTGAACCAAGACTGAAGGTGTCAAAAATTATAATTTTATTTTCCAATTCCGTAAACAAATTTTTTAAAACACATTTTTTTCACAAAATTTGGTGATTGGGTTTATATCACAAAAAGTGATATAAGTTTTTTGCATCTTAGAAGATTTGTTTTTATTAAAAACAGTGCAACATGTTTAAATCATTTTTGTTACATTATTGATTTACAATAATTATTATCCCACGAACGATGGGACATGAGCAACTGATGATCCACTCACAAAAAATAAGACGATTGACTCAAAACTGTTTATATAAAATGCAGTGGCGACTCGTCAGGGGAGGCAGAGGAGGCCTCCCCTCTGAAAATTCCAAAGAAGTTTTTTTTTATAAACCTACCTACCTGTAACACTTACCTTTCACTTTTGAATTCATATATCTAGTAAAAGATTAATTTCTAAAAATAAAAATAATAAACATTTATATGTCAAAGGAGTTCCTGCACTATTATTTGCAACATATTAGCCCTCATAAACGACCTAAGTATATCGCCGTGGTGGCAAGCCTCCGATGCCAATGTTTCACATATGTATTTGTTGAATAGCGGGCTTCGCGCTTCGCAACCATCTGCCTCTTTTAACAAATTTAAGCCTTAACATTAGTGGCATTAAAGGTCATTTAAAAAACTGCATAGCGAAGGCAAACACGCCCACCTCCCACCTCTCACACATGACAGCGCAGAAAGCTAGTTATTTGATTTCATGAACCTAACATCCTAACCTACAAAATTTAATATTTATCTTTTATTGTTCCGTGTTTTGGAAATTTGTTTTGAAAGTTTTTTGAGTGCTTCGAGTGGTATAGGAGAGTAGTAGTATAAAAAATGTATTTACTCGGTGATTATGAAAAAAAATATTTTGCCAATATTTTGCAAGCCGTTTCCAAGGTCTGCCCGGAGGCAGCCATTTTTTGAAAAAAAAAAAATTCGCAAGTTTTCCCTGAAGATTTTCTGCCATTACATCCTTCTACTTAGGTTTAGTAACCACCCCTAAAATATGGTGTGGGTTCCATGCCCCCTTACGGAAATACGAGCATGTCAAATTCCACCAGCCGCCACTGATATGTACTATGTTTTGTGTTTATTTTGTTTGCAACCTTTTGTTTGCCATGCAAATTTATTTGTAGACAGTTTTTAATTCATTTTCACAATTTGTAGAATTAATTTTTCTTTGTAGAAATATCTGTGTGTTATAGGCAAGAAAACCCAATGAATTAGGATGTTTATGATGAGATTTTAATAACATGTAATTTTAGTGCATTGTACATACAATTTAATGATGTATTATTTGCTTTTTAATATTTTTTAATTATCTATATGAATTAGTGGCGCCTCTTGCCAAACAATTTTTATCTTCTTAGAATGATCCTTACATTATTTTTCAAAAGAAAATTAATAACAAATAGGGTTGGCCGATTGTGCCGCAAGACAGCGGCGCGCGGCGGGCGGGTCATTGACTTCAGTCGTTTCGCTCGGCCCTATGGCAGACTTTAGCATTATTATTAGCGTGTTGTTTATGAGATGTTTATGTCGTCGGCGTCGGTATTACTTTAACAAAAAAATGTCACACGTGCAAACGCCTAAACAATTGCTGACAAAGTGAATAAATCCATCAGTGAATTTGAAGATTTATTTTATGATGGCGCGACCGTAATGTGTAGTCTATAAAGAACAATTGGTGTGTAGGGACAAACGCGATTGTAGCCGTCACATTGTGTGAAACATAAAAATAAAGCAGAGGGTACGCCCTTGAGAACTCAGTTTATGTTCGACTTACTTTTAATGCTAAGTGCATGTGATTTGCCCCTCGATATATAACCGTTTGATCAGTTCCGGAATAAACAGGGGTAATAAGAGATGCTCTTACCAGGTAGCACAACGTTACTAACTATCTATCGACTGTACGCAGTAACTTACGAAAGTGGACTAAAACTGCTTTAAAAAATACATGGCTGTGATTATGTATTATGACGAGATATTTCCAGCAAATAAACGTTGTTATTTCACTATTCAATCCTGCCGAAGCTGCAGCAGCTATTAAGGAGATCCAGACCAAATTTCGAGACGTGTTCGTTGAAACAGCTTTAAAAACTATTCATAGTAACTACAAAGTTTATATGACGCCATACAGATGGCAGATGGATACATGCAGATGGAATTACGGCTACGGAATCACTGAAAATGTTGCATTTGGAATTCCATTGGAAACGCAAAATTTCAAGCGAACTCGTTGTTCAATTCTTTTTTCCACAGTACAAATCGCCAGACAAACATTTCGCGTCGTAACCTGCCGGCTGCCGAACACACACTAATTGACATATCCCGCTCAAACTTCACACGAATGTTAACGATGGTTGTACCAACTAGGAAAAAAATTTACTGATTCGGTTTACGCGCGCGGTTTAAATGAACCAGTCCGGGTCAAATTTGTTCAGTAGGTATATGGTTATAAAGTGTGAATTTATTGCTTTTGTTACTATATTTATTATTAACTACATTCTTGTATTATATTGTATTATGATGCGTACGCCTATGTCGCGCGGAACATTTCGGCCAACTCTACAAATAAGACATATAGATTCAAGTTACATAATTTAATACTACGGATACACTGCTTAATATCTCTTGACGTAGAATCGAATGAAAGCGAAATAATTACTACATATCCTATTCAATGAAAAAATTAAGTTTTGTACTAGTTTTTTCGAAATCATAGCCCCACTAAACTTCAACAGATTTTGGACATTTCGTCATGGGCGCGTCTTTTTTTAATAATAAAATGAAGTTTAACTGTTAGTAAAGAAACTAATACCACCGTGTCATACGGGGTAATTTCACAAAACTAAAATTTAGATCAAATTAAATTAAAGAGTAACAAAGGCAGACTGAATATTAAAAAAACAGCAATACTAAATCAGATGTTCAAACTGAGCTCCGTTGACGGCCAAGCAATGACCTAAACGGTATTTAAATTCTACTGTAGTAGCTCTGTGTAACACCTCTGCAGGTATTCTGCGCATTTCAGCAGTTACTCGCACCTTTAAGTCCTCCAAATTACGAGGTCTTTGTTTGAACACTCACAAAGTAGTATTTTTAACATGACCCCACAGGAAAAAAATCTAAGGGCGTCAAATCCGGAGATCTGGCAGGTCACTCAATAGATCCTCTTCTGCCGATTCACATGTTTCGAAAAACATGATTTAAGTACTCTCTAACGTGTACTGCAAAATGTGGAGGAGCTCCATCTTGTTGAAAGAAAATTCTATTGTCAATACCTCTATTTTCACCGGGGAATAAAGCTGTGATCGCAGGTATGACCTCAGTTTGTAGCAGTTGAAGATATCGATCAGCGGTAAGGGTTTCATCAAGAAAAAATGGGCCTATGCTATGTCCTCTTATAATGCCTGCCCACACATTTACTTTTTGCCGATATTGTGTGTGTGCTTCTTGTACCCAGTGTGGGTTCGCTCTCGCCCAATACCGGCAATTATGTCGATTTAATGTGCCGTTTAGCATAAAGGTCGCTTCATCTGAGAATACAATATTTGAAGAAAAATTCTCATCTCCATTACATCGTTCCATCGTGTACTCACAGAAATCCATCCGTCTATCAAAATCATCTTCAATCAATTCATGTATTAATTGAAGCTTATAAGGATGATTTGGTCTGCCAGTTTTTTTCAGTTTCTCGAATTTTTTTAATTAGTTGACAGACTGTTCCTTGAGATACATGAGTATCTGGGTAAATTCCGTTGAATACAGTACACACTTCGCTTTGAGTCCTCTTCCTATTTCCGTACCCATAAATCATTAATATCTCAATACGTTGTCTCTCACTCCATTAATATCTCAATGTGCCATGTCTTCAAATTTAATAATTTGCAAGAATGTCAAACAAAAACTTTGCTTTAAACCGACAATAATTATTTATTCTTTGTGTGTATTAGTTTAAATGTCAAATTTACATGACATTCTTGAGCAAAAGTAATGTTTCTGTTTTAAAACTGCATGAATTTTTCCCTTATTAGAGGTGACGAGTGAATCGTAATAAATAATTTTTTCCCGCTTATTTTTTTTAACCTGCAAAATTTTGTGACTGAATAGAGAAAAATATGCTTTTTTCATAACGTAAAAAAAGTATGGGTGCCATTAAAAAAAATTGGTTGCCATAGGAACAAAACAAAAGAAGATATCAACAAACTAAAAAAACTTAAAACATACATGGTAATGAACAAAATAACTTTTATATTGAACTTTTTTTTTATTTTGCAAATAACAAAAGTTAAAGCCACTATTTGATACTTTTGTACAACCATGTATAATTGGTTTATTGGACCAACACACAGTGGTCAATTTTGCGATTCTAGGAGGACAAAATTCCAAAAACTCATGTTCTCAGAATTAAATTGTGTCTTTAATAATGTATAATAGACCCATTAAGGTATTTAATGCTGTAAAATTTATTATTATATTATACATTTTTATGACCCTTAACGAGGGTTTTTTTTTTTTTGGCTTTAGGTCCTATACCATGCAGCCAGTCATAAGAGGAAATTTAATTAACCAATTTAAAACATAACCTAATAAAACCTAACCTACCATAATTCTATAGAAACACCAACAAAACCCAAAAATTTATAAAAACGATAAGGAAAGACGGGGACACACTCTTCACATCCTGGGGTCGATCAGGATGATTTTATACATTAGACACTACAGGGGAGACCTCGGTAAATAGGGAGGACAACACAAGTAAAAACATAGGGATTCGAGATTAAGATTAACCTAGAGCTTAATTTCAGTTTCCGTTATAAAGTTCATGATACAGCTATACACTTTCCTTGAATCAGTTGTTAAAAGGTGCAGTAAGTTGAAGGGAGCAGCGATATTACAGTTTAGTACATTTTCTACCAGCTTAGAGGACGCATCTTTGTATTTTTCACAGCCAAAGAAGACGTGATCGAGATCTCCTAAAACATCACAGTGTTCACAATTTTCTGAACTGAAGATTCCAATTTTGAATAAATGGGCTGGATAGCAAGCATGGCCAAGTTTTAAACGTATCAAGGTTGTAATATACCTTCTCGGAAAAGCGAAGTCATCGTGCCAAAATTTCTTTGGGATGTCACTGTGTATTAATGTGTACCTTGTAGGATTAGTGAAACAAAATTGTTTCCATAAATAATTCCATTTTTTGCTCGACCTTTTTTTCAACATGTTGGATGCATCATTTACACATACTTGTTCATTTTGGGGGGATCCTGATATACAACTTTCCTTAGCCAGTAGATCAACCTGTTCATTGTATTTAAGACCAATATGGGCCTTCACCCAAACAAAGTTAACTTCTCTTCCAGATAGTTTAATTTGATATATTAACTGTTTTATTCTATAAATAACGGGGTTGATTTTGTAGCCAAAAGACTGAGTGTTTTTAATACTCTTGAGAACGGAGAGTGAATCCGATAAAATAATTGATACACAGGAAGTAGACGTCTCAACATATTTAAGTGCTTGATAAATTGCTATTGCTTCTGCGGCGAAGATAGAACAGTTAGAGTTGAGCTTAAGTTTGAACTCTATTTCTTGCGACGGAACAATAAAAGCTCCACCGGTGCCAGATCTAGATTTTGAGGCATCTGTATAGATAACATCTGGTTTATCGAATTGATGAAGCACGTATCTTAACACATTTGAGCTAATGCAAGGGTTTTCTGTATAGTTTGGTATAACAATGGTTACGTCAGTGTATAGGCAAAAATAATTGATTTCAGATATGATTGGATAATCAATAGTTTGCAGCATCTCACTTTTCACTCACATTATCCCTAAAGACTGAAAAAAGAGGAGGGGAGGTTTTCTTGATCCAATATTTGTTGCTTAAATCAAAACTATTTAAGTGTGCTATGTTAGTTAGTAAAGTTGTAGAGAAGAATACGTGTTTCATGAGGAATTTGCCACTTATAAATTCCCTTCTTATCGAAAGAGGAGGTTATAAAGCTTCTACATGTAGGGCATCAATAGGAGAGGACTTCATTGCTCCGAGACAAATTCTAAGTGCTTTGTGCTGTATGTTGTCCAAACGTTTTAATGTAAACATACTTGCAGATCCATACATAACACATCCATAATCAATTATAGATCTTATATAAGATTTATAGAAAAGTAGTGCTGTTTTAACATCTGCACCCCACCAGGTTTTTGTAACCATTTTTAAAAAAATTCATACCTTTGTTGCACTTTGTAGTGATTGATTCGATGAAGGGTTTCCATGTTAATTTTTTATCAAAAATTACTCCTAAATATTTAACAGTGGAACAAGACGGGAATGTGTACCTCCCTAGTTGGATATTAGTAATATTCGGGGTATTATGACGAGAGAAAGCACAAAAGACCGATTTTTCCTCCGAAAGTTCGAAGCCATTGAAAAAGAACCATGCATTTACGTTGATGACACCAACCTCCAGTATACCTATTGCTTCAGAATATTTCCTATTTTCAACATAAAGACAGAAATCGTCTGCATACTGTATAACATTTAGATTTATGTTGTCAAGTTGGTGGAAATCGGCAGTATATAAATTGAATAGCAGTGGGCTCAACACGGAGCCTTGTGGCAGTCCAAAATTATTAATTCTAGGTCCCACTATTTCATTTCTATTATTTCTTAAATATACCATTCGTCCAGTGTAAAGTTTTATAATAGATCTAGCGATATGCTTTGGGATAGAAAAAGACTCGTACATTTTTTTTCTAATATAAATAAATCGACCGAATCGTAAGCCCCCTTGACATCCAAAAATAATGCACATAGATAATTATTACGAGAGAAGCAATTCTGAATATCTACCGTTAAAGTAGATGCAGCATCAATAGTTCCAAAACCTTAACGAGGGTTGAAATATGTATAAAGCCAGGTACTTGCTTGAGAATATTTTAGTAGTCTATTTGACCCTAATGTGTGCTGTTGAATCTCCGTTGTTTTTGTGTGAAGTTAATTAATTTGTTCTCGATGGAAAATTTAGTGGAAGGTATGTACTTTATTTTGGTATAAAACAACTTGTGTTTTTTTTTTGTTTAAATCAGAAAATTTTCGGTTATAGTTGGTTCTGTAAAAATTTTACATTTTCTGCAATAGTTCTGCAATAGTTCTGCAAAGTTTCTCGAGAGGTACAATTTGATTTCCGCTTTCTTCCCAGTTGATCTTTTTTTCCATAGATTGCCTGTAACTTACTCTACTAAATCACAAAAAAAAAATGCCTGCGTCTAAGTGCAGTATTAGACGCTTATTATACTAATTATTTTATCCTTAATTTTAGAAACGTATGTCATACCTCGCAGAAGCCTGTTCGAGATATGGGTTAGCGAACTGGAAAAGGGCAAAAGAAATATGAAGATGTATTCGTATATTTTTAATTACTCCAATCTTGCAACATGCTAACTTAGATGTTCTTATGAAAAAAAAATTCGTCATTTAGCTATAAATTGTCTCAAAGATGGGCATAATGTTATCGAAATAAGGAGAAGTTTTTAAATAAACACAAAACATGGTTGGAAGGCCTGGTTGGTTTTACCTGAATTACAACCATATATACCGGATATTCAGAGCCAACATGCAGCTTCCAGTTCAAGTGGTCCAGGGAGGCCAAAAAAAAAATCATTTGAACAATCGAGTGAAAAGACCAAAAGACGCAAAATACAGCCATTGTTAGAGACAAGCACTAGTAAAGAATTGATTTATGCGGCTCAAGCAAGTTTACAGTCTGAGGGTAAAGGTGATGCAGCAACATTGCTAAAATAAATGGTATCTACTTCTCCGAAACGTGCTACACGTATCAAGACGTCTTTTCACTCCCCTGATACTACAGGGCGAAAGCTAAATAATGAAGAAGCACTTGCAACTTATTTAGATGGGAAAATGTTCAAAAGATCGTATAAGTGCAACACCGCCTAAGAAGTATTGGCTCCAAGGTATGTCCATCATATCCTTTCCTGATTGCAGCTAAGGCAAAGTGCTATCCGGAAAATGTGTTAGAGCAGAATAAAGCTGAACTAAACGATGTTGAAATAATTTTTAAATGGGGTTCCGATGGGAGTTCTGATAGTGATTAGATTACTTTATTTAATATTCCAATTATTTGTATTAAACATTTGTAGCTATAGAACTATTTGTCTCATTTTATGGAACTTTGTACTTTTTATTATGTATTTATTTTTTATTTATTTATTTATGAGCTATATATGACACAGTAATTAACTTAAACTTTCAAAATAAATGATATTTCATCAAAATAAACACGTTTTTTTGTTTAAATAGTTTTGTCCTTCTAGAATCGCAAAATTGACCACTGTGCAACACGGGTATTTAAAAGAACTGGATTTTTTCAAAGGAATACATAACGACAAAATATATTGAAGCGAGTTATTAAAAAGATAACATGCCTCGTTGACATTCTTACACCTGGATAGGTTGTATGTATATAAACGATATGTATTCTATATGCTTGAATATAAACGGTAAATCCCATAAAAACTATTACATATTGTTTACGTACCTCTGGAATCTCTCATCGTTCGAGCCGGAACGTGAACAGAAGAGGTAGTACAGCAAAAGCGAGTTATCTACCCCCAAAACTCTAAATCTGAAGTCATGAAGCGGTTCCAACTGAAGCATTTATTAACATCATCGCCTAATCCATATGGGGAGACGCCTCCTACCCAGATGTGGCCTGGAGGGCCCTCGTAGTTTGTCGCGAATTCGTATTACTCCGTTTCAGACGGCGGCGTATGCCGGTTGCCACGGTGACGGTTACCGACGCCTACGACGCTGGGACGCGAGACACCGCTCGACTACGACGCGTCTCGCTTTTCCCTGGTCGGCCGCGGACCTTGCGTCGCGAGGGGGCGACAGGGCACACGCGGCAGACCCTAAGGGCACTTCGGTGTCACCCTTTCCGTGTCCATACCAGATATACAGGGTTGGTAAGTCCAAGATTTCAAAGCCAAGCATTAAAGGATAGAAAAGAATAAACTCTGACAGATAGATAAACTGACAGCGAAATATTATATCCATAGTTGCCAGACTGACATGTCATTTTAAAACTTTTATGAGCGTTATTCTCTGTCTTTCGTGATAGGGTAGCAATAAAATATGTAGGCGGGACGCCCCGCCCATAAATTATAATGCGCACGTGTGAATTGAATTATTATATTGTTTTTGGTCTACGGAAAATAAGCACCAGTATTCCTGTGCGTACGCAGTATCCCGAGAAGTTAAATATTTGGGTTGGTATTTTAGGCGATTCCATCGTTGGGGTATTTTTTTATAAACGGTTCCTTAAATGCCAACAAATATTTAACAATAACAATTTAACTGTTTACGGACATGAACCATACCACGAAATTTAAATGATTTATGGGCCAGAATTGTACAAGTCCTAAATAATATTTCCTTGAAGTGTTAGAACTAGTGTTGTAAGAATATGTATTAAAAATTCCGTTCAATCCGACTATCAAACTATTACGTATTAATCCGAATAGTTGCCAACGGCAATACGGAATCGAATTTATTACGAACGCTGTAAATGTCGGAAGATGTCGGAAGCGTGGATATCGTATCCGACGAAGTCTCGGACGAAGTAAACATAATATGTAATAATACGTAGTAGTACGATGATACGAACACGAACGAGGTCCGAGGGAATACGGAATACGGAATTATTACGGATTATGATGCGATGCCGTGCCGTGTGCCGTGACATTGCGTATACAAGATCTTATCCGTATTCCGTAAGCCAAGAAAAGCAAAGCACGTATGAGAATTAATACGTATTAGTGAATCCATCCGAATACTCTTTTAGTACTATTACGTATTATCCGAATATTAAAACCATCCGAATATTTACAACACTAATTAGAACGCGTAAGAACTGAGTTTTAAGATAGACTAGGTTTTTGCGAAGCACAAAGGGGCGACATTTTTGAACCACTTATTCAATAGGCGTTTTTTCTTTCTTTCGTCTTATAACCGGGTTGATTTATATTTTTATTTTTGTATTTTTTATAGAACTTCGATTTTATTTTCTTGCAGACCGGTTTGTTAAGGAATACAAATATTTGAAAATAAATACAATTATGTTCGTACACTTCTTTTAAGGGTATGGGATAATTGTAAAAGTCAGAATTACGTAAGAATTTCGTTTCATACAGCTAAGTCGATGTACACCCCCATAGCTGCGAAAAAGTACTGAATCCCACTCAAATTCGGCGATAGGCGTAAATGTAGGCAGTACCTCTCTCCACCTCTATTAGGTCTCATACGTTTCTAATACGTGCACAAGCGTGAAACAATGTGGCATCTAACTGTCTTTGCGGCGATCACAAAATTAGAGCTAATTAAATTCACGACTGTTAGCAAATAAGCGCGAATAAAATAAAAATTGAAAAAATAGTAATAACATCGCATTTTCCCGTAGATTGCGATAAAAATACTTTTGAATTCATTAAGGGTAGTTTTCACCCCTTTTCAGAGGGTTAAAACTTTAAAATCGAAATTTGGAAAATTATAACTTCTTAAAAAAACATTTTTTTTTGCTTAAAAAAAAGCTTGACAACTTTACTTTCGGATGGCTTTTATCCCAGGATGGGATGAGCAACGGTATGACCGCTAGAAGGATCCAAAGTTGAAAATTTACCATTTTTACGTTATATCTTCGTACGTAAAAAAAAAAAGAAAATATATGGCCAAATCACTCACGTTTAACGAGAATAAATGCAGAAAGACTATTGGTTGTGGCAACGTATGCTCACGCAATGAAGAAAGTCGGTGTTTCTGAATGATACAAGCAATAGGTATGCACATACATTACACAAAAAAAGTGAAATGTATCTGTGACCAAACTTGGTGGATTACTTGTTTTTGGGGTCGCTGAATCCGAATCCGAAGCCCGTTTTCCCCCATCACGTCACATTTTTTTTATCGCCAATAAGCTGCGGAAAAATGGCAAAAAATAACAAAAAAATACCTGCTCTAGAACCCAATTAAACCTCATAACCCAATACTTCAAAACTTCATACCTCTAATCCCATAGCCCTCATAATTAATAAGCCCCAAAGACCCCAATTAACCATTTAACCTCAAACCAATGTTATGCAGTCATCCAAAACGGGTATTTTAGCCAAAAATGGCCAATGTGAAAAGCAGGTAAAGTCGCTAAAACACCGAAAAAATAAAAGAAATGGAATTCGAAGAAGTGAATTCCTATATGAGGACGACGAGGTGTAAGAGTGTTACAACAGATGCGGGAAAAGTAAGAGAAAACAATATTACTTAGTAAGTCACTATTTATTCACTGCAGCATGCATGCTCAAGTTCGACCCTGGCATGTACCATGTGGTTCTAGCCCTAATACATACATATACAGTGTATACACCCTAGGAAATTGCACCTTTACATATTGGTGATACATGTGTAGAAGAGAATAAGTTAAAAGACACCAGTAAGGACAGACAAAGACAGTTAGATGCACCAGTGTTTCACGCTTGTGTACGTATTAGAAACCTATGATGTAAAAGGTTACCTGCGGGTAACAGAAACTGGAAAGTGGAGTGGAGAGACACCGCCCATCACCTACCGAATTTGAGTGAGTGGGACTCAGTAGGTACTTTTTTGCAGCTATGAGGGTATATCGACTCGTATGAAACGAAATTCTTACGTAATTCTGACTTACAATTATCCCATACACTTAAAAGAAGTGTACGAACATAATTGTATTTATTTTCAAATTTTTGTATTCCTTAACTAACCGGTCTGCAAGAAAATAAAATTTAAGTTCTATAAAAAATAAAAAAATAAAAATATAAATCAACCCGGTTATTAGACGAAAGAAAGAAAAAAATGCCTATTGAATAAGTGGTTCAAAAATGTCGCCCGTTTGTGCTTCGCAAAAACCTAGTCTATCGTAAAACTCAGTTCTTACGCGTTCTAACACTTCAGGGGAAATATTATTTAGGACCTGTACAATTCTGGCCCGTAAATCATTTAAATTTCGTGGTCTTTCATGTTCATGTCCATAAACAGATTTTAAATATCAAAAAAGGGCATTTGTTTTTTTATTCATGCATTCACTGGATGTGATTCTACATCCGCTTTCTATAACAAAGATAAAAATAGTTTTATACAAATTTTTTATGATAATCAAACGTTACGTGCAGCAGCTGAAAATTTTATGGTTGAAGAGCAAAGTGAAGAAGTGCTTTTTAATGACGGTATTAATTGTATTCTCGCAATCTAAAACTGCCAAAAACTTGGATGAACTGCGATATAACCGTTTCATAGCATTAGCTTCAAAAAAATAAAAGCGTACAACTTAATTCGTTACCTCCAACAGAAGATGCAGCAAAACAACATATTAAGAGAGTCTACCTACAAGTTCAGCAATGGAAAAATAATTCTTTAAAAAAAAATGGGGTTGGCAAAAAAATCATTATTTAAAGCCAATCAAAATGACACAACCAGCAGCACCTAACAACGTTTTAAAAATCATATTTTGCTCTTGTAAAACAGGATGCGGTTCAGCGTGTGGCTGCAGAAAAAGTGGTCTTCATTACTCACCAGCCTGCATTGTTTGCAGTAGGGCTAGAACAAAATTCTCGGATACCGACCGTCTTCCAGGCGGCCGCGTATCGGTATCCCGTATTCCAGGTAGCCTCGGCCCGGCCAGCGCGGTGGGGGCCGGGGCGACTGCGACGCGAAACAGGTTCCGTATTTATTTAGTCCTTTGAATGTCGCGCGCCTGTAATTGTGCATTACTGATTGTTATACTTAATTGATATTATAACGATGGTTAAAACGCCATCCCCATTTGCTTATCAATTAAAAAAAATTGTGCAGGGTTTTCCAGATTTAAGTGTTAAAGCTACCACTGTGTACTGTGAAATATGCAAGTGTTACTTACATGTTTACAGAAAAGGACAATGTGAAAAGCACGTAAAGTCGCTAAAACACCGAGAAAATAAAAGAAATGGAATCCCAAGAAGTGAATTCCTATATGAGGACGACGAGGTGTAATAGTGTGACAACAGATGCGGGAAGAGTAAGAGAAAACAATATGACTTAGTAAGTCACTATTTATTCACTGCAGCATGCATGCTCAAGTTCGACCCTGGCATGTACCATTTGGTTCTAGCCCTAGTACGTATACAAGTATGTACGTTCCTGTGTACGCAGATTTTTTTAACGCATTATAACTCGCGTTCTTGTTTGCGTCGAATGAGATGAAATTTTGCATAAATGTTGGTGCTCGTAAGTATTTATTACAGTTAAATTTTAGGACCGACCCGATGGATTACGGGGTAGTTAGGATTTAAAACTTAAAATTTCGTTTGGCCCATCATAAGTGCATTTTCATTCATAGGATTTCGATGAAAATTGACATGCACATTAAAATTAATGTGGTTTCAAGTGTTATTGAATTTGGTCGCGATCAGACTAATAGTGTGGGAGTTATGGTTAAAATGTATCTCGTCGGAGCTCCGCGATGATGTTTGTTGTATTCAAAGTCATATAACTCTGATTGTAATGACCTGATTATGATGAAAATTTGTTTGAATATCGTCCATATTGTAAGTTAAATATTGAAGACAACAAACGTCATTGCGAAGCTCCGACGATATACACTTTTAACCATAACTCCCACGCTATTAGTTCGATCACGACCAAATTTAATAGCATTTGGAACCACATTAATTGTAATGTGCATGTCAATTTTCATCGAAATCGGATGAATAAAAATGCACGTATGGTGGGCCAAACGAAATTTAAGTTTTAAATCCTACCCCGTAATCCATCGGGTCAGTCCTAAAATTTAACTGTAAGAAATATTTACGAGCACCAATATTTATGCAAAATTTCATCTCGATCCCATCATTACAACGCGAGTTATAATGCGTTAAAGTCTGCGTACACACGAACGTACATACTTATGTACGTACATACATACGTACATACATATTGTGACATTTGTAAAAGTGACATTTGTGACAGCTGACATTTATTAAGTTTTATAGTTTACATACTTAGTTTATTTAGTTTATACACACTAGCTATTAGTAAAGAATTGTATGGAATGACATATTGAATATTCTGGATGTCAAAAAGAATTTTCTAGAAATGTAGAAACTATAAATACTGGTGTTGTTATTAGGATAGAGTTAGTTGTGATTGGAATGTTAAAGAGAGAAGATCGCAGAGTTGTTACAGTTTTAATAAACGTGTTTGAATTGAAGAAGTGAATCATTTGAAGAGAAATTTGTAACAATATGTAATAGTGCACTCAAATATGGCTAGTATTTACTAAATCTTCTAGCTAATTCAGAAGTCGTTAGAGGCTAAAGTTCGAACGAAGTACTTCGAGCTGTGAGAGAATAAAGAACTTACATTAATCGAGAACTCTAACTAAACGAGAAACTTAAGAGGCAAAGGGATTCACAAGAATCAAGCACTATAATGTCGTAGTGTTATTGTGGGTTAATGGGGTTCTGGCCTTTGCTTTGGCTCAGCTACCATTGGGCCATTTATGTCCAAAATACCCGTTTTGGATGATTGCCCAACTTTGGTTTGAAGTTATATGGTTAATTGGGGTCTTTGGGGCTTATTGATTGACGGCTATGGGATTAGAGGTATGAAGTTATTGAAGTATTGGGTTAAGAGGTTTAATTGGGTTCCACAGTGTTTTTTGTCATTTTTTGCCATTTTTCCGCAGGTTATTGAAGATAAAAAAAAATTGTGACGTGATGTGGCAAAACGGGCTTCGGATTCGGATTCAGCGACCCCAAAAACATGTAATCCACCAAGTTTGGTCAGAGGTACATTTGACTTATTTTTTTTGTGGTGCTGTGTAATTTAACTTTCATATATACGACACCTAGGAAAAAATTATCAGATAAGATCTCCTATTCTTAGAATGATGCGAAGTTATAATACAGTTCAACAATCTTGTGACATTTTTGGTGATGATATAATAAAATTTATGAAAAGTCTTAAGAAGGAATTAGCAGACACAAACGCAAATATTGTAAGGTTTATATCTTAATTAAGCTACCCTGTTACTCATTTCTGTAGTATTATGTATTTATGTGTATATATACAGTATACAGTGTGGAACAGTCAAATGGATTAATTCAGTAGCTCCATTATTATGCATTTTTTTTAGAAAATCCTGAGACATGTCAATTTCTAATTCTAAAATGACATCTAGCCACGTAAAACTGTCATCCCCCGTATACATTCAACCCCCTTCAGATGAGAGCTACAACCCCCAAATTTTCAAACTGGAAGTAGGGGCTTGTGATACTTCATTTGAAAGGTCTTTTCATTCTCTGTTCAAAACTGCTATGGTTTTAAATTTTATTGCAGAAATTAACAAGAAATAAAAGTTTCTCCAGCGTATTAAATTCGTTACATTAAAAAATGCAGCAGATATTCAAAATGCATGCCTCCAGCATCTTGGCAGCATCCTAGACGCAAATAGAAATGTCTTCTAACGTTAGTTAACATCTGCAGGGTAATCGACCTAATTGCAAGTGTTGTTCTTCTTCTTAAGTCAGCTATATCGTCGGGTTTGTTTTGTAGACCATACTTTTTACATATCCCCATAGGAAGAAGTCTAACGGCGTGAGATGAGGAGATTGTGCAGGCCATTCTACAGAACCAGGTTTCCCTATCCAGCGATTTGGAGAGATTGTGTGGAGATATTGCCCGACATTGACCTCGTAATGTGCTGGTGCACCATCCTGCTGGAACCATATTGCATTACCTGGAAGTTATGAGTTTCCTTCAGCTGGATATAAGTTTGCCATCGTCGGTACATTATTTTGACGAACCGCTCAATAAGTTTCTCCATTCAAATTGCCGTCAATGAAGAAGGGACCAATGATAATTTCTCCAATTATTCCTTTTTTTTGTCGTTCGGTTGTCAAGTAAAAAATTGTACATATTTATTAGTAAGTTTTTATCTTATAGTAGGGAATGTCGGCAATTACATGCATTTATTTTTTTGTTATTATTAACATTTCAGAACCTGAAATTGACAAATAGTGTTACTTATAAAAGTTTTATTTTAATGTAACGAATTTCCTATGCTGGAGAAACTTATCTTTTTTTATTGTTAATTTCTGCAATAAAATTTAAAACCATAGCAGTTTTGAATAGATAATGAAAAGACCTTTCAAATGAAGTATCACAAGCCTCTACTTCCATGTTGAAAATTTAGGGGTTGTAGCTGTCACCCGAAGGGGGTTGAATTTAGGGATGACATTTTTACGTCGCAAGATGTCATTTTAGAATTAGAAATTGACGTGTCTCAGGATTTAGGACTAAAAAAAATGCATAATAATGGAGGTCCTGAATTTATTCCATTTGGCTGTTCCACACTGTATAGGTGTGAGAAAGTACTGTGTGAATGTAGGAGTGGTAAATATGTGTGTGGTGGATGACAATAGTTTTAAGTTTAGAATAACTTCACTATACATAGTTATGTTTAAATTAGATACGATCTATAAATGGGTTAAGTGCCTGTATTAATTATAGATAAATAAATAAATAAATAAATAAACGGACATACTTTCACAACAGACACATACATATACATATGTATATTCTACGCATAGTCAGCGTATTATAGACATGTGATTTGGTGACTCAGTGTGACTATGTTTAGGTAATGACTTAGTTTTGTGTATCTGATGGGACAGTCTTTTGTGTATATGTGGCGTACCACAGATACACAAAAGACCTGGTTACCCCAACGTCAAGAAATGCACTTATTTTATTAGAAACGCAAAACTTATTTTTCCATGAATCAAAATGATCAAGATGTCGTACTAACTTATATTAATCTTCAGTGGAAGCTTACATAAAAGGGCAATGCTTTAGATGCCTTATTAAAGTATATATTATAAATATTTTACATCTGGGATAACTAAAATACCCCGCACGGTCACGGGCGGGTTCAATCTGTCTAAATCTAAATTTTCGATTTGTTTTAAACCATAATTTTTGTGTTCGCTTGTTAGGCTGCCCAATATTTTGCAGAATTATATTATTATACTTACTGAGGGTATTAAAAAGTTGAAAAGTCGTGGGACTAAATGCACTGATTTGCAAAGTGACAATCATGAAAAATTCTCTTAAATACTGAAAAAAAAAATGACAAATGAAGTTAAAAAATCTTTAAAAAAGAATGTAACAACCTTATTACTCCTTCACTGAGACAAAAATTAAAATTGTCAAATCCAGTAACACCTAAATCATATTGTTTACCAAAAATACATAAACCAGGAATATATGTAAGACCTATTATCTCAGCGATATGATTCCCAACTTATAATTTGTCAAAATGGTTAACGAACGAGTTCTAAAATTTGCCTATTACACAAACAAGTTTTTTAGTTAAAAATTATAGTGAGTTTATTAACAATATCAAAGATATCCAATTGCAAGAAGGTGAAATTTTGGTCTCGTTTGACTTTATGCTCATTGTTTCCAAGTGTCCCAATCCCGCAAACTTTGAACTGCCTCAGGGAATTAGTCGAATTAAATGATTTAGACGATAAAATTATTAAGGAATACATTTGGCTTACTAGTACTTGTATGAATCAAAATTGTTTTCAGTATAATGGTGAATACTTTCAACAACATGAGGAAACGTCAATGGGTAACTCCTTGTCACCTTTCATTGCAAATCTTTCTATGAGTAAATCTGAAACAGAAGCAACAGATAAATTCGAGTATTTCCCTAGAGTCTGGTTCAGGTGTGTGGTAGATATCTTCGCGGTATTTGGTACGAAAGCAATTAATTTAGATAATTTTGCTAAATTAAATAACCGTTTCCCTACCATAAAATTTACGTATGAAGTGAAACACAATGAACAGCTACCAATTTTAGATGTATTAGTAATTATAAATAATGAAAATAAGAATTTGATGTATATAGGAAAGAAACCGCGACTCTTAGATATATTCCCAACGATTCACACCACCCTTTTCAACATAAAATGGCAAGTTTTAATTTTCTAATTCATCGTTTGTTAAATTTCCCCTTCAGTACACAGAGGTTTGAACATGAGAAAAAATTAATTAAGAATATAGCTAAGAATAATGGTTACTCAGTCCATTTAATAGATAAGTTGATAAGGAAGCATAAATTTAAGATATTTTAAATTCCACGTCTTTTCGTAGAGATAGTGACAATTCTAAATTTGTTTCTATACCATATGAACCTAAATTCACCCGCGAACGAGATACAATTTTTAAAAATATTAAAAATCATTAAGTGTAACAGTACTATGAATAAGGACAATGGTCAGATACCCACCAGTCCATTGTTTGCTCTGATAAACAAAGACAGATGTTACGGTTCAGTGAAACGTGGTATAAATAGTTCAAGTGTGTACGTTAGAAGTTAGTTTTTATCTTCTCATGAAGATGCCAACTTAGTTAGCGAAACGCGCGTCGAGAAAAGTATAGTAGTTCGGTGTTTCGTGGAAAACGTCCAGTTTTTTGTTTCTACGCCAAAGGTTCCGGTACCCACTCCAGGATTAAATATTGTATTTTCGTTGCCAGGCTAAGAACGTTTAGAACGACCCACGTAATAACAACGACTTTATAAATATTTTTTACTCAGACGAGGTAAGACAAATAAATCTCTCCAACAAGAATTTACTTCCTCTCCTTTTCCTGTTCGCGTAGCTTAAGAGAAAATCGTCTGAACGTTAACAACACGGCTATTAGAGGAAATTGATTTCCCATCTTCTAAAAGACAAACTAAAGATAAATTACCTATCAGCGAACTTTCTCGAATCATCTGTTTTCTTAACGTCTGAGGATCCGTGAAAAGCTGTATTATTTATGTGGCATTGCTTCCTTGTCCGGTAAGGCCGGAATTGGAAAATGAAAAACCTTCCGTGACATTTGGCATTTCACAAATTAATGCAATTCGTAATGACCTTTCAGATTTTGTGACAACAAAGACGTCCACCTCGCACTTACCTTGCTTTCCCTCTCAACACGCTGCTATACTTGTTCAACAAAACACCCTTTTGTCTATTGTGACTGCTACCAGCCCTATAAATAGGGACGTAAAAAGGGGCTTTATCTTGCAAAAGATCAAGGAAAATTGTACTTTGGTATACGAGATGTGGCTATTAACCTTTAGACTGCCGGCATTTTTCCCTTATAAATGGATATTTTTGAGGGGCAAAGTTTATATATATATATATAAACATCTAATACATCTAAAGTAGTTGCCGAGGTCACGGGTGGCTCATATATGCGCCAGGCCGGCTGGCAACAGTCGGGCCAATGTTAAACATTTTCAGATTGTGTAAATTACTACATATTTATTTTTAACCGAATGTGCTTGATATTATAATTTAATAAGCTACCAAAAACACGCTAAAATATATTTACTCACCAATAAAACCACTCAAAAACGTGAAAAAAGCGATCAGTTACACAGAAATAATATTTTTTTCTTCATCCCTAGACTTACATATTTTCATACGTATATATTTTCGTACGTATATATTTTTATACTTATATACTTATATATAGGTAGAAATTCAATGTTTTACATTCGAATTCTATCGAACACATTATATTCACGTATCGCTAAAAAAAAAATATTATTTATCCTAAATACAGTAATTCAAGTAAAAAACTAATAATTATTCTATGTAAAAAAAATTAATTTGAAATAACCGATAAAAAAGTCAATAACCGTTCAATAAAGAATTTTGAAAATATCACCCCTTTCGCTAGGGGTGGTTTCGGCTTCTCAATCAATTGCGGAAATTTTTAGGGTACATTTTACAGATTTTACAGCGTGCCTCCGAAAAAAATCGTGTAAAAAGTCAATACCCACCTAATAACGAATTTTTGAAAATTTCACCCCCTCGCTAGGGGTAGTTTCGGCATTAAAATTTTGGGATACATTTTACAGATTTTACAGGCTATTTACTAAAAAAAATCAGTAAAAAGTTAAATAACGAATACAAGTTCAATAACGAATACAAGTTCAATAACGAGTTTTTAAATATTTCACCCCCTCGATAGGGGTAGTTTGGGTACCTCGATCGACTAGAAAGAATTTCGGTTGTATCCTTTAGATATAAGAGAGCCTATTAAATGGGAAAAATTCACTATAATATCTGTATTCATCACTAAAACTATTATTTTATTACTGTCACATATATGAGCCAGCCGGCAGTCTAAAGGTTAAATAACCGAACTGACGCCTCTACCAGCGCGCTGCGAGCGTGTCACAACACATTTCAACAGAACTGTGTCTGGTGATACTTGATTGACGAAATGACGAAATGACGACAATGAACTATAGATACGAAGTGTGGCTATTAAATATCCGAACTGATGCTACTACCAGCGCACTGCAAGCGTGTCGCAACTAAATTGAACAGAACTGTGTCTGGTGAGGCTTTCCCCACCCTAAGCTCGCTGAATAAGGCAGTGGGTTGCTCAGTTTGACTGTAGCAGTCGTTTGAATTAGTCTACGCACCAGTGACGCGTCGAAAAAATGTTAAGTGTCCAGATGGAGCAACGGGTTAATTTCAAGTTCGTTGTTATACTGGGGAAAACTCTTACCAAAGCTTATGCAATGTTAAAAGAAGTGTACGGGAAAGAATTATTATCCCGCACACAAGTTTTTGAATGGTTTAAACGGTTTAAATAGGGACGTGAAACGACCGAAGACGATCCACAACCCGGACGGCCCTAAACGTCAAAAACGTGCGAAAAAAATTGGTAAATTAATCCGCGTAAAGATCGTTGTCTCAGCATCCGAGGGCTTGCTGAAATAACAGGAATCGACAAAGAATGCGTTCGCCAGATTTTGCTGAATCGTTCACCAAAAATTCAACAAAAAATGGTGCTAGAACTCCTCACTCCCGAGCAAAAGGAATCAAGAATGAACATTTGCGCTGACATTCTAAACAACAATGACATTGATACAATGACTTGTTAGACACGGTGATTAATTGTGATGAATCGTGTTTTTTTACTTACGACCTCGAAACAAAGCGACAATCCATGCTTTGGAAGAGCCCGAACACTCCAAGGCAAAAAAAGCCAGGATGAGCAAATCCAAAATTCAAAGCGGTAATGATCGTCTTTTTTGACATTGCAGGCACTGTTTACGTTCACTGAGTTCCTGAGGGTCAGACGGTCAATCAACATTATTACATCGAGGTTCTGACAACCCTTCGTGAGCGTGTGAGAAGACGAAGACCTGATTTATGGAAGACCAAATTACCGAAGATTTACCCGGACAATGCACCGGCCCATTCTGCTTTGTCTGTGAAGGCGTTTTTTGCAAAATACGGCATTACTGTGTTGGAACATCCACCATACTCACCCGACCTTGAGCCCTGTCACTTTTTTATTTTCCAATGTCAAATCGGCGCTGAAGAGGACAAGATTCGAAAGTGTGGAAGCGGTTAAAGCAAAAGCGACGGAGCTACTGAACCAGCTGACAGAAGCGGACTTCCAGCACTGCTTTCAATAATGGAAAAGTCGTATGGAGCGGTGCAAGGGACAGCCAAGGGGAGTACATTGAAGGCGAAAAAGTTGCTACTGTAATTGGTAACGAATAAAAAGTGTTATGACAACAGTTCGTTTATTTAATAGCCACACTTCGTTATTCCTAAGTTTGATGAAGTAATTAATATTCTGATTTTTAGATCTTGAGGGGCTGGAGCTCGCGTCGCCATATTAGAAAAAAAAAGAAAACAATTCCTCCAATCCTCCAATGGTTTTTTCCTTTTTGCGAATATCTAGTTTTCGGCATTAATTACTTGAAAAATAGTTATTTTTAAAAACTTAAAGCATCAAGTAAATTCTCTCCATATTTTGCTCTGGAGTTCCTCAGGGATCCAATCTTGGTCCTCATAAATGATATAACTGACTACATTAAGTCCTCAAAATTATTATTCGCGGATGATTTGAAAATTTATAAGAAAATAGAGTGTAACTCAGATTGTCACCAGTTACAGCGCGATTTGACATCCCTAAACGAATGGTGCACCAAAAACCAATTGTCACTTAATATTAAAAAATGTAAAATAATGTCAATTACTCGTAAAATTAATATGATAACATATGATTATCAGATTGATAGTATGTTGCTGAGCCGAATTTCAGAAACTAAAGATCTTGGAATTACTTTTGATTCAAAATTAACTTTATCTGTGCATATTAATTATATTGTTTCCGAGGCTATAAGATTCTATTCTTCGAGACTTCTATGCAAACACTCAATTGGCAAGTTTTACCCTACCCGCCGTATTCACCAGAAATTAAAGGGTCCAAAATTTTTTCCGAATTTATAGTGATTTTTCAGAATGCTGTATCTCAGTGAAAAATGGTCTTATCGAGGTCTAAAAGAAGCACTTTGAAGCTTCATGTTTCTAGTTTTGAGATATTTCGGCAAAAAAATTTTAGAGCTACATTTGTGCAATTTTAGGAAGTAGTGTGAGAAAATTTTGCGAATATTTTTGTTGGTTTTTTCAAGTCCACGAGCTTGAAAAAAAATGTTTCTAACTTAGCCATGGACCGGATAGCTGGTTTATTCAGCTTCAATTTGCTTTTTTTAAAATCTCGATACGACCATTTATTGCTGAGATATTGAACTTTAAATCAAAAAGGACCCTTTTGTCTTTGATCGACGATATTTCCGCAACCAACGGTAGCACATAAAATCAAAGGGCAGTTCTGAAAACTGGAATAAACCCCCTACAAGGTTCTGCTGCGATTTTTGAGGAGAAAAATGTTTTTATCCTTGACATGAATTTGAAAAAACAGGAAAAAACGTGTAATTGATGGTTTTTCCGAACATCAACGGCTGTAATTCAAATCTTTATGAAGTGACTAATGTTGCGTGTGCCTCTTACAGTTGAATATACCCCCAAAAACCATGCAAAGTTACATTACGATCTAACGAACCGTTTTCTTGTTGCAAACGGTCAAACTTTTCAAAAAAATAAAGGGGTCACGTTTTTTGAGCCTAAGTGAATAAAAATTTTTTTCGAGCATACTCACAATTTTTTCCGCAAATACCGTTGAAATTTACAAAAATAAAAAAAAACTTCAAAACTATTTTTTTTCGAAAATTGAAAAAAAAATATTTTTTTAAAGGCTTCCAAAACTTGAAAAAAATTGTATTTCCACGACTGTCGGCATTAGCATTACCCAAAGCGTACCACGTGGAGGTTGCACGATCGGATTTACTATTTTTTTTAGGTGTTCAGTTAGCACGAAAATTGATCAGAAATTTGTCTCCTAAGCAAGTAAGAACCAGGGTCGAAACGCGATTTGGGTCATCAACTTTAATTTTTTTTTAGACCTCGATAATATTATTTTTTCACTGAGATATAGCATTCTGAAAAATCACTAAAAATTCGTAAAAAATTGTTGACCCTTTTATTTTTTCCATTAGTGTATAACACTCTCGGTTAAATTGATCGAAAATAGTTTTATTTTATAGTTTATGGGGGTTTTTATAGTTTATTCATGATTACTAAAATTTACGTCAAAAAATTTTTTTTAACTAAATTTTAAATACTTATCCTCTTCAACTCCCTACCCTATTAAGCTAAAATAAAAACCTTCACATTTATAGACTCTGTTATATTGTCCAACTGTCTCAAAATTGTGCATACCAATAGTCAAAGAAAAAGTATATCACTGCTATTTAACCCCCCCCCCCCAACCCCTTAACTTATTAAGCTCAAAATCTGACCAGGTCGAGACCTCGTCGTTGTAAATAAGTCTCTAATTTGGAGTTGATATCTTGCTGAAGTTGATAACGCATTCTTGAGTTACCGTGTATACAAAAATGGCTAACAAATAGACAGGCAGATAGACAAAAAGAATTTTTTTCGCTTAAATTTAAAATTTCAACGTTTCAGAACATTTTAGGCCTATGTAGCCAATGAAAAATTTTTCATTAATACTGTACTTAGTATTTACTTAGGAAGTAAAAACTAAGGGGGGTAAACACTAGGAAGTAAAATCTAACTAATTTATTCCTTAGGAAGTAAACACTACTAATTGTATCCCTTTGAGCCTATGGAGACTTTTGATCGGTTTGATCGGTCATGGACAGCAAAATATAAAAATTTCAGCCAATTTCAGCCAGTTTCACCGAGTGGCATTTCCCATAAGAATTGTGCTTGTGTTTCTTGGTACTATTGTCCTCTACTTAGGTCTAGTAATCACCCTCTAAAGTACGATGTGAGTCACATACTTTCTTATGAAAAAACGAGAATTTCAAATACCACTAGCCACCACTATAGGACAGACTGAAACCTTACTGTGCAGGTTTTTAACGTTATTTATGTAATGCTTTATTTGATTAAGGTGCCTAGTTATTTTTCAGAATAAACACATACGTGTAAATAAATTTATGTTCAAAAGTATATTTAGCTTATTTTGTAAACTTAACCAAAAAAATTGGGTACTTTTTATTGTAATGACACGTGTGTATTAAATTTGATATGTTTATATATCATTTCTCTATTACAGGTATTTATGCGACATCAAATTATATTTTAAGAATAGCATAAGGTAAATTTGGTTCTATTTACTTTCCGCACACAATTATACTCTGTTTATCAAAAAAATATATGCTAAGATATAAAGGGAAAAAACCTAATTCGTTTAAACCACTTTTGCATACCTAGAACACGTTATTTTATTGTAGAGACGATATGAGTAAAACTACCGCTATAAACTTCAGAGAATTGTGACAGCATTAAAGACTTACCTCCTTCGAAATGATCAATTTCTATATTGCTCTACTAATCTTCTAATGACACTTCCGGGAAGCAATACCTTAAAAGCAGTCTATCGATAAACACTTTAATACCATACAGATATAATAAAATAACATAACCAGGAATATAGACGCTCACAGTGAGAAGTAATGTCAACTTTAGAAGTAATAAAAACCTCATTTATTACCACTTTACTCTTACGTTAACGTACCGAGTAAGTTATTTTATACAGGGTTTGTCCGGAAAGTAACGTCAGTGAGCTTTGAAAAATGGTTTTTATTGGTTCTATGTGTACAAATCTTTAGAAACTTTCCTCCTGCGACCACACATCGGTTCCAGCGGGTCTTCCACGCATCAAAAGCCGCACGGTAGTCGTTTTCCGGAATCGCCTATAAAGCGTCGGTGCAAGCCTTCTGAATGTTTTTCACCGACCCAAAATGCTGTCCTTTCATTGGGGTTTTGAGGCGCGGAAACAGAAAAAAGCCTGGGGGGGGGGGGGGCCACATCGGGGCTGTAGGGAGGCTGGGGAACAACGGTGATGCCTGCCTTGACGAAGTAATCGGCCACGAGGGAGCAGGTGAGCGAAGGCGCATTGTTGTGGTGAAGCTTCCAGGATTTTGAGATGTCTGCCAATCCCCGGCAATAATAAAAGACATCAGCATTGTCTTGATCTTTGACCTGGACATCCTGGCCTTCTTGGGGCGAGGGGAGTTCGACGTGTGCCATTCCGCACTTTGCCTCTTCGTCTCCGGATCGTATTCAAAGACCCAACTTTCGTCCCCGGTAATGACGTCATCAAGGAAAGCGGGGTTGTCTTCGCAGGTGTCCAAAAGTTCTTGGCAGGTTTCGACGCGCCTCGCTTTTTGATCGTCCTTTAACACTTTTGGCACGAGCTTCGCGCACACCTTCCTCATTCCTAAAGACTCCGACACAATTTCGTGAACAATGGTTTTCGTAATGTCTAATGTTTCGGAAATTAAACGGACACTTAGACGGCGGTCAGTGTTCAACAAGTCACGCACACGTTTCACATTGTCGTCGGAAATGGAGGTTGACGGCGGTCCAGCGCGGTTCTCGTCGTTGACATCTTCCCGACCTTCTGCGAAGGCCTTGTGCCACCGGAAAATTTGCCTGTCCGAAAGACAATCGACGCCGAAAGCCTTCTTCAACATTGGAATGGTTTCCGCAGCACTCTTCTCCAGTTTCACACAAAACTTGATCGCCATCCGTTGCTCAAGCGAACGTTGCATTTTTTCTTGCACCGGGTCACTGTAACGACTCTCAAAGAACGAGTGATGCGACCGCTACAACGACCGGTAGCCAACTGACGCTTGTTGGATCTTGTTGCCAGATCCCCCCACCACAATCCCAGCAGGTAAAGCGCAGGCTGGCGCGTCCAGTCTCGGGAAAAAAATTCACTGACATTACTTTCCGGACAAACCCTGTAAGTGTACTAAATTTTGTCCTCTGTAAAAATACTGCATATAAACCACCTCGATTAATGTCGTAACATAATGACTTTTTTTCCCTAAAATATCTACAAGGTTTCTACTTTTATTTAAGTACCAATTCATAATCCCCATTTTTCGAGCCAACGATTAAACTTTTTGTTATTCTTTTAAAGGTCATCGAAACCTGTTTTTTCTGACCATACCGTTGCTTTTAAGATGCAGCCCCACGGCCTGCTGCGATTTCTTTTATACCTCTGAAAGGACCCCGCACAAACCTTATGGAAATTGTATCCCTATTATCCCTATCGTATTTGTTGAAAATTTAGTATAATGTAGTTCTTAACTTCCTGTCGATTTGCGTGTAATTGCGACTTTCCAAAGCTCGATCTATTGATGAATACGACTCAATCCAATTGTTTATTGCAAAAAGCTGGAATGCATTCACCTCTGGAATTGTAAAAGACTACGAACTAGACTCTAACTCCAGAACCCTAACCTCAACGTCTGACTTCAAATTCATATCTCCTTAAAACTCAATTACTCGTGACGTACGCTTCTAAATACTAACACTGTGGTTCTGGAACCTTCTGCGTTCATCCACAGAATCGTAAAAGACCACTCGCTAGAGACCTAGAACCCTAACCTCAAAATCTAATCCCAAATCCCTAACCACTTAAACCTTCTGAATGAACCTTTTTTCGTTCATTCCTAGATTCATTACAGAATACTTACTAGAACCTCGGAATTCTAAGCTGAAAATTCCAGAGTGTAGCACAACACAGGGTCGGCACTAAACAACTGATAACAGTGCACCACAAAAAAAGTGAAATGTACCTCTGACCAAACTTGGTGGATTATATCGCTGAATCTGAATCCGAAGCCCGTTTTGCCCACAATTTAATCCTCAGTAAGCTGCGGAAAAACGACAAAAAATACTCTAGAACCCAACACTCATAACCCAATACTTCAATAACTTCATACATCTAATCCCATAGCTCTCACAATCAATAAGCCTCAAAGACCCCAATTAACCATATAACCTCAAACCAAAGTTGTGCAGTCATCCAAAAAGGGTATTTTAGCCATAAATGGCCAAAAAATGGTCGAAAAATCGCTTCATAAATGGTCGAAAAAATGGATGATTTCTACCAGGGCAAACTGCAGGCCAGACCCCTAATAACCCAATAACCCAATAACCCAATGGCCCCATTTTATAAGTTAATAACTTCGAAATACCACCAAATATTGGTCCGATCGCGACCAAATTCAGTAGCACTTGAAACCACATTAATTGTAATGTGCATGTCAATTTTCACCGAAATGCACTTTTCGTGGGCCAAACGAAATTTAAGTGTTAAATCCTAACTACCACGTAATCCATTGGATCAGTCCTAAAATTTAACTGTCAGGAATACTTACGAGCACCAATATTTATGCCAAATGTCATCTCAATCCGATCATTACAATGCGACTTATAATGCGTTAAAATCTGCGTACAGACGAACGTACATACTTATGTACATACGTACGTACATACATAGGTACATGGTGCGTGTAATAAGGCTAGTATTTAATAAATCTTCTAGCTAATTCAGAAGTCGTGAGAGGCTAAAGTTCGAACGAAGTATGTACTTCGAGCTGTGAGACAAAAAATAATTCACGTTAACCGAGAACTCCGAAACTTATGAGGCAAAGGGATTCACAAGAATTAAACACTGTAGTGTCGTAGTGTTATTGTGGATTAATGGGGTTCTGGCCTTTGCTTTGGCTCACCTACCTAATTCCAGGCATGGATGAGTCTGAGATTCGGCTCCCTCAAGATTGAGTACCATTTTTTCGAAATCCAACAAAGACCACATGAGAGTTTTGTACAAATTTTGTACATTTTTGTACAACCAGGAATGATTTTTGTACACCCTGTTTAACCGGCCGAAATCGAAATTAAAAATGGTACTCAAACTTGAGGACTGTGTACACTTTTTCCAAAATCACATTTTAATTACAACATTACAAAGATCGAATTTTGTACATTTTTGTACACTCAAAAATTATTTTTGTACATCCTTCAAAAATGAAAAAATTAAGTGTCAAAAGTGGTACACAATCCTGACAATTTTTGAACACTTCATATGTTTATACTTCATCATATAGAGTAATTTTTGTACATTTTTGTACAACCAAGAATTATTTTTGCACACCCTATTTAACCGGCCGAAATCGAAATACAAAAATGGTATTCAAACTTGAGGTCTGTGTACACTTTTTCCAAAATCAAATTTTAATTACTTATACCAATAAAAATATCGAATATTGTACATTTTTGTACACCCAAAAATTATTTTTGTACACCCTTCAAAAATGAAAAAATCAACTGTCAAAAGTGGTACACAGTCCTGTTAAATTTTGAAAACTGAAAAATTCATATGTTTATACGTAATCGTATAGAGTGACTTTTGTACATTTTTGTACAGCCAAGAATTATTTTTGTACAGCCTATTTAACGGGTCTAAATCGAAATATCGCCAAAGATAACGGGTCTAAATCGACACTTGTTTTTTCATTTTTGAAGGGTGTACAAAAATGTACAAAAATCGATCTTTTTAATTAAAATATATTTAAATTTGATTATAATTTGATATATATATTTGGTATAATTAAAATTTGATTTTGGAAAAAGTGTACACGGACCTCAAGTTTGAGTACCATTTTTAATTTAGATTTTGGCGGGTTAAACAGGGTGTACAAAAATCATTCTTGGTTGTACAAAAATGTACAAAATTTGTACAAAATTCTCATGTGGACTTTGTTTGATTTCGAAAAAATGGTACTCAATCTTGAGGGAGCCCTGAGATTCAGGGTGTTAGTCTCCCGTGCGGCATTTCGAAGTTATTAACTTATAAAATGGGGCCATTGGGTTATTGGTTTATTAAGAGTCTGGCCTGCAGTTTGGCCTGGTAGAAATCCTCCATTTTTCAACCATATATGAAACGGTTTTTTGACCATTTTTGGCCATTTATGGCCAAAATACCCGTTTTGGATGACTGCAAGTTGTGCAGTCATCCAAAACGGGTATTTTGGCCATAAATGGCCAAAAATATGGTTGAAAATTATATGATTAATTGGGGTCTTTGGGGGCTTAGTGAGGGCTATGGGATTATAAGTATGAAGTTATTGAAGTATTGGGTTATGAGGTTTGATTGGGTTCTAGAGTATTTTTTGTCGTTTTTTTGCCATTTATCCGCACTGCTTAAGGATAAAACAAAATTGTGACGTGATGGGGCAAAACGGGCTTCGGATTCGGATTCAGCGACCCCAAAAACATGTAATCCACCAAGTTTAGTCAGAGGTACATTTCGCTTTTTTTTGTGGTGCTGTGTAATTAAAGTATAAATCGTATTTTTTAAGCACCTTGCACATTATATACGTGTTTTTGTACGTGTGTATTGTTTATTTCTTGTCCGTGCATTCGTATGCCACCGACAGTGCCTAGTAACGCGCACTGAGACTCTAATACGCCGGTCCCGTGCGGATGGTTAATATAATTACCATCATGATACTTTAATATAATTTACCACAACCTGCGTTGTGGCACAATTTCCGGACCCTAGGACTATCAATTGCAGGTGTTTCATAGGAGGACTATCAATTCTAAGTGAGGAGTGTTTCATAATTCTGTGGCTGAACGTAGAAGACCCCAAAGATTTAATGTTCAAAGACTTACCTAATTGAGTAATAAGGGCTTAGGAATTTTTAGGTTAGAATTCCGAGGTTCTAGTAAGTAGTCTTCTATGATTCTGGAAATGAACGCAGAAGGTTCCAAATATTGATGTTTATAGGATTATGTCACGAGTGACAGAGTTTTAAGGTGTTAGGGATTTGAGGTAAATTTTTGAGGTTAGGGTTCTGTGGTTCTAGTAAGTAGTCTTTTACAATTCTAAGGGTGAATGCATTCTAGACTTTTGCAGTATGCAGTTGGATTGAGTCATATTCAAAAATAGATCGGGCTTTGGAAAATCGCCAAGTAGGCAAGACGCCGACAACATAATCATCTCAAACACACCTAATGATTATGATGAAACATGATTTTTCGAAAACAAAATGGCAAACACAAAATGGAGGATAAGTCTCTAAAATAAATCCGATTTTCACCAAAATTTTTATGACAACGTTTTCAAGGTTGCTGATTATGAATTTATGATTAAATTTTTTAAACAAAAATGGCGGACAAATGTTGCAACAATTCATTCGATCTTAACGAAAATTTGTATACCACGGTTTTCGGTGTTGCTAATTTTGAACCTTGTATTGAATGTTTCGACAACATTTTGAAAATACAGATAGATTGTTGTATTGTTGTATGGGCACGGGTAGCCGAGTGGGTTAAAGCGCCGTCTTTCCAGTCGCGATACCTCTGTGCGTGTTGTTCAAGTCCCGGCCGGGGTAGCGATTTTTAATTGTCTCGCTTTCTCCGTCAGGGCTTGATATGCAACCACTAATACACTAGTGTATAGGTGTGGATGCATAGATGCCAATCCAACCGCACATGCCCTAGATTTGGTAATGTTCTGAGTTTTCTGGGTTTTCTCAGAACTGTAAAGCAAATGCGTTACCGAAATAATCTTAAGTCGCTTCCAGTGCGCCATGGCAAATAATAATAATAGCCACTCCTTCCCGCACAGGTCCCTGAGAGGACCTAAGGGGTTACTCTTCGGAGTAATTATAGGGTGAGTATTATTATTATTATTATATTATTATTAACTTTCGACACTGATTTTCGCAAGAGTGACGCCATTTTTGACAAAGTCCGTCGGCCATTGTGTTTTTGAAATAGTTGACCTCGGATTCGGATTCTCTAACCCTGAAAACGTTGGAATGCGAATTTTACAGAATATTCACTCACAATTAGTCGTTTACCAATACATTTACCAATACACAATAGTGCGCCATGGCAAATAATAATAATAGCCGCTCCTTCCCGCACAGGTCCCTGAGAGGACCTAAGGGGTTACTCTTCGGAGTAATTATAGGGTGAGTATTATTGTTATTATTATTATCGGAGTGGCCAAGATAAAACAATCACCCTATACAGTCTGTGTTGCGACAACTTCGAGAATCCGGGTTCCGTTATGCAAATGATAGGTAAAAACCGAGACAAAAACCAAGGTCAAATGAAAAAATTACACAATTGTCATTTTTTTATTAACCACAATTGCATTATTAATACTGGCTTATGTATAGTTTAAAAGTGCGTTTTATCGATTGTTATATTAACGCAATTAGATGGTCGGTTCTTTAATACTACAAAACAAATTATCAATTTGCATGGTCGTTAGGATATACAAAGATACCGCGGACGATGTGTATAGTTAACGGCGTTGGTCCTACGACATTTATGATTCGTTGCCGTCATATGGTAGATATAAAAGCGAGGTTTTATTGCAATACCTCAGCCTAATGCTTCAATGTTGCGGATTTTATATTTTTAATCACCATTGTAAAAACACATTTGGAATGTGCAGATTTACAGAATGTTTGCTATACCTGAAGTATGCTTAATCCTCGGAAAATAAAGACCACTACTTACTTCATGTAGTGGTGTGGAAGTAAAGAGTGTCTTAAAATGTACACAAGATTTGAAATAAATAGAAAACACAGTTTATTTTTCCAATTGTATTTTTTATTTATTGAAACATAAAGTACCTACATATGATAGGATATTTTTAGGAAATTACATAGGAAATTTTCCATGATGATTTTGTATAAATGTGGCTGAAATTCGTTGATGCAGCGTGAATCTCCTCCTTTGATGCATGGGTGGATGTGGGATTGTTGACATAGATCTTTGATTTCAAATAACCCCATAGAAAGAAATCCAATGGTGTTAAATCACATGATCTATGGGGTCAATTCTGATCACCGAAACGAGAGAGTACACGACCAAGAAATGTCTCATGCAGTAATTGGATTGTTTCACGGGCTGTATGACGTGTCGCACCGTATTGTAGAAACCACATATCGTCCACATTAATGCCATTTAATTTAGGCAGAAAGAACTCGGTTATCATGTCGCGATATCGAGCACCAGTAACAGTAACTGCATGACCAGCCCCATTTTCGAAGAAGTGTGGTCCAATGACGCCTCCAATCCAAAATCCGCACCAAACAGTGACACGTTGTGGATGCATTTGTTTTTCGACAAACACAAGTGGGTTCTCTGGACCCCAAACGCGGCAATTTTGACAATTAACAAAGTTAACACCATCAAGGTGAACATGAGCTTCATCGCTTAGGATGATTTTGCTCGAAAACTCATCATTCATTTGCTGTTGTTCAATAATCCATTCAACGAACTCTCTTCGCTGTGCATGGCCATTAGACTGCAGTTCTTGTGTCAATTGAACTTTATAAGCATGGAGAGGCAGATCTTCAGTTAGTACACGCTGTAGAGAGTTTCTTGAAATTTGCAATTCTTGTCCACGATGCCGAATTGATGTTCCTGGACTTTCACCAACACTCTCACGCACTGCTTCGATATTCATCATTTGAAAGGCTTGTAATTGGACGGCCAGTGTGTTTAGCGTCCCTAATTGGTCCGGTCTCCTTTTTCAATTACTCTCTTCACAGTTGACGAAGTTAAGAGGGACTTCTACCTTGAGATGTCGTTTTTTAGTCATTTTTGTATTATTTTTTCGTGGGGAAGTAATTAACATTAACAAATGCGGTTTTTTGCGAATTATAATTCAATAATTTTTACATGAAAAAACATTTTTTTAAATCAGAAAAATCCAAAATGGCGACCGCCAGAACATCGCAAATTGAAGGCCGCGAAAATTTCCGTCTAAACGGTTGACATTGTAGCACCCTCTGTGTTGATTTGAAATAGAAATACAAAATATTTTCTTAATCAGTCGTGTTTTGGTCAGGGAACAACGAGATATTTTTTCGATTACTGCAAAATTACAAATTAATTGAAAATTTTTAAATGTTTTTATCGAAAACCCAGCTCGTCAGACCCTGGAGAAATGTTTTTTACGCATTCGTGCAAAATTTCAAGTCGATAGCTTAATTACAGTGGCCGCTAGAATGTCAGCCATTTTTAAAAACGTGATTCTGAGAAAAACGCGTTTAAAGTTTAAAATGCGAATTATTCAAAGGGGCCTATATTTACCGTCAGTCTGCAATGCCTGGTCCGTAAAGACATCCCTCTCCTGACACACAAAAATGAAAAAAAAACGAATTTTTCAAATGTATCAAGGTAGAAATCCCCCTTAAATCAATATTCCGACCATATTTTGTACGAAATTTGCGAACTGTAGCAGCCAAACTTTCATTATTTTCGAAATATTGTTCAACAATGAAAACGCATTGTTCTTTCATGTTCGTGATCTATTTTTACTAACCCTAAACTGTCAGCTGTCAAACTGTTTTCTTTTTTTGCCAACACTTAACCGCACAAATGGCGGCAAATTCAAATCTTGCGTGAATTATGGGACACCCTTACATACAGTTTGAAAATGGTGATCTTAACAGAGTGAGTAGGAATGGCAGAATATATTGCTGTCCTAGGCGTTATGATTGGCGATATTCTTATTGGTTAGTGACTTCTGTGACACACTCCTTCTCAACCTAGTAAGGGTTCGGGGGTGTGTAAGTGGCACAGTTGTCGACATAACATAACATAAGAAAAACATAAAACTACCAATTTTCAGATTTACGAGTATACTATCAAAACTTTCTTAATTATTGAGAAACATAATAAAATATAAACTTTGAACACGCTGTATCTTTTAAACCAGCGACATTGGTATAAGGCATGTTGAGCTCAATCATTATATTTTGGTGTCTAGTATCTCCAGTTTAGTATTGTCCCATTCTTTTTGACTCACCCTGTTGTGTTCGTCAACATAAAAAGAATATTTGAAAAATGTGATTATTGAAAAGGTATTAAATATACGAAATGCTAATACAGATCGATGCAGAATTGAATTTTACAGCAAAATTTAACCAAGTAAAATATGAGGTGTTATATATAAAAAAAGAGTTTGAATGGTTTGAAGTTGCGTTAAATAATAATAATAATAATAATAATACTCACCCTATAATTACTCCGAAGAGTAACCCCAAAGGTCCTCTCAGGGATCTGTGCGGGGAAGGGGTGGCTATTATTATTATTTGCCATGGCGCACTGGGAGCGACTTAAGATTATTTCGGTAACGCATTTGCTTTACAGTTCTGAGGAAACCCAGAAAACTCAGAACATTACCAAATCTAGGGCATGTGCAAATAGTAGCTCTCTTTTAAGCACCCTGCACATAGCTGACGAATAATAAATCCATCGTCGCAAAGGTGTAGGACTCACCCTGTATAACTCGAGGGTGACAAAAATAATAGTGCTGCTTGATAATGGCATGCTTTTGTAAAATCAGATGATTTATAAGCTATTGGCAAATCTTAAGAAAACGCTAAATTACTAAAACGACTATTAAGTATAGGTATAGGGAATGCTAAAAAAAGTTAAGTAAAATATGGGGCATTGTATTTAAAAATATCGAGTTTGGATGATTTGAAGTTACGTTAAGTAATAGGAATGGTAATTATGGTTTAAGTACCCTGTAGATAATTAAGAATTAGTAAAACAAAGCGAAGCGTTGCAAAGCTTTAGTGTTCCACTAATCACAGTACCAATACCTATACTTTATTTTCTAAAATAATCGCTACAGATAGTTCCAAATGTTATGGTGCTAATGAACAAAATTTGAAAAAAGTTGAGATAGCTCAAAAACGGTAAAAGGGCGGTATAGGGAAATCTAATGAAAATCTACCTAAAAGAATGTTCAGAATTGAAATGTGAAATAAAAAAGGCACCATTCGATTTAAAATAAAAGAGTTGATGCTACAATAATTGTTGATAAACTAACTCTGGTATAACCGGAAGTGCAGATATCTTGAAAATAATGACACATTAAAAAAAAACGCCAATCAAATATAGCTATGAACGACAAAGATGGAAACAGAGGTTATGTCGAAGGTCGAAGTGAAACTTTGTTGTCAAACTTTTCACAAGTGGCTGTCACAATTGTAAAATATACAGGGTGAGTCAGAAAGAATGGCCCAACACTAAACTGGAGATACTAGACATCAGAATATTATGATTGAGCTCAACACGCTTTATACCAATGTCGCTGGTTTAAGAGATAAAGCGTGTTCAAAGTTTAAATTTTATTCTGAAATTTCTCTATAATTAAGAAAGTTTTGATAGTATAAATCTAAAAATTGGTAATCTTATGTTCTTTGGTGTGAGAATTATGAATTTTAAGCTTATTTTGACGTTGCTCCTAGAGGGCGCTAGTTTCACTGTATTAGGTAAATTAAAACGTTTTCTTTTTATACAGGGTGTCCCGTAAAGAATGGGCCATACTTCAGAAATAGCTTCACTAACTCAAAATAACTTGATTTAGCTCAACTTACCTTGGTACCATTGTACTTCCTTAAAAAGTTATGGGCCTTGAAAAAAAAATATTTTATTTCTTTTTTTCTGCCAATTCTGTCAGTTTTTAAGTTATTTCACGTAAAATTGAAATATCACGTATAAATGAATATGATGTAATTTCTCGCGTGAAACGTACAGGGTGTTAACAACCCCCTGTATCACTTCTTATTATCTATATATTTTTTTGTTATCACGAATTTTGACAATATTGATAATTTTCTTGAAAGAGTCATCAATTTACTGTAAAAATGGTATACCTGTTCCATGATGCTAAATTGCATCGTTTTCGAGAAAATTAAGCTTAACTGTAGTACTGCAGAATGGCTATATTCTCTTTACATAAAATTTTAAGCCTATTTATCTAGTAGGTATCCGTCACAGTAGATTACTTACAATTTTATACTACTAATAAATGCATAGTATTTAGAGAAAAATGCAAAAAAAACAGACATTCTGCGGATACTAATTGTTGGTTCATCTTCAACAATATTTAATATTACTTCCTCTTGCTGCACGTTATGAACTACAGGTCGGCCATAATGACGACTAGGACGAAAGCTTCCCGTTTCTCTTAATCTTGAGGATAGTCTTGAAAATAATTTCCGACTCGGTTGTCTGCGATTTGGGTAAATATCTGCGTAATTTCTGGCTGCAGCGCGTTCACTTAAATTTTATTGGGCGTAGATTGCCACCATGTCAGTCATTTCACTATTTGTAAATAAGTTATGTTGGGGCATCTTGCAACAAACAATAGATTCACCATAAAAGAACAATAAAAATGTTTGTTTATAGTATCAAATTGAAACTAACATTTCCTACTAGATTATCAGTTACTTTATTACCTACTATTCAGTTACTATATTACCTACTAGATGACAGTTACCTACTAGATTAACAGACTTTAAATTTAATAAAAATAATAGTGGTTCATTCTGCAGTACTACAGTTAAGCTTAATTTTCTCGAAAACGGCGCGATTTAGCGTCATGGAACAGGTATACCATTTTTGCAGTAAATTGATGTCTCTTTCAAGATAACTGTCAAAATTGTCAAAAATCGTAATAACAAAAAAATATAATGAGAATAAGAAGTAATACAGGGGGTTGTTAACACCCTGTACGTTTCACGCGAGAAATAATATCATATTCATGTTAGGCTATTCCAAAAACCCCCTATACCAAATTTACGTGAAATAACTTAAAAATTGACAGCATTAGCAGAAAAAAATTTTTTTTTTCAAGGCCCATAACTTTTTAAGGAAGCATAATGGTACTAAGGTAAGTTGAGCTAAACCAGGTTATTTTGACCCAGTAAAGCTATTTCTGAAGCATGGCCCATTCTTTACAGGGCACCCTGTATATTGTGCCATGCGTAAAACAAGTCAAGAATATAAAAGAACACTCAATTTTACAGAGAATAGGTACTGTTGTTTAGATCGTCTAAATCTATCGATTCTTAAGTTATAAAGAAATGCTCCATCCATCATTATACTCTGGTTCAATAGTTATTGCCTCAAGATTTACCAGCTCCCCTACAATTTGCTCAGTTGCTATAAGATATGCAAACCGAAAACCCAGATTTACTTAATAAGATTTTATTTACCTATGAGGCGAAATTTACTAGACGGGGAGTTTTTAATTGGATTTGTGGGATTCCAAGAATCTACATGTTGTAAAAGAAAGATATTTTCAGCATGAGTTTAAGGTGAACATTTGGTGTGGTGTAATTTCTAATTTTGTCATTGTACCTTTTGAATTGCCTCCCAATCTAACTGGACCTCGGTACTTAAACTTTATTCAAAATCAATTAATATAAAATTAAGCAAAACGCCATATGTGAGAAAATGGCTGAACGGAGGACATGTAGGTTTTGATTAAGCTCCTAGCCGTTGTTTAAGTTTAGAATCGGTGGTGGGCAATAGATACTGCACGTTTATAAAATTTTCGGGGGAATTCATATTTTGGCAAAAAAAAATTGAAAATAAGCATAGATCACAAATTATGGCAGATACCGCATTTTCTCTAAACACTAAAGGATTGGCTTGGTGATTAAGTGATTAAGAAAAATGCAATACTGCGTTTGTCCTAAGCACTTCATAAGTAAAAAAAAACACTACAGCCATTTTTTTGTATTTCGTTCTTTAATAACATATTTATTACATAAAGAAAAAAATGTTATTCTAATTGAAAAAAATCAGATGCATCATTAATGCATTAACAAAGCACTATAAAACTAGAAAAGTTTCACCTCTGAAAAAAGAGGTCAATCAGAAGTTGGAATATTTAACCAAAACATTTTCCGGTTTTCTGGCAAAACCTCATTAAGATTTTTTAACAGCTGACCACAACAGCAACAACATGCGCAGACTGCACAGACTGTGTGAAAAAAGTAGGCTAAAGTTTAGCATTAACGCGGCAAATAACACAGGTCTACAAAATAAAAAAAAGTTCTGTCTTTGCAGTCAGACCCATCATTTCCTATGTATTTTGATGCACTGAAACCAAATTTGGCAAAAAAAAAATGTTTCTACCTCATCAGTTTTTTTCTACACCCCCATATAACCGTCATAAATTCTAATAGAGGAAATTTTTCGAAAAAATTTCTTTAACTATTTTTTATGACCTTTATTTTGGTTTTTTTGGGTCATTGATCACGAATCTGAAGTCAAGAATAAATTTCGACTTAATGACAGCTGTCAAATTTCACTAAAAATTAAAAAATCGATATTAAATGCATATTCCTACGTTATTTAGGATGTTCATTACTATTTTGTTGTAGATGTTATATTTGTGAAGGAGCTACTTAGATCTTTTTATTTATATCTATTTTGTTCTTTTTCATGTTTTGGTTTTTGTAACTGTTATACAGGGTGGACCATTTTAACCTTTAATAGGAAATAACTCGGCCGGTAAGCGAAAAAATAAAAAAAGTTGTATACAGAAGTTGTTGGGCAAGGAGGGGGAAGTACGACCGTAACCTTTTTGACCTCGACGTTGACCTTGAGGGTTATTGGAAGGTCAAAACAAGTTTTTCAAATGGAAACAACTATTTTGAACCCCGGATTTGTAAAGAGCGGCAAATTTTACATCCAAAATGGTACTTGTCAAAAAGGTCATGGCAAGGTCGCCAAAAATTAAAATTTTCGAAAATTGTTAAATAACGAGGGATAGCTCGGGATAGCGATTGGAAACAGTAAAATTTGTCGGTTTTTAAGGTTATTTCAAGGTCAAAGTGATTTATCAAGCGTGAAACCCTACTTTTGACCTCTGATTTGAAATGTTTAACGTCAAGGTCATTGGTATCAGGAAGTGACCTTATTCGACCCTGACAACTTTAATCAGAAAAATGTTACTGTTTCCAATCTCTATCCCGAGCTATGTTGCCATGACCTTGTTGACAAGTACCATTTTGGACGTAAAAGTTGCCGCTTTTCAAATCCGGGGTCAAAAATAGTTGTTTCCATTTGAAAAAGTTGTTTTGACCTTCAAATAACCCTCAAGGTCAACGTCGAGGTCAAAAAGGTTACGGTCATACTTCCCCCTCCTTGCCCAACAACTGTATACAACTTTTTTTATTTTTTTCGCTTACCGGCCGAGTTATTTCCTATTAAAGGTTAAAATGGTCCACCCGGTATAACAGTTACAAAAACCAAAACAAGAAAAAGAACAAAATAGATATAAATAAAAAGATCTAAGTAGCTCCTTCACAAATATAACAACATCTACAACAAAATAGTAATGAGCATCCTAAAAAACGTAGGAATATGCATTTAATATCAACTTTTTACTTTTTCGTGAAATTTGACAGCTGTCATTAAGTCGAAATTTATTCTTGACTTCAGATTCACGATTAGCGACCCAAAAAAACAAAATAAAGGTCATAAAAAATAGTTAAAGAAATTTTTTCGAAAAATTTCCTCTATTAGAGTTTATGAGGGTTATATGGGGGTGTAGAAAAAAAACTGATACGGTAGAAATTTTTTTTTGCCAAATTTGGTTTCAGTGCATCAAAATACATAGGAAATGATGGGTTTGATTGCAAAGACAGAACTTTTTTTATTTTGTAGACCTGTGTAATCTATGCTTAAGAGAAACGCCGCATCGGGGGCTGAATTGCCGCGGTTTTCTTAAGCTAGCAAGCTATGCCGCGTTATTTCTAACTACGAATCGAAATTTGTTTCAGATACCGCAAAATAGTAACCAGTTTATTAATTCCTGGTAATGTTTGCGGCGTTTTAACTAAGTTATCATGATAGAGTTTGAAATAACATTAACGGAAATACCAATACCTCATTTTTTATGAATGTTGAAGACGCCGCGTTTTCGCTAAGCATGGCAGTATAAGCCTAACTTTTCATCAGTCATTCCTAGGAGCTCTCATACGTTTAATGAATGGTTTTCATCAATTACCCTGTAGTTACATTAATGTACTCATATATATCGTTTCGAAACAACATTCACTTTATATGTAAAGTGTAGGACAATGATTACACCTGCAAACGTTTTAACTTTATATTATATATCATGAAAGATAAGATGTCATAGTCTTTTTCGGGAAATTGCTTTGCTACATTATATCCTGTGCAGATCGGCGTGTTTACAGAAGTTATCTATTATTTCCATTAGATAATTAGCGCGTTAATCCTCTCGCGACATATGGTTTATTACTTTATCTATATGAGTACTTCGTTGCATAAAAGATAAAAAAAATATTTTATGAACTACAGAAAACGTCGTGTATAAATGTGAAAAGTGATTACGGACATTCACTTAACTTACACGTATTTTAATTTGACCGCATCGTGATCACTAAACTGTGGTTGTTTGCAGATAGGAATTAATTCATTTGGAAACTAAAGAAGGATGACTTTATGGTTTACGTATGTAGAGGGTTGGCCGATAGTGCCGCAATTCAGCGGCGCGCTGCGGGCGGGTTTTTAACTTCAGTCGTTTCGCCTGACCGTATGGCAGACTCTAGCATTACTATTAGTATATTCGAGGTGTGTATGTCGTCGGCGTTGTTATTACAGTGAGGTCACACATGCAAACGCCTAAAAAACTGCCATTTGCTGACAAAGAGAATAAATTCGTCGGTGGTTTCGTACATTTATTTCATGATGACATTGCAGGATAGTGTGGAGCCTACCATTTGTGCCAGTCCAAAACTAGGGATCCAAATTCCTAGTAGGGATGACTGGGATAACATAAATAATACTATATGCCAAAATGAAATCATCTGGTTTACAGACGGCTCCAAAATTGGCGAAGGCCGGAGCGGGAGTATATGGCAAAACCACGAGGACAAAATAATCTTTTGGGAATCCTAAAAACGGCTCCAAAATGGAGAACGATGCACTGCAATGCACTGCATGCATGCAATGCACGGACAGTCAAGCGGCCTTGATGGCTATTGAATTGAAGGTCATTATATTGAAGGAATATTGAAGATCAAATCGCGACTCGTCCTTGACTGTAAAAAGATTCTAAATGATCAGGCCAGTTGCAATAGAGTGATACTCACATGGGTACCGGGACACTCAGGTGTCTCGGGAAATGAGGAGGCCGACAGACTGGCCAGAGTAGGATCAACAGGGTACCTACCTACATAGGACCTGAACCTATATTAGGGGTCCCCTATTCAATGGGGGTTTCAACCATGAAAGAGCTCCTAAATAAGGAGTTCGAAAAGTCATGGCAAGAAGCCCCGGGTATGAGGCAGGCGAAGACCCATATTATTCGGCCTTCGCTCAAATTAACTCAAAGTCTCCTAGGTATGAACTGAAAAGACATTAGAACGGTGACAGGACTCCTTACAGGCCACTGTCACCTTAAAAGGCACCTCCACATGATAAGGGTCATAGATGATCCTGCATGTGGATGGTGCATGGAGGATGAGGAGACTGCATCTCACATACTCACAGAATGCCCTGCAATTGCAAGGGTCAGAGAACGGCACTTTGGGAGCTGTGTTCTGAACCCAGAGGATGTTAAGAGAATTCACCCCCAGGAAAATATGCGCCTTTGCTAAAGAGGTCGGCATACCTGGGTGAACACTCATGGAGTGTGGGTGCACAATGGGCCCGTCAGGCGGCCTAAGTGCATGGGTCTTCCCGCCCACTTTTCTTATTCATTCATTCATTCATACCCACGCCACTGTCTGTACGTAGAATGTTATCCCGAACCAAGTCTTCGCGGGAACCTGGGACTTCGTAATACACTGTCTCCGTAAGATGTCGAGCTATTTCGATAGCAACCTGCCGGCGGTGTAAACGGGTCGACCGCCGCATTGAAAACTATTTTTTTGTCGCGAGCCACTCATGATTTCGTGTACTGTGTTTAAGTATTACCTGATTTTTCGTGGATTTCTGCAATACTGGCACATTCGTTACCATTTGTGAATAGACTTAAAAAGATTATTGAAAATTACAAGGATTTTACAATAAACGGATCACATATTTTATGTATTCCTTGAAATCGTCGATATACAGGATTTTAGAAAATTATCGGAACAGCAGAATAACTCGCCAGGAGTGCATACTCGCTCATTGGTCAATTTTGTACGTTTGACTTTGGAGTGACCTTCTGATGAGAAGATGATTATCGTTGTCCCGAGTTTTTTCCATTCTTCATTTTCGGGCTCAAGAATATGCAGTTCCACGTTTATAAAAATGACCTTGACCTTGAAATGACCTTGAGGGACATGGTCAAGCTCAAATTCGAGGTTATCAATGGATAACCACCAGCAATAAATCTTCTGTGACGTCTCTCTTGTTTGCGAAGAATCATTTTCCCATGATATTATGAGATTGACTTCAGGGTGGTGACCTCCATAATTTGAAATGAGAATCAAGGTCGAATCCGACTGTAGTTTTTTCCGCTCTTTTCGATTCCCGAGTCAAAAATAGGTGTTCCCGTTTGAAATAACGACCTTGACCCTCAAATGATCTTGAAGGTCATATTTAAGGTAAAATTCAAGGTCACCAATAGATAGCCGGGGAAAAATCCTAAAACTTTTGTATAAAACATTTTTTCCAAAAATGCAGTCCTTATTTATTCTGCTGTTCCGGTACTTTTCTAACACTGTATATTTAGTGATCGCCGAGAGTGTAAAAGACATTTAGATTTGAATATCCATCAAAAAAATATATCTGACACTGTTACAAAAGAGGAATTTTGGTTTGATTTGTGCATAATGTTTTGCGCATATAGCCTTGCGTAGAACGTGGTCGATAATATTTGTTTCAAAAGTTTTTCTGCCAAATATATATCCGATTATCCTAGTAGCCATACATTGCGTAAAACATATTTACAGAAGACATATCAACGTGTCATGGGAAATATCAAAGAAGACATACGTAATAAATTTATGTGCCTGACAGAGGACGAAACAACAGATTTTGCGGTAATAATGTTGTTAATGCCCCCGACATTGATAGCTAATAAACGGGTTTTGCAAACAGCGGTTAAATGTATAGAACTAGTAGTTACACGTGTATTGTCCTCTGTAGATGTAAAAAATAATAATGTACTGACATTAGTGACAACAATAAACACTATTAGTAATACAAAAAACTCTGTGAAATTCGTGAAAATAATGTGCTTGGTGTGTCGTCCTCTGTCCACGTGAACTATTTTGAATTTTCACCTTTAACTTTAATAGATGTGGAACGATCATTTTCCCTCTACAAATAAAAACTCGCAAATAAATACTACTGGTCGTGGCAACGTACGCTCAAGCAATGAGGATAGTCGATGTTTCTGAATGACACAAGCTGTATGTATGTTTGTACATACATTAATAACACATTAATAACACATACATTAATAACACATTTTTTACTCCCGACTTTTTAATTTCTCATATCTCATCTTCCGTCAATAACATGACGGAGTCCGGCACTGCCTTACAGCACACGTTCGGAACTCTAGTTATGACTTGTGGATTAAAAGTGCATTAAAAAGTACACGGCTGTGGTTATGTATTGATGAGACATTTGAAGAGACAACCGAAGCTGCAGCTATTAAGGAGAGCCAGATCAAATTTCAAGATGCGTCCGTTGAAATAGCTTTGAAAACTATTCACAGTAACTCTAAAGGTTTGTACGACGCAATACAAAAATTACAGAAGAGTGTGTTGAGAACAGCACATGTGGATCACCGACATACGAGTTGTGACATACGTCTTGCAGATATTCTTCAGCCCTACATCGGAAATACTAGCAGTTATGTGAAGAACTCCACCCACTTCGAAGAAATTCTAGACGAAAGTGAAATAACCGACAGTGCCATCATGGTGAGCTTCGATGTGGAATCATTATTTACTAATGTACCAGTTGAAGAGACAGTTAACCTGATTCGTCAAGAACTTGTACCTAAAGGATTAAGTGAAGACATACCTGATCTAGTCCAGTTCTGCCTGTCAACAACATATTTTCTATGGAATGGAGATTTCTACGAACAAAAGAACGGAGCCGCTATGGGATCACCGCTTTCACCTGTAATTGTAAATTTATTTATGGAAGCGTTTGAAGAAGAGGCCATTCGTGGCGAGAAGAAACCAAAATACGGCACGTGGATGATACATTCATCATATGGCCCCATGGAATGTCTTCTCTGACTGTTTTCTTCGACTATCTGAATACTATGCATTCCAACATAAAGTTCACAATGGAGACTGAGAAAGACGGACAAAAGTCCCGTAAAAACCCTTTCTGGATGTGTTAGTAAAACGTACAAACAATAACAAGGTGGCCCATGGAGTATACAGGAAGCAAACTCACACAGTTCTTTAACTGAACGCAACATCGCATCACCATTCGCAACAGAAAAGATCGTTAATCAAAAGGCTAGTTCATAGAGCTGAAACCCTATATGATGACGAAAGCAGACCAGAGGAATTAAAGCAAATTAGGGAAGCTTTAACGAAAAACGGTTATAAAGAAAAAGACATCGACAGAGTATGCCGCACCCAGAGAGCAAGAGTAGAACAACATCCAGCAACGTATGCTTGCCTACCCTATGTCGCAGAAGTGACACTTGATTCTGTTGAAAAAGAATATTGTGTACGATTTCGCAAAGTAAAGAAAATACAGCAGGTGCTTCCCTCAAACAAGGATCCGGCCCCTAGACTTTTGACTAAAGGTGTCTACGAGTTAAAATGTACCTGTGGGAAAAGCTACATTGGACAGATGGAAAGAAGTATACAATGTAGGATCAAAGAACATCAACGACATACCAGACTGGGGATACAGACAAGTCAGCAATAGCGGAGCATGTTCATACCAATGAGAACCACAAAATGGATTATGAGAACATCAGAGTGTTAGACAAAACTACAAGATATTACCCAAGAGTAATTAGAGAATCCCTGGAGATCATGAAAAACAATAACATTTTTAATAGGGAGAATGGGTATCGACTGTAAGTAATACATGGAGATTATCGACTCCAAGAACCAGCGACCTGGAATGTCATGGTCAACCGAGCTCGACGGATGTGCGAAACATAGCAAAGCCAAGGTATCTAACGAGGAGCAAAAGACGACAAAATCAGTCTTTAGAAACCTTCTGAAGAATCTGACAGCATGATCAGCGAAACGTCAAGTCAATTTAGACGATCGCGGCAAAATCCGGAAGAAATAACTTCATCATTGGACAACAGCCGTGAATGCCTGCATTCTACTAAGAAAAAGGTTAGTCGATTATTTTGCAAAATTTCATGGACTTGTTCATAAATAATAGTAGACACCCTGTATATAAAACTAATATTACCGCTTCCATATCTATTATAATGTGTGATTAAAAATATGGCCTATAATGTATCAATATTTTATTATTAAGATGTTTACGAAATTTTTAAAGAATTTAAAACCGGCTCTATTTTATGATGTAGTAAAATGTGTCTGACAATACCATAAAAAAATCTGTCAATCTTTATAGTTTTTGTTTATTTGTATCATCATTTGGAAAAAGATAAAAAGATACATAAATACTCGTATTCTACTATAAGATAAGAATAATTACACAGGCCCACAAAAAAAATTTTTTTTTTTTGACTATGGATAAGAACATGGTTTTTCCATACATAACATATAACATAAGATATGGTTTTTCCTTGTATTTTTTTAAGCTGAATCCAAATCCCGTGTCCGTTTAACCGCAGCACGTCGGGATCAAGGTCATTTCAAGGTCAAATCGTGAAATAAAGGCTTAAAAGAGAATAAACCCATATATCTTTATGTTTCTGGGATCACTGAATTAAAATCTGATGTTATTCTTACAATATCACGTGACTTCGAAGGACACTCCAAGGTTAAATCACTAAAAAACGTATTAATGAGGCAAAAGTTTGCGTCTTTATGTTTTTAAAGTTGCTGAATCCAAATCTGAAACCCATGATAAAGGACCGTAAATAGTCTCATTTTCATCATGTACCTTAGGATGTATTAGGGACATGTGGTTAAGGATTTTCGGTTTCGTGAATGTATTGCTATTATTTGTTAAGGTAAAATATATCTAAGCCGGTGTATCCTATACATTAGGTAAGTTGATACCAATTCTCGTAGCCACCTTACTGAATATCATCTAACTACATAGTAGTCATCTTACTGAAAATCAATGAGTGAACCATTGAATAAACGTGTTTAGACTCCTTCAACCAGACACACACTTTTGCGTGTGTATAAAAGCGTGTATGCATGAGTGTGTACTTGTGTGTGTATGTAAGTGCATGTGTGCGTGACTGTGTGCATGTGCGTGCATATAGAATGCCTGCTGCCCCAGAGGATGCTGGAGATGGTCACTACTGCCACTAAACGGACACCGGATTTGTATTCAGCGACCCCAGAAACATAGAGATATAATAATAATAATAATAAAAATGTTTATTTACTATTTCAGAAATTACAATTTTACAATTTTAACGATACAATATAGCGTAAATAAACGAGCTTTACTCACAAAAATGAAAGTCATTTGAACGTGAGAAACATATTACAAAATAGAAAATTCATAAATTATTAAACTATATTTAGACCATAACATATATATGTATGTAAACAAAAGTTAAAACTAAGGGACTTAAGTAACAAACTTATATGTGTTGTATCGACATTTAATAAATATTTCTCGATACCAGGGTAAAAGTGCATATTCAGGCAAAGTTAATTAAAGTTAAAAGTCGCAATAAATATTTTAATTAAAATTTTGGTTATTAAGATTAGTTAAAATTTGATTATAAAATACCTAATGAAATTACTTACTTTTTACATTGTGTATGTATATTTATATCACAGATTTTATTTACTACATATATTCTTCTATCAAGGTAAGAATTTCATTTCATTATTTGTACTATTTATACACGCATACACTGATATACACACACATATATACACATATACACGCATATACACACATGTATACACACATGTATACACGCAATACACACATTAGCCATTATGTATTTTAGTGACGATAAAATATTAGATATTTTGTTTAGCATCAATAATGGCATGTATTTTTTTTCTTTCGGTATTTCTAATAAACAGTTTTATATTTCTTTTGAATGTCTTTACTTTGTTTGTTTATTTTAGGTAATCAATTAAATAACTTTGGTCCGATGTAAGTATGACAACGTTGTCCTGCAGATTTGGCTGAGAAGGGTACACGCACATTATTCCCCTTTCTTGTGCTGTAAGTGTGTGATTGAATTTCGAGCATATTTTTATTTGCAAATATCCATAAACCCAGTCTTAGAAGATACAACTGCCTAGGGTCGAAAATATTGGACTCTACATATAACTGTTCTGTTGGAAGTATGTTCTTTATTGTAAATTAATTTGATGAAAGCCTTTTTGCATTATTTCCAGATTATGTAGATGTGTACTTAATAATCCCCCCCCATCCTACCATGCCGTAAGTAATTTGCGATTCGACTAGTGAATAATATAACGTTTTCATGTGTTCTATGTCAAATATTTGTTTTAAATATTTGAATTTAAAGAGAATTACTCTAAGTTTATCGCATAGATATTTTACGTGATAATCCCACCTTAAGTGCTTATCTATTACAATGCCTAGATATTTAATATGATTTTCGGCCTTATTTTTGTTATTTATATTTAAATGATTGTAATTTGGCCTAGAAGCATTTGTTAATGAAAACGCTATATAATAAGTTTTTTTTCTAAATTTAACGTAAGCAATTTAGAATCAAACCATCTCTGAATTAGTTTGAGGTCCGTTTCCACTGTGTTTTTAAGTTTATATGGGTTTATTCTCTTTTAAACTTTTATTTCGCGATTTGACCTTGAAATGACCTTGATCCTGACGTGTTACGGTTAAGCGGACACCGGATTTGGATTCAGCGACCCCAGAAACATAGAGATATAAGGGTTTATTCTCTTAATTTTTATATCTCTTAATTAACATCTTAATTTTTTTATTTATTTCACAATTTGACCTTCAAATGACCTTGGTCCTGATGCGCTACAGTTAAACGGACACCGGATTTGGATTCAGCGTCAAAAAATACAGAGAAAAACTATGTTCTTATCCATAGTCAAAAAAATATATTTTTTTGTGGGCCTGTGTTATGTTTCCGTGACTGCTTTAGTGACACTTTCCGCGTTCTTTAATGTTCTAATGGTATCTATGTACCAATTCTGATGAGATTATAGGGGGCGCACCGGATTTAATTTTGAAGTGAAACACAGTGAATTGGGCACTTATAAAGTTATAGTTGCCTTATAAAGTTCACATGTTGAGAATTATGATGGTTTATAATGGAAAAACGGCCGCCGACTGATCCTTTTGATCAAATTATTTTCGAAGACATTTTCCAAGGTAGTTGGCTCAATTTCAACGATAAGCCATTGGATTTATGTTTTCAGTACAGGAATTGTTTGTGGTTTGTTTGCGTAGACCTTCAATTTTACAAAACTCCAGAGGTAAAAGTCGCATTGCATCAACTCGCAAGATCCGGGCGGCAAAATCAGATTTCTGAAAATCAAACGGCCAGGAAAGCAATTTAACAAATTGATCATCTTTATTACTGTTTGGCACGTGGCCCTATCCTTTTGAAATCAATTTTTTTTCGAACACCATATCGTTCATTTGAGGAGCCAGCGTTCAAAACGTATTAAATCCTGATAAACTGTTTTGGAGAAAATCGCCAAAAACCCCTAGTGAGCAGCGCCTGGGACAGAGGAGCATTGTTAATGAGGTGTTCGCTTCATTTTAGCAAGTTGACAGTATACCCCAAAATTCGTAAAGTTTGATCCAAAGGTATGGCAAAAATTTCAAAATATATTTTGGATTTAATGCGTTTTGATCGATTGGCTCTTGGATTTAAAACGGTTTGTTCGAGTCAACTTAGGATTTACAACGCTTTGTAAAAATAAAATATTTATTTCATTTCATGAAACAATGTTATAAAAAATGCAAAAAAATCAAAAACTAAAAACTGAAGCAAAGTAACTGGAAATATTAACCTAAGCATGAGTCAATTTAGAACTTAGAACAAATTGTTTAAACGAAATATTTATTCTCTCAAATTTATATTATCAAATAAAGATTTCAAGTTGGATTTAATGCGGTTTGTTCAATCGGTGACATTTTGAACTGGATTTTACGTTGGATATAATGCTATTTCCTCAAATCTGAGCACGGCATTGGATTTAACTGATACTTTAGATGCAGATCATGTGATTAACTCATTTTCGCTTAAAAATGGATTTAATTCGTTTTGAACGCTTGCTCCTCAATTGATCCCACAAAAAGCTCAATATCATGTCACGATATCGTAACTCCATACAGTAAAAGCTTGGTCAGATTTATTCTCAAAAAAGATCGGTCCAATTACATTTGCAGCTCATAAATCGCACCAAACAGTGGCTCTTCATGGGGCATTGGTTTTTAATCATACGAGAAATTTCATTGCCCCAAATCTGATAAATCTGCTTACTAACAAAACCTTCCAAATAAAAATGTTTTAAAAAAATGTCATTTACTATTTGGTTCTGCACCACCCAACTAGCGAATTGTCTCCATTGAAAATTTTCTGCTGACTTGAGCTCCTGTTAGTTAACTGAACTTTGGAAGGGTCGATGTCAAACATTAAGGTTACCGAATTGAATATAAAAAAAAATGGTGGGAAATTTAAATTCGGCATACCTGATGGGCCACCCTATATTACGTAGATTATTTTTTTTAACCCTTATAGTCCCAATAGGCTGTTAGGTATGTCTACTTTCAAATGGTACGTCGATGTTAATGATTTTTTGTCATTTAGCAGCTTAAAATTAAGCAAAACCAAAAAAAAATGTTTCGAATCTCTAATTTCTCGATTTTTTCCATTATTTTCAATTTTTTAGCATATTTGTGTTAATAATTCATAATATTTTAATGAAAAAAACTTACTTTGGTATGAAATAAATAAAGTTGAATGAATTTCATCACGGCAAGGTAGGGAAAACTTCATGAAACTTAACATTTACATGGAAATCAATAGTACTTTATTAATTATCATAAGCTACAGTTAAGTTTCGAAAACTTTATATGCATATTAAATTATTCTAAATACATATGATAAAATACAACATACAATTTATTTATATTGGCCACGAATTCTTTACTTTATTTGCAAATATTTACTTTATTAATATTGGTTGTGTATAGCTTATAAAAAGAAAAATCAATAAAATAATTAAAATCTAATCAATTTTAGGCCTTTTTTTGGTGTGGTTCGTTTTCTTCATCGATCAAACTCTCAAATTCTATATTATCTTCAAAATCATTAGCATTTTCAGGCTCTTCAATTTCGATATCATTATTCTTTGCTGGCTCTTCATCAATATCTTCAGAATCACTTAAATCTACAAATACTTCTCTGTCTCTATTTAAACAGTTCTCAGTGCATGTATTGCATATATTGGTACATTTGAAGCCGTGTTTTCGGCAGCCACACCTTTGATTATTGCATTCACTTTCACAAGTACAGCTAACGCTTTTTAACAACTTTCCGGGAATCAAGTCGGAACTGTCAGAGATATATTTCGGCACGAGTCTTCCTACATTTTCGTTCTAGCCCCAATCCTTTGCTTTTTTGTTGTCCTGATCGTTGTCAAAATTATCCAACCAAGTGTGCAATTGGTAATAGACTCTGTAGGAGTGTTGTGCAGCTGCTTCTTCAGTTGGAGGGAGTTTTTCCAATTTAAAAGTGGATTTGTTTGTAGCTTGCTGATACAGCTCAAATCGTAATTTATTTAATGAGTTATAAATTTTCTTACTTTTATAAATACTAGCTGTAACTTGAGATCCATTTTTTGCTATGGTTATGTGGTCTGCATCTTTTTGATAATAAACACTGGCTGGGTTTAATAAATTTTTATTGTCCAATAAAGATCATACTATTGTTTTTCCCTTTTCCAGCAAAACTTGAAGTTGTATCACATTCAGAGAAAGCATGAAGGAACGCTATTACACTTGCGTATGGTTCGTGTTTAAAACAATGGGATGTATAAAATGAATCTTTGACGTTGCTTGAGCCTGGTTTGTGAAAATAAATATATAATAATAATAATAAACGTTTTTTCATTAAAATATTATGAATTATTAACATAAATATGCTAAAAAATAGAAAATAATGGAAAAAATCGAGAAATTCGAGATTCGAAAATATTTTTTTTCGATTTTTCTTAATTTTAAGCTACTAAATGACAATAAATCACTAACATCGATGTACCATTTGAAAGTAGACATCTCGATGAAAAAAATGAGCACTAGTAGAACATCAAAATCCAAAAAAAAAATCAATAAAGATGTTCGCCGAACATAGGGGTGTTTTTTCGGAAAAATGGTAAAATCTCGAAAAATATTTATTTCCCATAATTGAAAAAAATCATGCTTATTATATGTACATAATTGCGTACTTGCGTAGTTTCATTTAAATTAAATAATTTTGACGCGAGAAAAAAAATAAAAACAGAAAAATCGGTTTTTCGTTATTTTCTCTCAAACTTTGAGGTTATGTTGAAAAATATGTATTTAACAAGTTTTTGTTTATATGAACAAAGTTTTAGATTTTTTTATTATCTACAACTTCTGTATGAAATACTTTTCTCTAAGAGGTCACGTTTCGCCACAAATCACGAAAAACGGTTTTCATCCCTTAAATAGCACCCCATTTCACGACTTCCCTTCATCTCAAGTTTCAAAGTCTTTTTTTAAATTTTTTATGACCTCAACTATATATTCCAGCCGTCCGTTGCCTGCTATTAATTTTTTTTTTCAGCATTAAAAATCCGTAAGCCTACAAGCTTATTTAAGTATTAAAACTGTCCACCTTAAAAACGATTAATTTATTAAAATTAGAGAAAACATAATATATTTTATACACTAATTTAAGTATTCAGAAAAAAAAAGTTTAGTTGTTATTTAAAAGTTGAAGGTATTTAACATATTTAGTAAACCTGGGGTGGGTACCTTCGGCGTAGAAACAAATAATTGGACGTTTTCCATGACACACCGAACTAGGTACTATACTTTTCTCGACGCGCGTTTCGCTAACTAAGTTGGCATCTTCAGGAGAAGATTAGAACTCAACTTACAAGTAACACTAGGGAAGTGTCATACGGCGATTTTCCTGAAACTTGGCATACAAGTCGTACATGAAAAACAATTGGACACGTATTTTGTTATATCGGCCCAAAAGCCGTTTGAAGGGTATAAATCACCCTTATAGATTTTGGGGTAGGTTCGACTACTTTACGAATTATTTTTACGATTGTATACATGTGTCTACGTCACATAGTAAAACTTAATGAAACTTCAGTATTCATCTCCTGATAATGTCAACATGTCAGGCGAAAGGCCGTTTAGTAGAAGTGTGATGTTTCGATATTAAGGGGGATTCCCTTTTCTAACACTAAAAACACTGCAAAAGGTTTTTTTTATTAATGTAGCAATTGTTTCAATTTTTTTTTAAGTTTTACACAAATGTTTATACGTGATTAGTCTAACTACAGTAATTTTTTAAAGTGTTTTTGTGAGAAATTACGCTCGCTGCTCGTCCTCAACCATAACTCCGTTCGGACTCCCTCAGTTGCTGGTTGGCGTAATATCTAAACACTCAATCATCTGAAACAAACCAAAAAAACTGACGAACCAAAAAAAATTAATAACAATAATTGAGGAAATGGTGACTTGTCAAACAGAAATTGTCAATTTTGCCTTTAAAATTTTCCATATTTTTTGTAGTTTAAAAAAAATGGTAGCACTTATACTTTTTATTGTTCATTATACGATAAAATAATGTTTGCTCGACATACAGTGAAAATTTCGAGTCAATCGCTTCATTGGTTTTAGAGTGCCAACAAGTCATGAAAAATGAGTCGGTTTATGACTTATAACTTCGGCAATTTTAAGAATTGTGATTTCAAGTTTGGTACACTTATTATTATGACCTTAAAGTACAAGAAACCGTCGGAAAAAAAATCGGTTTTTTTTGATCCAACAAACGGGAATCCCCCCTCAATGGATAGTGTTTGTGGTTACAAATATTGTTCAAGCAAGTCGTTTTATTATTTTTTGTGTACACTACTTGTAGATGATTTCAGGGATGCAATAATCCAATAAAATTACACTTGTGAATTCAATCAGGAAACATGTACCAATTTCATCTACTTTAAAAGTATGTAGACATATAGTTTTAAAAGTATTTGTCAGTATCACAAAATTATTATCACACGAAAACAATGACTGACTCAATCTAAAACTAATCAGTTTATTATCATTATTATGTATTCATTTTTTAGAGATATTTAAAAGGTTTATAAAGTATTTCTTATGCGGATTAACTAAATTTAATTACTAATTAAATTAATTAGTAATTACACCGTTGCTAAGCCTATCATATAGTGATTAACAGTAGACAAACAAGTATATAAAAGTCACGTTTTCAAGATTAATGCTTATCACCGACAAACTAGACCAAGCGTAGCCAATTCAAATTCCTGGGTCGAAATACAAATCCCCGACGACTTAGACACATATACATTCAGGAAAGAGGATATGCCCTTGAGAACTCAGTTTATGTTCGACTTATTTTTAATGCTATGTTCCCATGATGTACCACTTAATGTAGTCGATAAACAACCATTTCATGAGTTCTGGAACAAATACGTTCTAGAGATGCCGTTACCAGATCTCACAACGTTATGTAACTATCTATCAACTATACGAATGACTTACTGAAGTGGATTAAAACTGATAACAAAAATAAACGAATGTGTTTATGTATTGACGAGACATTTCCAGCAAATAAAATAAAACTGTTATTTAACAATTAAATAATGCCGAATTGAAACAGCTTTAAAGACATTCATTAATAATAAGGATGGCTCTAAAGGTTTGTATGACGTCATACAAAAATTACAGAACAGCACGTTGTCGTTAGCGGAGTCACTACAAAAAATAGTGGAAGAAGTAAATTCACTACTACAGGTGACGCAATAAATGAGCCAGTTAAAAATAAGTTCGAAAGTGTGTTAAAGAAAGACACCGGCTTTTCCAAATTACATAAGATCAATTTGTGATGATGCATCTATAGATCTGTTAAGTAAGTGCAAGGAGTATTTTAATTATGTATGCCTGTATTACATCAGTAGATGTCAAAATATAAGCATATATTTTCACCACAGTGAACAAGTCTCTCGGATACAACTATGGAAACTTCGGATACAACTATGGATCTGATGTTGCAAAGTTTTTACGAATATTCCCTAGTTTGTGATAGTACTGTTGTTACCAAGCTACGTTGTCAAGCTAATTAAGGGGGAAAGTTTTACGTATACAGTGTCCAGCAGTAGCATTCCATGGCTATTACTGATTTTTTGCATAATATATTAAGTTCTTTTTTTAAAGCGATTTATTTATTGTTTGTTATTAACACGCTTTTATTAGCTTCACCTCTATGTATGTATGTATGTATGTATGCAGTGGCGGTGCGTGATATTTCAGTTAGCCATATCTTGAAAACGACGCATGGGACCCACTTCACTTTTTAGGTGATGACTATACACCTCTTACAGAAAGGATTTATAGTGAAAAAATCGTCAGCAAAGTTTGCGAAAAAATTTTCAAAAACACTGGAGCACTCCCTGGGTTCTCAGTAACGCTCTGTGGGATATTTGCAGTATATTTTTTTCATAATCTAGAAACAAATATAAGGAGACGTTTTTCGATTTGTTGCAAAATATTTTGTTTTCAAAAAAGTTATGGCCATTTTAATTTTAATTTTATAGGAACATTTTGTTTCCCAAAATTAAAATGGCCGTAACTTTTTTGAAACAAAAATATTTTGTAACAAATCGAAAAACGTCTCCTTATATTTGTTTCTAGATTATGAAACAAAATATACTGCAAATATCCCACAGAGCGTTACTGAGAACCCAGGGAGTGCTCCAGTGTTTTTGAAAATTTTTTCGCAAATTTTGCTGACGATTTTTTCACTATAAATCCTCTCTGTAAGAGGTGTATAGTCATCACCTAAAAAGTGAAGTGGGTCCCATGCGTCGTTTTCAAGATATGGCTAACTGAAATATCACGCACCGCCACTGTATGTATGTAACGGAATCTTTCAGCGTAATTTTTACTAATTTCCAGAACTCGATCAGCTTGAAAATTTGCACAGGGGTCAAGGACTGATGACAATACAATTATTTTATAACTTTGTTCTAATGTCCTGACTAGAATCATCAGGATAAAAAAGAAACTACACTCGAACCCCTCTTAAGTTGCCAAATCCGTGCATCATTACCTCGCTTAAGTCGCGAAATCTTGCCTCTCTTAAGTCGCGATCATAACCTCAACTTTTTGTGTTTTAACTGCAAAAAGAAATATTTAGAGATATACCACAGCACTTGTTATAACGAAAAAATGAGCCAACTGAACGAAAAATCAATGTAAGTATACCCAGTCGTGCGTGGCAAAGTTCAATTTTCCACTTGAATGAATATTTTAAAGATTAAATATTTTTAAAAGACACCTAACCTATTTTAAATCAATACATATATTACACAATCATTTTTTTTCAATAAAAATTGTACATATCCATGCGAGAATCCAATTTCCAAACGTAGTTCTAAAACTTTTACAGGCGGCGACTTAACCGGGACGGTTTCGCGACCTCATAGGGGGAAACGTGGTGAAATAACAGAGGATGTGAATTAATCGAAGGTGAAATAAGAGGGGTTCGAGTGTATTTAGAATAGTTTGCAGGTTAAGTGTATACAATGCATAGAACGACGGTAAATAACATTCTTCTTTACCGATATAAATAAAAAAAAGAATTCTTATCACTAGAGTATATTTAATTAAAATTAATGGTACGATTGTGGTACCATAGATGTCACTACGGAATGTTTCTACATGCATTTTGAAATGATACCATTATTAAGTCAAACGAATTACAATGGACCACACTAAGTTTTTTTTGAAATAATTTTAATTTTGCGGAAAAAATAATAGGAATAGTTAATAAATAACTGAATTAATTTTAAATCAATAACCTTCAAGATAAATTGTAAATTACATTGAAAAACTTGGAACGGAAACGAAACTGTACTTTAACAGAAATTTTGAATTTAAACATTTTGAAAATAAAAAGAATGAAAAAAATCGTCAAAAAAATTTTTATTTCGACAGAAATTTTTGGAATTCAAAAATTTTTGAAACAATAAATTTTAATTAAGAAAATGTTAAAAATACAGAATTCCAAATTTAAAATTTATAATTTAGAAAAAGGTTTTGAAATATAAATGTTTTAAAAAAAATTCACATTTTGAAATTAAAAAAAAAATTCGAAATACAAAATTTTGGATTATAGAATCATAATAAAATAAAAATTAAAAACTTTTTAGAAATAAATAAAAATTTGATCAATTAAAAAAAAATTCAAATAAAAATTTTTAATTCAAAGAAATTTTAATATAAAAATTTTGGCAAGAATTTTGGAATTTGAAAATCGAAGAAAGGAATATCTAAAATTTCGTAAATTAATAAATTAGAAAGTAAAAAATTAAAAAAATTTATAATTCGGAAAAAAGATTTTGATACAATAACTGAGAAATTTTTTTTATATAATTACTTTTGATATCGTTTTGAGACTAAAAATTAAGAAAATAAATTATAATTTAAAAAAACTAAATAAAACACGCTTTAATGGCAAACCGAACTAAAAAAGTAGAAAATAATTTTTAAGTATCAAGAGCTTGTGTTACAGCAATAGAAAATTCCAACAATCAATTACGACTAATTAATTTGGAATAAGATTAAAATAAAAATTAAATTATTAATAAAATAATTCAGTTATAGTAAAAAAAGCGTGGGGTGCAATTTATTATATTTTCACAATGACTTTAATATTATAAACAGCTTCTACTGAAATAATTATAACATTTACTATCAAGCACCCCACGCTTTTTTTACTATAATTGAATTATTTTATTAATAATTTAATTTTTATTTTAATCTTATTCCAAATTAATTAGTCGTAATTGATTGTTGGAATTTTCTATTTCTGTAACACAAGCTCTTGATACTTAAAAATTATTTTCTACTTTTTTAGTTCGGTTTGCCATTAAAGCGTGTTTTTTTTTAGTTTTTTTAAACTATAATTTATTTTTAAGTAGTAGTTTCGTGTTAAGATAGCCAAATTGTAATTAAAACTATTTTTGTACTAACAAAACAAAGTTTAATAAAAAAAAACAGTTGAACAACAATGGATGATTTTTTTGGAAAATAATCCAGACAGTACCCTTTTTTCGATTAAGGATATCAATATTCTTCAAAACCAACGATATGGCAGACTTTATACTGCTTTGAAGCGTTTTAAATGTTTTCAGATCAGTTAGTTATGACCTGTATGACCTTTATGATTCATCTATAGTCACATACTCATGTAGTATGTATAGTAGAACTCATATAGTATGACTCATCATAATCTAGTTCGTATGACCTATATGACCTTTATGACCTTTGTGACCACAATGTGACCTATATGATCTTCATGACAAATATGGTCTTTATAACCAATATGAGCTTCATGTCTGATATGAACTTTATGACCAATACGACCTTTATGACCAATATTATCTTTATGACCAATATGACTTTAATGGCTAATTGACTTTTTTAACCAATATGACATTTATGACCAATATGACGTTCATGTCCTTCATGAACAATATGACTTTGTTCCAAACTAAAGAACCTCCAAATTTTAAGTTAATATATCTTATCACGTTCTCGAGTTATCGTGTACACAAAAAAAGTTAATAAACAGACAGAAATTGTTTTCGCTTAAACTTAAAATCCCCACTTTCAGAATATTTTAGTCATATTTAGCCAATAAAACACTTTACTTCCACTCCACTATGTCAGAATTGTTCCATCACCCTTCAATCTTCAGCAGAACGCAGATGAATCTTCAGGAAAATGAAGACTTTGTGCTTACGAGCCGTGGACATGGTTTCCGAAGTATTTTTTTCCGCAGAATACGAATCCAGAATTGTTCCATCCTCCTTTAATCTTCAGCAAAATGCTGAATAATCTTCAGAAAAATGAAGAATTTTCCCTAATGCGCTATACTTTGTGTGATATATAGTTTCCGAAGTATTTTTATCCACTAAACATAGACCCGGTGTCAGAATTGCACCATCTGTCTTCAGTCTTCAGCAGAGCGCTGGAGACTTTCATTTTTTTCGAAGATTCTTCAGCATTTTGCTGAAGATTGAAAGGTGATGGAGCAATTCTGACACCGGATTCGGCGGGAAACAATACTTTGGAAACCATGTATATTAGACTGGCAGTTACTTTTTAAGAAACGAGTCTCACCCCCTGAATGTCTTCGTTTTATGTTATTTTATGTTATAAAATCAAAGGTGAGGTGAAACCGGCCCTTTACGAGGATTTGAGTGTTTTTATGATTTTCCGGCACGGATTTGTCGAAAACGACTTTCCTCGATATTATTGACACATAGCCGAAAAAATGCTGAGAAAACCTATATCCGATGTAAAATTTTCCGGGAAACACGATCCCACCAGTAGTTTTGCAATATTTCATCAAGTTTTCCCGGAAAATTCGGAAAACCGATTTTTACGAAAAAACTCATATCTGTATACTATGTGCATAAAAACCTTTCGAATTTCGACAGAATACTCTTCGATATTTATACTTTGACCTGATATCAGTTAGAAATGTGTACTCCTCAATCAGAACCGAATTTCACTGGAAAATAAATTTCAAACTGCTGAATTTCTGCATGAAGATCTAGCTTACTTTATTTCTCAAAAATAGTTTATCAGGTGCATGCAGTGATAATATAAAGCTTTAGGAATCCGGCGACACTGGGCGAGAGGTGAATCAAATAATAAAACGGCAACCAATTTGAAATTATTGTACATAAACTTTTGGTAATTTTTATTCGAACAAATTATCAGTAATCAATACAGATCAGTAACTAGTGATGCTTTATCAGCTGTCGGGAATATGCTACGGTATTCTTTGACCACCTGGAGAATATACTGCCTCTGCTCTTCGTCATTTGTCAATATATTATTGTAGTCACTCATCAATTTTATAGCCCGTTCATAGCCCGTTACTGCATTACGGTCAATTTTAATTTTCTTTTCTAGTGAAATTCGGTTCTGATTGATGAGTACACATTTCTAACTGATATCAGGTCAAAGTACATATATCGAAGAGTATTCTGTCGAAATTCGAAAGGTTTTTATGCGTATAGTATAGAGATATGTTTTTTCGTAAAAATCGGTTTTCCGAATTTTCCGGGAAAATTTGATGAAATATTGCAAAACTACTAGCGGGATCGTGTTTCCCGGAAAATTTTACATCGGATATAGGTTTTATCGGCATTGTTTCGGCTATGTGTCAATAATATCGAGGAAAGTCGTTTTCGACAAAACAGGTGCAGGAAAATCGTAAAAACACCCAAATCCTCGTACAGGGCCGGTTAAAACAATTTTTTTTTCGCTCCAAATCACCTTACCTTTCATTTTGCATAAAAACGAAGACATTCAGTTGAGACTCGTTTCTTCAAAATTAACTGCCAGTCTAATAATATCGCATGTATATTTCAGACAACTTTTTTTGTGTGGCGGCGTTATTTAGTAGATATTTTAAAAGAAAAATACGAGCATTAAAAAAAAAAAGAAATGGTATTCTTAGAACATAATATGAACTTCCCAACATAAATAAATGTTTAGGAGAAAATGTGAAAATATACTGTACTTTTGCGCATAAAGAGTTTCATTGACATGAACGACAGTTCTGATATTCATTTACATTAAAAAAATGTTAATTAGTTTGATTATGTGCTTTAACATTTCCTTTTTTTGGAGCGGCTATAGGATGAATAATCATTATAAGATATTAATGAGGAAATGTTAGTTAATAACCCGTAATATAGTAATTATGAGTTAATTGGGTATAATTTACTTAATCAGTTTAATGATATTAGTAGATGGAAAAGTAAGAAGACATTTAAAAAACGATTTTCAAATAAAAAAACTGATTACCGGAAGTTTCCAATTAATCATTCCTTTGGCAATTAAATACCAATAAAATACAATTAAATATTTCCCTAACGTGGAAATAAATAGTAAATTATACCTAATTCAGTTGCTGGTTTAATAAAATTGTTTCTTGATAAGGAGTTGGAACCTTTGGCGTAAAAACAAATTCTTACTTATACAATTTTAAGCACTTAAGGGGGGAAAACTCTTTACAATTGTCAAAAAATCGTTTTTTTTTCTTATTTCGAAAGTACAATATATTAAGAGTATACTGTAAAGAGAAAAAAATCTAAATATTGAATATTTACGGAGTTATCGCACATATTCGAGAGCGCCGGGGCTCTACCTCATACCACATACCGTAAACTAGCGAGTCAGGTAGCCGGATCAGTTGGGGTGGAGTAACATTTCTTTCATAATAGCTGTGAATACTTGTGAAGAAAAAAACTCTTAGAGGAGGCTGAAGGTTTATTATATGCACTTGGAATCACTGACTCATCGGTAACTTACTATAAGTAATAGTTTTAATTTATTGGAACTTTGAACGCGATTATCTCGGAACTGTATTTCCAAAAACTGCTCGTGTTGAAACTCAAAAAGTTATTGATCGATTTGGCCGAAATTTGGAGATATTTTTGTCTATACTATTATCGGAAGGACGTACCTAAAGTTTTAAAGATATCACGTAATTACATTACTTTTTTTAGGATAAAAATTTTCGAAAAAATAGTCAAAATTTTGAACATTTAATTAAACAGCCTACTTAATTTCAATTTTTATACTTTTTTATAATATTATAGGTTTACCCTTCCCCTGTACATCTCAGTAACTGAACAAAAAAAATGTTTTTTGGTTTCCAATCAATAGAAAAATAATTTTATTATGATAAATGCAGCACTTTTCGATGTCACGCCATACGAAGGAATACCCTGTAAAGCCGCCATTTTGTTTAAAAAAAAAGGAAAAAATGTTTTTCTACTCTTCAAATTTGTAATAAAATGATGTTAAAACTTTAAAATGGTGTAATTATTTTATCACCTTTAAAAAAATTCTTAAAAAAAGATTCGGGCGTCAGAGGGTTTTCCCCCCTTAATCTTTCCATGACCGAGCCGAGTATTTTAGGTACCCCCGATGCGGTTTCTTTTTAATAACTTTCCATTTTTTTTTTCATTTTTTTACCTCTGGGTAATCCTAGAAAATATATTACCAAGCCCTTTTTTAATAAAAATATTCAATTTAATTTCACAAAACTACAAATTGCAATAGACGAGGCAATATCTGGCAATGAACGAGAGAGATCGAAATAGAGGTTATATCGAAGCGAAACTTTGTTGTTGCCAAACTTTTGATGTGGCTGTCACAATTGATAAAGTAAAATTGGAATTCAAAGGTGTGTCACATGATCCACAATTTAATTTAGAAATGGCAAAATTTTCTTGATGCACAAACAAGTTTTCCAGTTAAGAATTTTAGTGAGTTCAATAAAAATATCCAAAATATCCAATTGCAAGAAGGTGAAATTTGATGTATGCTCATTGTATCCAAATGTCCCAATCCCGCAAACGTTGGACTACCTCAGGGAATTACTTGAATTAAATGAATTAGATGGTAATATTATTAAGGTTATTATACATTCTATAATACTATATAATGTATAAATAATTATACATTCGGCTTACTGGTATTTGTATGAATCAAAATTGTTTTCAGTATAATGGTGAATACTTTCAACATGAGCGAACGGCAATGGGTAACTCCTTGTTACCTTTCATTGCAAATCTTTTTATGAGTAAATTTGAGACAGAAGCAAAAGATCAATTCGAGTAAAAGATAAGTTCGAATTCTCTAGAGTCTGGTTCAGGTATGTGGACGAGATCTTCGCGGTATTTGATACAAAAGCAATTAGTTTAGATAATTTTGTTGCTAAATTAAATAACGGTTTCCCCACCATAAAATTTACATATGAAATGGAACACAATGAACAGCTACCATTTTTAGATGTATTAGTTATTAGAAATAGTGAAAATAAGTTAGAGTTCGACATATATAGGAAAGAAACTGCGACTCTGACAATTACATATTTTCCCAACGATTCACACCACTCTTTTCAACATAAAATGGCAAGTTTTAATTTTCTAATTCATCGTTTGTTAAATTGCCCCCTCAGTAAAGATAGGTTTAACGGAATAAGAATAACGGTTACTCGGTCCATTTAATAGATAAGTTAATACTGAAGCATACATTTAAGAGAACCCTGTACAATTCCACGACTTTTCGTAGAGATACTAACAATTACAAATTTGTTTCATTACCATATGAACCTAAATTCACTCGCGGACTAAATAAAATTTTTAAAAATATTAATATCAATTTGGTTTATAATTCTAAAAATAAATTACAGATTGGGTAACCCCAAAGACAAAATCGACAATAAAGAAAAGTCAGGAATATACGAAATAAGTCGTAAAGATTGTGATCAAAAGTATATTGGGCAAACAAAAAGATCTATTTTAACTAGATTTGAGGAACACATGGCTCATTTGAAATATGGCAGAAGGCGGAACGGAAAAATCTTGTGTTGCCCAACACGCTTTTGACAACAACCATAGGATAGACATAAATAATTTAAAATTAATGAACAGAAAGAAATGTAACAAACTGTAGACAGTTGGATGCTTTTGAAAATCATTAAGTGTAACAGTAGTATGAACAAGGACAATGGTCCGATACCCACCAGTCCACTGTTTGCTCTGATAAACAAAGACAGATGTTACGGTTCAGTGAACCGTGGCAACAAATTAAGTATAAATAGTGCAAGTGTGTAGGTTAGAATTTAGTTTTAATCTTCTCCTGAAGATGCTTAGGATAACTTAGTTGGCGAAACGCGCGTCCAGAAAAGTACAGTAGTTCGATGTTTCGTGAAAAACGTCCAGTTTTTTGTTTCTACGCCGAAGGTTCCAGTACCCACTCCAGGATTAGAAATGGCAGTAGAATCGATGGGAACTGGATAAATATGATGCGATGAGTGCTGCATATTAGGACTTCAGTGAAGTTCTTCGAGATGCACTTATTCATTTCGACTAGTTTAGCCGGTCAGTAAAATATTTCCCAAACTTGTACCGGCAAACTGGAAGCTTCAATCGGAAACAATGAAGTGACAGACCCAGGGTAAGGACTAAGGGCAGAAGAAAACTTTGAAATGGTTAGACAACTGATAACGGACAATCCAAGAACATACATTAATCATCTGCATTTGACAAAGGCATTTGATCGTTCCGAACCAATTGACGCCATCTATCTCGATTTCAGCAAAGCTTTTGACAAAGTCCCCGACAGAAAGTTAGTCAGTAAACTATATTATTGCGGTGTTCTTGGAAGACTGCTTAGCTGGATTGAAGACTTTCTCTTAAGGAGAAACTTTAGCGTTAAGGTGGGAAACTGCAGTTCACGTTTATTAAATATTGAGAGTGGCGTTCCACAGGGGTCAGTTTTGGGCCCTCTGCTATTTTTGTTGTATTCTTCAGACGTGGCTTATTCACTTCAATGTAGCTGTTCTCAATATGCAGATGACATGAAACTTTATGCCAATCCTATATGTAAAGGGGATGAACTGCAAATGGACCTAAACCGTATTCAATACTTGTGCACTAGTTGGTTATTACAACCAAATCAAGTTTTGTTCTTCATTTTGGACGCTTCAATCCACTTAAGATCTACTCAATAAATAATTCGGCTTTGCCTGTTGTAACAGCACAAGTTGACCTTGGAATTATTATCTCTAGTGATCTGACGTGGTCACGTCATGTATATTCGAGCTGTACAAAAGCCACTGGTATATTACACCAATTTCGAAGAATTTTTTCGTCTCCAGATACGGCAACTACAATGAATTTATACAAGACATATTAGACCGATATTGGAATATGGTTTTGGTGTATGGTGTCCAATTTTCTTTCGAGAAAAGAATCAAATTGACCAAGTGCAACGTGCTGCCACTAGACTGCCCTATGGAAGACTAAGACCGACTTACAGGGGGTGTGAACCAAAAATTAAAGTTTTAGTGTGAAGAAATATAAGAATAAAAATTCAAACCTCGTAGCTCTACGATGAACCGTTCGTGAGATACAGCGCTTAAAAGCATTAGGTATGCACTAATATCGTGACGTCACGGGGACTTCGTCTAGTCAGAACGCGCCAGTTGCAGACTTACGGGGCGAGACTATTATATTATTATTATAAGTAGGTACGTCGGTACGTGTAATATCTACATGTGATTTGATTAGGAACATTTTAACAGATATTTACTTAGGTTGAAATTGTAAAATGAATGGCTTTTGGCTTTGAACCCTGGGTTTAACAAATGACGTATTAAAAAATGGAAACGAAATATTTCAATATAACAAAAGTTATATTGAAAATAATAAAGTGAATCACTGAATATACAGTGGTGGCCATAAAAAAGGAGCCACCAGTATGTTTGTAAATAAAATATGTAATCTAGACAGATGTGTTCATTACACAATAGCTCCATCTATTTATCAATATGCGACAATAAATGCCGCGTGCAAAATGCCGAAGATTGCCACTAGAGTTCCTTCCGGCTAGCTAGGGGGAACCCCCAGACTCTGTCGCCTATCATTTGCGTGTGGCCATAATAATAGAGCCAGGTAAATAGCGGTGAGTTTGTTGGCATTAAATTAGTTCTTAAAAAATCAGTTCGTGTGATATAGTGATTTATAGACAAACTACAATAAAATTGTGTAAAAATTTTAAGAATAATGGGCCGGAGTGTTCATTGCACTGTCAGTGAAAGAGCACAAATTTTAATGCTACACAATCAGGGAAAATCTCAGCGGGAAATTGCGAAAGAGGTAGGCTGCTCACAAAAAATGGTAGAAAATGCCTTGAAATATAAAGACCGAAAAGAAACTCGCGGACCCAAACGGAAAACAACACCTCAGACCGATAGACATATTGTTCGAATTAGTAAAGGTGATCCATTTAAGTCTTCAAATGAAATTAAAAGTGAATTGAACCTTAAAATAAGTGCACGTACAATACGTAGACGATTGCAGGAATATAATTTAAATAGTAGAGCTGCAAGGAAAGTTCCTCTATTAACTTCAAAAAATAGAAAACAGCGATTGCAGTTTGCAAGAGATCATGTTAACTGGTGTGGACCAGAAGGCATAAGAAAATGGCATAATATACTGTGGTCCGACGAAACCAAAATTAATTTAATAGGGTCAGATGGTAGACATTATGTGAAAAGGCCACCAAATACAGAATTATTACCCAAGTATACCAGAAAGACCGTAAAGCATGGGGGCGGTAACATTAAGTTATGGGGCGCTTTCTCCTGGTACGGAGTGGGGCCACTTTATTGGATCAAGGGAACCATGGATCAGAACGAATATGTCAGCATTCTTGAACATGTAATGCTGCCTTTCGCCGAGGAAAATATGCCACTTTTATGGACAATCCAAAATGACAACGATCCGAAACACACCTCTAAGAAGGCAAAAAAGTTTTTCCAGGACTATAATGTGTCTGTGTTGCCATGGCCCTCCCAATCACCGGATTTAAATCCGATAGAAAACTTATGGAGGGACCTCAAAAATGCTGTTGGTAAACATAAAACACGCACTCAATCGGAATTATGGGACGTTATCCAAAGAGAATGGGCATCCATACCAATTGAAAAGTGCCGTAAGCTTGTTGATTCTATGCCAAGGCGCTGTGAGGCTGTAATTAAAAATCGTGGTCAAGCTACAAAATATTAGTAGTATAGAACTGTTTTTGATCAAAACTGTTGTCTGTATTTATTTTATGTTGCTGAAAATACTTTAGTTTTGTAATGGCTCTATTTTTATGACCAATACATTTTATGTTTCTTGTTTTTTTTTAACAAGTTTTTATTAATACAATAATTTAAATAGAATACAAATAACATTTTATATTCGTCACATCTAATATCACTAATCTACAAAAATATTTAATAGTTCTTTGCAGTTTAGTACCTTTTATAACTAGTTTTGTAATTTTTTCCGTTGTGGCTCTATTTTTATGGCCACCACTGTATGTGTACTTACGTCAGGAACTTTTTTTGTATAGATCAAATTCTAACTTATTTTCAGAATTTCTAACAACTAATCTAAAAATGGTGATTGTTCATTTTTCTCAACTTCATTCGTAAACCTTATGGGGAAACAATCACTTAATTTTGAAACAAAATTATTTAAATTAGCCTTCTATGTAAAAAAAGCGGCGAAAAAATATTATCCCTGAATATTATGACTGGGAGACGTTTAGTATAATCGAACACCGGCGTTTAATTAGGTACCATAATCTCAGTTTAATCGACATTAACCCTAATAGTATGATGCAGAGTTCGCTAAAGTTTTATATAAGTATAATACCAAAGCTGCGTAATATTTATATAAGTATAATACCAAAGTATAATACCAATAAGTATAATACCAATTAATTTACACGAACATATATACAGGGTGATTCATTAAGAACAAGTAATCTCTAAACTGGAAGATTTAGTTTTCTAGATACATCAAATGAAAGGTTTTGGTATCACACCCTGTATAAATATAATGGATCATGAAATGTACAAAGTGCGTAACAAAAATAGTTTTAGGCTGACGCAACCTGCATTTGAGAAATTATGGAGGAAATAATGTTGCCATTAAAGAAACGAAAATGCAATGTTTCAGAAAATGAAAAGGAAGCTATTCATCTTACGTTAAGACATATTTGTAAATAATTTTGAAATCATCTGGCTCATGTTCGAATTCAAGGTTGCTGTGTGGATTGATTCTTGTAATACAATCCTAATTATTATTATTAATACCTTGCTGAATTTTGACAAGGTCCGTTAAAATTTTGTTAAAGTAATTGGATTATTCTTTATTAATTGTTAAAATGTTTTATGATTGTTAAAATTATAATTAATTGTCTATTTAGCGAGATACACACTTATATTTTACAGACAGCTTTTCAACAATTAGAGGCACAGTTCGGGTCCACTTCTGCAGTTCCTAACAAATTAAATTAAACATTGACTTGTTTTCGGATTTTGCATGAAAACGTGGCTGAAAATGAATTTATGCGTTACGTCATATAAGCACTATATTCAACAATTGACAAGAAATTATATCAGGTTAACAAGGCATTCTCTTACAAATGCCCCATTGAACGAAGTTGAGGATTGACAATGCCGTGAGGAGTCTATTGCGAACAGTCCTCTTCTTCTTTGCCTCGGGACTTTTTGGTATCTACAGGTCACTAAAATTTGTATTTGTATAAACTGCCAATTAGGACTATCAGATAGCAACAATTGTGAAATCTCACATCCTGGTGGACAATGTTGCTTAAACGCCGATCTCACCTCCACAAGATATTCACAATTTTGTCGGTATACATAAGTATATTATCCACACGCCGGTATTCTGCTATCCATTGGTGTGGATTTCTGCCTGTGGGTAATAGTCTCTTAGAGCATATCCCTGCGACAAATGGTTTTCAAGAATACGACGGGCCAATCCATCACAATTGCATCTACATTCGGTACACTGCAGGTAGTCCACGGCAGCAAGGCCATTGTAAAGGTACATGATGACGATCAACTTACTAATCGAAAACATTTTTGTTAGGATATGAACGGCAAAAAAAATCGCAAACCTGACTGAATATCACATGCAAGATAACCCGTTTAAAACGACAAGACCTTCAGGGTCAAACCGCCAAAAAATCGTAACAATAAAACTGTGTTTTACTTTTATTACTTTAGAAATTTCTACCAGTTGTGTCTGGTATTTTCAATACGCCTACGATACTTGCGTAAGGTGTAAGCAAGATCTGTGAATTTTTTTACTTGGAAAACTTTTGTAACGTTTTTTCTGAATACCTCTCTATTGAGGAGAGAAATCGTGCAGTCGGATCTTGAACTATACGTTTTTTTTCTGTTACTTGGTTGTTAAAAAAAATCTCTGTTACCTTGAATCAGAAAGTGACTAACCTATTATCAGAGGCGGAGGCAGTTTCCTATGTTTACTCCACTGCGGTATCATTTTCCTTTCTCTTTGGACACTTTCAGAACGCAACACAGTATTTCACTTATTCCTCATGCGGATCGCGCTCTGTTTACAATTCGCTTGACCTACGCGAAGTTCATCGGCACGTGTCACTTAAAAAAACACCGGAATCCGAACGTTGCAACTTCGAAAACACACGGCTGGATACGCACGAAAAACCATTCGACTCACACTAAATATAAAATATAACTGTTCGGTTTGTTTTCGATACTATATGCAATTCGCCTAACACTCTGTATGTTGCACACGTACGCTCGGTTCGGACGCAACAATTTCAGCGGTTGCAAACTTTTTTTTAACGAACCGATTTGACAGGCCAAGTTCAGAAAAAACGATCGATCCACGCTGCGACTCGCGTGCAGAATATTTTTTTTCTCGAGTTTCTGCGTCGCGAAAAGCCCGCTGGAACTGGTTGCCGAATAATTATGTTTAGCGCTGTCGTTTTAATGAATGACAAAGTATTAAATCAACGTTGCGAGAGAGATAGTGCGCGTTAATAATGCGATAACGGAATTTGATGTAAGGTGTATCGCTAGACTTTAAATGGCAATTAAAATAAATTATCGATTAACCACTTATCCGGCGATTTAGATAGTCCTCATCATAGTCCAGTAGGCAGGGAGCTAAAATCATCAAAAAGTGTACTTGAAACATATAGGGCTTGTTTTGACGGTTCACGTTCCCTATGTATTTCTTTTGCGTAGAACACAATGCGCGGACTTTTAAAATCTCGATAAAAAACTAATATTTGTTTGAATATTTGGAATATATTAACAAAAAATATAAATTAGTTACCTGATAGTTTTGATAAGCAATTAAAATAAATAACTCATTTAGACGATCGTTTTCTGTAGAGGGGATATAAGAATAGTTGGGAATGATACGGCAACGTTGTAAAGAGAGTAAAATGTCCGAACGAAAGGAAAAGGCGCGAACATATGAAGCAATCGAAAAGTATAAAAGCAAATACTTTAAAATATTTATTTAATAAGTAATTGATATGCATTAACATGAAGGAATAAGTCTTATAGAATACTTTATTCATTTGTTAAATATAAATTATAACATTAAATACAAAATATATTGAACGATAAAATTATAACCAAAAACATAAAACAAAACATTTATGATAAATAATATTACTTAATTTTTTAATTACGCAATATTTTATTTTTTTCGCAACTTTTATTTTTTTTATTAAGGATTTTTTTTTAATAAATCTTCCTTTGTAACGGATACGATCTTCCATAATTATTTCTTTAATTAGATAACAACAAAAACAGTAAGGTGTTTATGTTTACTGCGCTTGGAAATTATAAGCACGTCTGGGCCGTATAATGGTGGGTTCATGCAGAAATGTTTATTAATAAGAATAAGAATAGTAATAAGCATAAAAGTTAAACCTTCGTTTTATAATGACCCAGTTCATGCAGTAAACATAATTTTTAGTAATAATTTTAAAAATAAGGATTTGCTGCATGAAATGGGTCATTATAAAACGAAGGTTTAACTTTTATGCTTATTACTATTCTTATTCTTATTACTAAAAATGTCTGCATGAACCCACCATAAGATGAGTAAGGGAAATAAATACGCGACGTTGCCAGATTGTCATACAGAATAATATTTCATACATTTCATTCATAAAATAGAGGCTTAATTACTCGAAAAGTTGTTATCGGATCGAGCTGAATTTTTTTTTGTAACTTCATACTACAAATAGCAGTCCCTCCAAGATCATTTTCATTTCATTATCATAGTCACCCTACTTTCGAAGTAAAAAATAGTGAAAAAAAAGCACTTTTTCACTTCAGCAGTCATTTACATGTTAACAATAGCACTTGGAGACTTCGTGTTGGGCTTAAAATTTTGGAAACTCAATAGGTTACAAATTCTTAAATGCATAATATATGCTATATAAAATATGCCAAGGAACGGAGATACATATAAGCGAAAATGTGAAAAATAGACGTTTTTTTTTCTACAAATTATTGATTTAAAAAATTAGCGGACGGTTTCAGCTCTACGGACCCCGCGCATAGTGTTCCACGCAAAAAAATACATAGGGAACCGTCAAAACTAGCCCTATATGTTTCAAGAACACATAAAGGTTTCTGCATACTGGACTGTCAGAGATGTGGAAAGGGGAATAACGCTGCAACGGTGCAAATGTAAAAAAAATATCCTTCCTACAAAAAATTTGGCAACCGCTCTTCAAGCACAACTCATCAGTAATGATAATATATGTATGTCGTTTCTGGATAATGATAAGTGATAACATGAATTTTAGTGTGAAATGTATGATGCATAATTAACACAATTAAATATACATTCAAGTTTATCAAACAGTAGTTTTTGTCTCTGTTGGTTGCATGTCTATTTAAATTTTGCTGTACCCGATGATTTCTTAACGTTGTTTAAAAGATATACGATATATACTTTTTTTTTGTGTACAGTGTGTCGAATTTAGGACACTTTTGCGGGATAACTCAGTTGTCTTTAAAGATAGTTGCTGTTTGTACATTCCTATCCTACTTTTTTGTGAAATGAAAGATGCAGCAAACAAAATTTTCGTAACCCTTTTAGTTTTTGAGATACAGGGCGAAAATGAAAATTTTCACTTTTTGGACACCTCCTCTAACTCGCTCTTCTTTTATCTTATTGGAAATGTAAAAACGGACTTCCATCCAATTTTTTATGTAGAATCCAGTGTCAGTTCTTGTCTCCCCTCGTCCGTTTTCTCAGAATATAGCATACATATGTTTTTTTAAAATAGAACACTCTGTATAATTTTATTTGGTTGAATTTAGTATTTTCTAAGCATTTCAAATATATTACTATTGGTAAGCTCACAAGCTGCTAATTTAAATGAAAAATACAATTTTCGTAAGTAGGCCGTGGCGTTGCTAAAGAAAACAAAAGTTTTTGTTTGGAATTGTCAGATTTGTATTAGATGTTTGTAGTATTTCAAAAAGTATTTTTAAAGAAACCTGTGCGTTCTTTTGCGTGTTAACGATGGCCGAAGGTATAGCCTATGAAAATTATGAAAAATATGACATGTTAGGTTGCTTCAAACAAAGCAACGAGAACTCGCGTGAAGCTTGCGAATTGTATTTCAACAAGTAGTAACATTTCAAATTCGTTATTAATCCTTTGTAAGATTATCTATCAATGCATGTAGGTATCTTCAAAGAAGACAGCCTTTTGTCGACATCTTTTATAGAATAAAAGCGAATTTATTTAAGCATGGAGCCTTTATAAAAACCCCGACCAAAATCGTATAATAAAGAAAATCGCGAAATCGACGAGGGTAACGTGGTAGCTTTTGTTGTAGCGGAGAGTTCAAATTCATGCAGAGGAATTCACACCACCCTTTTGAACATAAAATGACAAGTTTTAATTTTCTAATTCACCGTTTGTTAAGTTTCCCCTCAGTAAAGAGAGGTTTGAATATGAGAAAAAATTAATTAATGATAGCTAAGAATAACGGTTACTCAGTCCATCTAATAGATACGTTAATAAGGAAGCATACATTTAAGAAAACCCTGTACAATTCCACGAATTTTCGTAGATACTGCCAATTCGAAATTTGTTTCGTTACTATATGAACTTAATTCACCCACGGACTAGATGAAGTTTTTAAAAACATTAATATAAATTTGGTTTATAATTCTAAAAATAAACTACATACGCTTTTGGGCAACCCCAAATATAAAATCGACAATAACGAAAAGTCAGGAATATACGAAATAAGTTGTGAAGACTGTGATTATAAGTATATTGGGCAAACAAATAGATCTATTTTGACTAGATTTAAAGAACACATTTAAAACATTTCAGAACGGAAAAATCTAATTCTAACCAACCACTGAATTAGTAAAATGAGGTTGAATAATAATATGGAATGAGCATTAACAATTTTAGATTCAGTAATAAATTAATTGCTTTACAAAATTAAAAAATTTCAGTATAAAAATTTTTTTTATACTGAAAAATAAACGGAACTTGTTTGAATTAGAAATACTTGAGCATTGAAAGAAAATCAGTGTTAATTCCGTTATCAGAAAACTCGATGTCACTTTCAAAACCTAGTTTTCTAATTATTTATTTGATAGTTGGTTAAGCATCTCTTATCTAAAAAGTCATTAAAGTCAAGATAAAAAGTAAGTCTTATCTAAAATTCTAGACTTACCTAAAAAAGTAATTTCATTTGCGAGAATAATTTCAGCACAAAGTTGTCGAAAAAGTTACACTTCATTAAAAAGCTAAGTGTTAATTAAAGTTGATTAAAATTGTTTCAATAAAAAATAAATTATATTATTCAAACTAGTACACAAATAATAAATTGCACAAACAAACCATTTTTCCCTTTTTCACCCCCATACAGGGGTTGGTTAGAGGGTGTTCCCGTCATTTTTTGGGTAAAATGAATAAATGATTCGTATTCAGCACCCAAAAATTAGTATAAAAATAATAGTTTCATGCTTTTGTCTTGATGGGCCAAAAAAGCAATTTTTTTAATATTGTTCTTTTGCAACTAACTTTAAAGCTACTAATGGTTGGTTGAAGAAATTTTGTCAGAGTCATTAAATTTCCTTTAAAACGGTTTGTGGTGAATCAGTGTACGTAAACTTGCAAACAGTTGATGACTGAAGAGGAAAATTGCAGTCATTATTGAAGGAATATGCTTCAAGGGATGTTTTTAATGCCGTTGAAACTAGTATCTTCGTCTGTGCACTTCCTACGAAAACATTTGCATTAAGAAATGGTATGTGTACAGGAGAAAAATCTGCAAAGCAAAGATTGACTATACCGTTTTTTTTTTTCAAAATGGAAGGCGATAAAGAAAAACGTTAGTTATGTTAGTTATTGGTACGAGTAAGAAGCCTCGATGTTTTAAAGTGGTGCATGTGGATAAATTGCTAATTGAGTGGGTCTCCAAGAAGAAAGCCTGGATGACCTTGGATATTATGTCTGCATGGTTAAAAATGTTTGACAGCAATTTGAAAAGATAGGAGAGAAATGTAGCCTTATCTCTCGATGATGCTTCCCATCCAAATATTTCATTATGAAACAGATTTTTCTTCTTCCAAATGTGACCTTTTATTATGAATCTATGGACTATGGCATCATTTAAAACTCTGCAGAGAAAACAAAGTTATTTACAGACGCATGCTTGTTAGAAGGATTCTGGCATTAATGGACACTGAAGAGTCACTGGAAATGGAGAAAAAAATTACAGTAGTCAGTGCATTAACATAGATTTCAGCGGCTTGGAAGAAAGTATCGCCTGTAACGATAAAAAACTGTTTCGTAAAGAGTGGATTTGATATACATATGCGACAGTGATACAAGTGAGTGTGATATAGAAGATAAACTATTATTAGCGTTTTAAATTTTAGTCACCGATGTAGATTTAGAAACCGTCCTCTAAAGGTTAATGAGTGCATTAACCTTTTAGAGGACGGAAAATCCAGTATACTGGCTCAAAACAAAAAGGTTCCTTGTCTGTGTTCAAACATAATCATTTTGCGGTTTTTAGGATCGCCACTTACGAATCTGAAGTCAGATTTAAAAAAAAATCAAGATGGCGGGTCTAATATGGCGAACAAACCTTATATGGGGGACACAAATTTGTAACTGGAATTTGGACCTAAAACTTAATACATGGGTTTTTGAGGTCCCTGATACTTAATTGATAATTTTAGTCATATTTTTTACCTATTTTTTTTGGAGGTTATGTGAAAATATATCCGCGAATTGTTACTTTTGATCACATATTCGGATTATACGCTCCAAAATGTATATACGTATACTCGCCAACTTAAACTTCTAATTTACTTGATAAAAGTTTTAACAGCGTGTGTACAGCTCAATAAAACACTCAAGTTTACCTATCAATTGTTGGTAGATAGTGGCTAAATTTTTAATAAAAATTGAGCACAGTGTAAAATAATAAATCTAGATCATTATGTGCTAAGTGTATGTTAAAGAGCAAGGTGCATTAGAAGAGTATTCCTAACTGAAAGTCAAGTAGAAATTGCAATCTTGTCTGTTCATTACCATAAAAACTGAACAAAAAACTCAAGATCTCACAAAAAACGATCTCATATAAAAACAAAGTAAGCAGTGTATTAACAGGACCGTACTGTGAAAATTTCTTACAAGAAGCCCAAAATCTCTAGTGATGCCGTGCATAAAATGTGGAACAGACCAAAATGTCGATGATGCGAATGCATGGATGGGATGCGATAGTTGCAATCGCAACATTCATAAAAAATGTTCTGGTATGTCAGCCTCTGAAATAAAAGTTATGGAACTAAAGGGGAAGCGTATTCTAAGGTTCATGTGTGAGGAATGTCAAAGTGGACTTATGCAGGTCCCCAAGCTACTACAAGCAATCGATGAATTGAAATCAGAAATCCAAGCTATGAAATTGAATTATTCTCCTATGTTATCTACTCACGAAGAGGAAATATTCACGGAAATAAGTGATCGAATAAATCGCTCCACAAACATTATTTTCTTTAATATACCTAACCAAAACAATGATATGGAAGATGTGAAACGCATTATTACAAATACAACAGGCGATTGTCCTGCTTTGGTTAAAGTTATGAGAATTGGAAAAAGCAACAAAAATGGTATGAAGCCTGTAAAAGTAATCCTTAAATCTCCTCAGGAGGCTTCTAATATAATTAGAAATAGATATAAATTAAAAGGTAGTAATGTTTATGTTAGTCCGGATCTTACTGTGAAACAGCGGAATTATGAGCAAACAATTAGAAACGAGCTGAATAGGCGAGTGGCACAAGGAGAAAATAATCTGCATATTAAATACATAAATGGTGTTCCTCATATTTCAACAAAAAACTGACGTCACAACACACAATAAAATACAAAACAACAGAATCACTAGTAATCCAGAAAAAAAACCATACACTCTTAGAAATTAAGTATATGTACACAAATATCTCTACTTTAATGACCAAATTCCAAGAACTTCTTTTTGAAGTTGAAAAAAGTTAAACCTGATATAATATTAATAACAGAGACATGGCTTAAACCTATTATTACAGAAAATATTGTAAATATCCCAAGTTTTACCCTTTACAGAAGCGATCGCATATACTCGAGAGGAGGAGGCGTTTGTATCTATGTGGCAGATAACATTGAGGGGGGTTATAGTGCATTCATCAATAATAAACAGTTTTGACACTGGTTCAATTGATTCTATATGGCTCAATCTTAATATTTCGAATAAGGAATTCAACATTGCATGTATATACCGTCCGCCTGACACTCAAAGTGAACAGGACAAACTGCTTATTGATGCAATCAGTGAATTTAGTACTACTCAGAAAAATGTATTATTATTTGGTGACTTCAACTATCCCGAACTAAACTGGACGGTTCCAACATTACAAGATGGTATCAGCCAACCAGCCAGCTTTATGAATTCAATTTTGATGACAAATCTCATTCAGTTAGTAAAATTTCCTACACGTTTCAGAAATACCAATAATCCATCATGTCTTGATCTAATTTTTGCCTCAGATAAACGACTCATCTCCACGATTGAATCTAAGCCCCCAATAGGGTCCAGTGACCATATTGTACTCCTGGCAGTTTCCCAGATATTTTGCAGTGCAGAAAAGTCAAATAAAATTGTTAAAAAACGTAACTTTTTTAAAGCAGACTACTCTTCCATAAACAATGACCTGCAAAATATGAACTGGATAGCTCATGATACCGATGAAAGGTGGAGGAAATTCATAACAAACATAAGTAATACTATAGAAAGACGCATACCAATTACTACAGTGGGATCAAATAACCACCCTTGGATAAACACCAGTATTAAGCACGAAATCAACAAAAAAAGGAATTTGTGGCACCTTTATCAAAGAACAAAATTACACGAGGACTATCAAAAATACCGACAATGTTCTAACAACGTAACAATGAAAATAAGAAACGCAAAAACACAGTACGAGAATGGGTTGATAGATAGTGGAAGCAGCAAGCGTTTCTTCAAATATGTCAAAAAATCTCTGGATTCAAGGGTATCAAAATTGGTCCTTCGAGATTCTAATAATACCCCTATTCAGGATCCTTTAATAATATCAAACATGTTTGCGGATTATTTCTCAGCCTCATTTACTTCTGAGCCATTAGATAACCTTCCCGAACTCCCAGATAACACCAGAAATACTAATTCAATAGAGCATATTGCCATCACTGAGGACCTAGTAAGTGTAGCGATTGATAAAATAAAAACCGACTCCTGCGCAGGCCCCGACAATATTCCCCCAATTTTTTTGAAACATTGTAAAAAGAACCATATTGGAACCGATTACACATATAATGCAGACATCATTAGTAGAAGGTAAAATTCCTACAGAGTGGAAGTCGGCGATTGTGATACCTATTCACAAAAATGGTGACAAACTCGAAACAAAAAATTATAGACAAATCTCCTTAACATCGTTACCTTGCAAATGCATGGAAAAAATTATAGCACATGAAATTACAAAGTTTATGACGGAAAGTGGAGTCCTACATGGGAATCAACACGGATTTATGCCAGGACGTTCCACCACTACTAACTTGCTCCAATGTTTGCATCAGTGGACCAGATCAGTTGATGAGGGACTACCAGTAGACATCATTTATCTTGATTTTAAAAAGGCTTTTGATCTCGTACCACACGCGAGACTTTTAAGAAAACTGGAACACTATGGGGTTAGGGGAAATTTATTATCATGGATCAGTGATTTTTTGAGCAACAGGAAATGCCAAGTGCGTGTGGAAGACGAGGTATCTGAGGCATATGCAGTCACAAGTGGGGTACCGCAGGGATCTGTATTGGGTCCCCTCTTGTTCAATATATTCATTAGCGACCTGGGACCATCACTAAGCACGACATCTTCCTTCTTTGCTGACGATACAAAATTTTATGCAAACCCAATAACCGAATCAGACAAACTTGTCGCGGATATCCGGATGGTTGAATCCTGGTGTAACAAATGGCTACTACCTCTAAATGAACAAAAATGTACTGTACTTCATGTGGGATCCAATAATCCAAATATTCAGTACTTTCTGAACGGAACTGAAATACAACCAGTTACCGAGCAAAAAGACCTTGGGATTTTAATATCTTCAAACCTAAAATGGGCACCACACATTAGTAAAACCATAAAAAAAGTAAATTCAGTCTTGTATTTAGTGTCAATAACATTTAAAAACTTATCTACCGATCTACTGTCAAAAATCTACAAGGCCTACATAAGGCCAATTTTGGAGTATGCCGCCCCTGTATGGAACCCATATTTTGCTGGTGATATACATGCTTTGGAACAAATTCAACGGAAAGTAACGAGACTCTCTCCAGCTATTCGTGATCTGCCTTACGAGGAAAGACTCTCAGTGCTTGGTCTCACTACTCTAAGGGAAAGACGCATACGTGGTGATCTTATTGAAACTTACAAAATTTTGCACAGTCATTATAGTGTACATTTGGATTTCTTTAGCTTTAGTGTTGATACTCGTTTAAGAGGGCATAGTTATAAATTAGTGCGCGAAAGATTTCACAAACTATGTCGTCAATACTTTCTTTCAAATCGAGTGCACTATTATTGGAACTCTCTTCCAGAAAACATAGTTTCAGCACCAAATGTTAATTCATTTAAAAATCATTATGATATGTATTTAGCTACTTAACTACCTACTTTATATATTGTAGCATTTATTTTGGTCTGTTTGTGATATTGAGTATTATTGTCCATGAATGTTAAGTATTACACACAGGGTTACTGCTAAGTTTAAACGGCTTTGCCGCCTACACTTATGGCTAATAATAAAAAAAAAAAAAAAAAAGTATTTATGTTTTTCAATTTCAAGAAGTTTTTTTGAGGTTATGTCTTAATGCACGGCCTATGGACCAATGCTGATCTCAAAATCGAGTTCGGTATACAAAAAAAACATATGGAATGGTATAATGACCTGCTACAAAACTTTTCCTTTTTTTATGCTTCTTTATTTTTACATGCTTTTGAGGTTATATTTCCTTGATTTGCGCAAAATCCAGACGTGATAGAGGGAAACAGACAACGGATTCTTTTTCAGCAACCAAAAATACGTGTGAGACACCTAATCTTGTTTGCGCAAAAAAAAGAAATAAAATTTGTGGTCCTGTGTTATCAATCATTTCTAAATCAAATAATGGAGTTTTTCAAAGTGGAAAAATTTAACATTAGCGTTACCTTTTCGGATGGGAAATTCGAAATTCAGTATACTGGCCCGACTCATGACCAACACTTTACCCACGATCAATCTATGATATAAGATACTTTTTTATGCATTCTCTTAGAAGGATCATACGCCCCAAATGCCCATCCTCTAAAGGTTAATTGACAGTCATTTAGTTACTGAAAATCCAAATATTTCTATTATTGATTGCACTGAAGAAGTCAGCGATCCAATCGAAACTGAGGTCGAAGAAGAAGAACTTGTAGCTAGTATTGCAAGTATTTCAGAAGCACATAAAGGATTAAGAGATGTTGAAAACTATTTTTTTAAGTTCTAGCAATTTAAATATCGTTAAAAATAGTTTTCAATAGTTGCTCTTTTTGAATGCGAATCCGAAATATTTATTTAACAATAAGACCGCTAAAGATTATTGCAAATAAGCTAGACTTTTCCAGAATTGTAATGTAAGTGTATTCTTATTTTATTTCATTTTGATAATCAAGTAGGGATGTTTTATTTTGATAATATACAAATAGATAAACTAAATATTTTTTTTCATTTTGCCACCTTTTCTAAATAATGAACATGTCCATATACTGGACATTTTAGGATTCTCCTTGAGTGTCCTCTATTAGGAGTATACTGTACCTATTTTTAGAAGCAGCTTATTAATACTCATAAGTTTTAAGGAAGGTAAATGCATTTTTAAGTGAAAATTGTTTTACTTTCTCACCCTATAACGCTTCCACTTTAGTCCAGTAAGTAGAGAATTTTATGTGTTCTTGAAACGTGTAGGGCTGGTTTAGACGGTTACCTATGTATTTTTTTTGCGTAGAACACAATGCGCGGGGTTCGTAGAGCTGAAACCGTCCGCTAATTTTTTAGATTAACAATTTGTGAAAAAAAAACGTCTTTTTTTTCACATTTTCGCTTATATCTCCGTTCCTTGGCATATTTCATATAGTATATGCATTTAAGAAGTTGTAGCCTATTGAATTTCCAAAATTTTAAGCCCAACGAAGTCTCCAAGTGCTATTGTTAACTTGAAAATGACTGCTGAAGTTGAAAAAGTGCTTGTTCTCATTATTTTTTTTTACCTCGAAAGTAGGGCGAGTATGATCATGAAATTTCTTGGAAGGACTGTTATTTGAAGTATGAAGTTACAAAAAAAATTCAGCTCGATCCGTTAGTAACTTTTCGATTAATTAACGATCGAATTTTTTTGCAAGACTTCATTAACAATGACGCCATTTTTTTGTTTATTGTACTGACCCGGTTGGGTTAGAAAAATCATAAATCTCTTCAAGTTTGCAAGACTTTTTGAGATTTTGAAAAATATTAATTTGGGCCAGTTTTATAACGTTTTCTACGCGACTTCCTTTTTTTGACGCGACGCAAAATTTGTCAAGTGTACCCGCCTAAAAATTTTTGGCTTCTGATTTCAACCAAACTTCACATTTTTGTTGGGGGAGTGAATGTCTTCAAATCCTGAAAATATGGCACTCCAAGTGTTGCAGGTTGTCAAGATATAGGGGCGTGAATTTTCGCCGTATAACCACGTATGCTCAAATTCATTTATTTGTAACTTTTGCTAGGTATATCAGATTTTAATGAATCAAAAATATAGGAATTTTAGTCTACTTTTTCAGAAAAAAATTCTAAAATTTCGTTTTTTCGTTTTTTTAGAATGTTTTTGTTTTTTTTTTCAAATTTTGACCCTTTTGATTTTTTTGAAAATATTTTTAATGAAAAGCTCGTCTTTTTTCCTATAAAAATACCCCACATTGAAAATGGGATTGAACGATTTGGCGCTGAAGGATATAATTTTATGCGCGTCTGCCGCATTCGTTTCGCGCGCTCGCTCTCTTGTAAAGTTTTTTCGAAATAAACAAATACAGTGAAATTATAAACGTTAGTAATTTATTAACTGCCTTATTTTTATCCTACCAATAAATATTGCTCTACTGGAAGAGTTCTGCAAGTGCTTCTTGCGTGGTGACCATATTACTATGCATATTACTCCAATTTCTACAATATGAATCAACAAAGTTTCTCTGATCGCTGCTTTAATCATATGCTATGCTAATCCTTTTAATAAGGAAAAACATGGAAAATCTCTGAAAAAATTTGAGGTATATTTCTAAGAATCTCCACAACAAATATTGTTTTTATATAGTGTAATTGTTTATAGTATTTGAAAATCTTGGAATTTTGTTCGACTTTCCTTAATGGCGGCAACCTCGTTAGAATTTAATTCTAATATTACAGCTTTTATTTGTGTACTACCTTTTTTGACGTTTTTTTTTATAATACAATAATAGTAATAAAATGTCTTTATTGTCTGGTTAATATCCTGAAAGTACGCTTCAAGACGCGTATTTAAAAAAACATGGTTAGTAAGCGGCAACGCTAAAACAATATATACGTCGCGTCAAAAAAAGGTCTTCGCCTAGAAAACGCTATAAAACTGGCCCAGATTAATATTTTTCAAAATCTCAAAAAGTCTCGCAAACTTAAAGAGATTTATGATTTTTTCTAGCACAACTCTGTCAATGTCGTACAAGAAACAAATAAATGGCGTCATTGTTAATTAAGACTTGCAAAAAAATTCGATCGTTAATTACTCGAAAAGTTATTAACGGATCGAGCTGATTTTTTTTTGTGACCTCATACTACAAACAGCAGTCCCTCCTTTCATGATCATAGTCGCCCTACCTTCGAAGTACAAAAATGGTGAAAAAAAAGCACTTTTTCAACTTCAGCAGTCATTTGCAAGTTAACCCAAACAAACATCCCCATTACAAAATTCCCATTTTGTTCATTATCTACATTAATGAGCTGCCGAATATACTTACTGAGGCATTTGTTTCATTATACGCTGATGACGCCACTCTTCTGTTCACCGATAAGTCTCATGAATCACTTCAAAACAAAATTGATACTACCGTCAATCATTTGTGTAGCTGGTTTAACAACAATTTATTGTTTCTGAATATTTCAAAAACAAATTATGTGGCATTCCATACGCGGCAAAATAGTAACATCCATGACGTAGATATACAAATAAATAATATTCGTGTTGAAAAAAGTGACCTCACAACATTTCTGGGTATAGATTTTGATAACACACTCACATTCAAAAATCATTGTAGTAGACTCACTAGTAACCTATACTCTAGGATAAGGAACAATAGACCTAGATAGTTGCCGCCATTAGAGCTTTCTTAAAACAACTCCCTCTTAGAAAACGTGCCCTGGTGGAAACCTAGCAAACAAAAGGACTGTTAGGAAACAATTAAGCTAAAAATCGAAATGGGACGAACAAGGGCCCTAACCAACAAATAACAGAAAGCTAGTAGCCTTGAGGAATGAAGGAACTCATAGGTGCCGTCCAGAAAATTAATCTCAACCCCTCAAAGAGGATGCGAATCCAAGACCGGTGAAACATCGCCTTCAAGGTCCTTCCGGAGCATGTGACCGACTTTTTGATTCACTACCCACTGCAACAGGAAAATGGCAGAGCAAGAAGGTCATTGATGTAAATAAAATAAATGGGCAGTAGCTTTTGAGCCATCGCCGGACCAGGGAATTCCGCACTCCTAAGTAAAGGGAGACATGCTCCAAAACTTGCAGTGTGCTAGAGCCGCCTGGCTCTTGTGTATACCTACAGCTGTCTTTCTTCGTATTAAAAATGTACATAGGAATCACCCCCTAAAACAAATCAAAAAGAGGAATTAAAAAAAAGATCGTTGGAGGAGCTTGAAAAATAAGGGGGGGAAGGGGAGAAGTAGGGGAATACCAATTTCAGGTCTCCCTCTTTTACTGGTGATGGACGGTTAAGATTGAAGAATGGAATTATAAAGATGATAAAAAATTAATATAGAGAATAGTCTAAAGAGTAGGGGGCCCCAGAAGTCAAACAGAAAAACGGGAGGCCAAGAAATAATTAGGGAGTCTTGGGGTAATCCTGGACTCAAAACTTGGAACATTTCAAAATATAAAGAAAAAGGCAGTAATGACTCTGTTTCCAGAGGGCCTACGGAAGAGGGGTAAACAAAAATGGTATACTGGTTACTTGGTAGTCCGCCATATGGTGGGTATTCAATATGTAATAAAGGGGAGGCCATAGAATTAAATTCAGGGATATGAAAGCACAAAATGATTATAGAGTAACTACTTGGTATGAGTTATGACTTAATATTCATTTTCAAATTATATCCAAATCGGACGAGTTGGAAAGGTGCAAACAATTGGCCTGGTACACAGGGTCAAAGATGGAATTGATCTTGTCAAAATAAAAAAGAGTCTCAGGAAAGTAAAGCAGGGTCTGCGCAATTCGATGTTGAGGATAGGGCATATTTAATAGCGGATCGTTTGTTCACAGTCAACTAAAGCCTTAGCAACGTAAGGTGAATCAAGCGGTATGGGATTGCAAAGAAGAATGATAAGGCTGGCAACTCACAACAAAGTCACTTGATGTGGGTGCCAGGTATCAATCAAGGGAGAAGGCGAGCCGATGTCGGAAGAATTGGCCCCGAACCGGCCCTTGGAGTGGCAAAAAGATCAGGGGAATATTATGAGTGGGTCAAAAAAAACAAATCTAAAAAATGCCAGCAAATGGAAGAATTATTAAAGAACCATCAAAACCCGAGCCGGAACTGTTAGCAATGAAAGGAAACAGCTATGCACTATAGTAGGGTAAGGACATCTTCCTTGAAAAACCTAAATAAAATGGGCCTGTACAACGGAGACCTAAGATGCAGATGTGCAACAAGGAAACGGAGTCAGCCCTTCACATTCTAGGTGAGGCTTTGGATCGAAACGGCAAGCAATATGGAAAACCCTTTATGGAACCAGAAGATACACTGCACAGCCAGATATGACCCTGTACAAATTAGTGCAGGGAACAAAAGATTATACTGGGTGCAGTAAACCGGTACAGGAGAAAATACAAAAAGCCAAAGGCTGCAGATAACCGGATAGTACAAGGACTGAAGGAGGAAAAAAAAACCTATACTCTAAATGTTTTCAAATCAGAACCTTAAAGAAAGTTTTGGATATACCTGGTTTATTATTATTTTATTTTGGACAAATACATTCTAGACTAACCTATGGCATCACTATATGGGGAGGATCCTCTTATGCACATGACGTTTTCGTAGCACAAAAGCGCATTATAAGATGTATGATGGGGGTACCACCAACTCATTCATGTCGTAACCTTTTTAAAAGTTATAAAATCCTTCCTGTACCAAGTGTGTACATTTTAGAACTGCTACTGTATGTTTACAAGAATCAACAAGACTTTGACAAAAATGAGTTGATACATTACCATAATACACGCAATAAAAGTAATTTTCATATTCCTCGTAGACGTTTGAATATATCTTCAAAGGCCCCCAGTGTCTTGGGACTGAAGTTGTATAATAATCTGCCATTAGCATATAAACATTTAAAAACTGTCCTTGCTTTTAAGACAAATGTTAAAGAATATCTTTTGAGTATATGTGCATACTCTGTTCAAGAATATTTTGATAATTGTAATACACCTTAGATTTGCCTACGATGATGAATTCTAACAAAAGGTTATATATATATATATATATACATATATATATATATATATATATATATATATATATATATATTTTTATATATATATAACTACTTTACTTATTTTACTTATTTTATTTATTTTAGTATATAAATATTTTTACTATAATTCTTTTGTATAATTTTACTTGTGTAATCTTATCATTTATAATTATCTGTAACTTTAATTTATATGTATTTTAACTCATGTTTTGTATACATTATGTTGACGTGTCCTATACCTAAGATATGGTCTTACGGGATAAATAAATAAATAAAAAAAAAAAAACCATAGCACTTGGAGACTTCGGGTTGGGCTTATAGTTTTTGGAAATTCAATAGGCATATACTATATAAAATATGACAAGGAACGGAGATATAAGCGGGATTTGTGAAAAAAAGGCGTTTTTTTTCCACAAATTGTTAATTTAAAGAATTAGCGGACGGTTTCAGCTCTACGGACCCCGCGCATTGTGTTCTACGCAAAACCTAGGAAACCGTCAACACTAGCCCTATATGTTTCAATAACAGTTTTTGATGATTTTAGCTTTTCCTTATTAAAAGGATTAAAGCGTCGATCAGAGAAACTTTGTTGATTCATATTGTAGAAATTGGAGTAATATGCATGTAATATGGTCACCACACAAGAAGCACTTGCAGAACTCCTCATTACAGTAACATTACCTGAATTATGCAGTAGAACAATATTTATTGATGGGATAAAAACAAGTCAGTTAATAAATTACTAACGTTTATAATTTCACCGTATTTGTTTATTTCGAAAAAACTTCACAAGAGAACGAGCGCGCGAAACGAATGCGGTGCGCACGAAACGAATGCGACAGCGCGCATAAAATTATTTCCTTCAGCGCCAAATCGTTCAATCCCATTTTCAATGTGGGGTATTTGTATAGGAAAAAAGACGAACTTTTCATTAAAAATATTTTCAAAAAAAATCAACAAGGGTCGAAATTTGAAAAAAAAAACAAAAACATTCTAAAAAATAAAAAAATACATGAAAAATTTGCATTTACGAGAAAATGAATTTTTTTTCTAAAAAAGGAGACTAAAAATCCCTATAAAATCCGTTTTTGAATCATTAAAATCGGATATACCTAGCAAAAGTTACAAATTAATGAATTTGAGTATAAGCGAAAATTCACGCCCTTATATCTTGACAACCTGCTACATTTGGAGTGCCATATTTTCGGGATTTGAAGACATTCACCCCACCAACAGAAATGTGAAGTTTGGCTGAAATTGGAAGCCAAAACTTTTTAGGCGGGTACACTTGACAAATTTTACCCCATATATTGTTTTAGCGTTGCCGCTTAGAAATTCTCGGAATTATGACTATAACATCTTGAAAGTACAGTTCAAGATGCGTATTTAAAAAAATGTGCGTCAAGATAATATAGTTACAATTCCAAGAATTTCGAAGCGGCAACGCTAAAACAATACATACGTCGCGTCAACAAAGGTAGTCGCATAGAAAACGTTATAAAACTGGCCCAAATTAATATTTTTCAAAATCTCAAAAAAGTCTCGCAAACTTGAAGAGATTTATGATTTTTCTAGCCCAACCCGGTCAATATCGTACAATAAACAAAGAAATGGCGTCATTGTTAATTAAGGCTTGCAAAAAAAAATCGATCGAATTACTCGAAAAGTATTTAAGGGGGTATGCTAGTTTAGAGGCATGAATTTCGGGCGGTTTTTTGAAGCTCTGTACAAACGAAACAAAAACTATTTTTACTATCCATTTTTTTATCATTTGTTTATTGATATTTTAAAATAACAAAAAATTAACTGAAAAAAAAACTCAAAATTGACAAAGTTATGAGCTGGCAAAGTGGGGGTGTCCAAAAAAAAAGGGTGTCCTGGCGTGCATGATTTCAACCCTTCTGGTCAACTGAAACAAAAAAGCCGACCGGATTCTTAATTAATATAGATGCCCCTATAGCCCGAACCTTGGAAAAGTCAAAAAAAATGTTTTTCATAAAATGGCTACCGTTTGAAAAAAAAATTGTTTTGCATGTTTTTTTAACAATTTCGATTTTTTTTTAAATAGTAAAATTAAAAATTTTGATCTGAGCGTGCTTGAGGCGATAGAGGAATGTATAAAGAACATTCACACCAAATTTCAAATAAATCGGTTCATTAGAACTTAAGATATCGTGCACGCCAACTCGAAAAAAGTAGTTTTGAGAAAAACGCGTTTAAAGTTTTGAGACAAGTTTCCGGCAATTTTACTCAGTTAGCACGTCCACGTTGCTTGAAGGATGGCTCAAAACTAATATGAAATAAATACTAAGACGAAAAGATTCCGACTAAATACGTTTCGTGTTTCGTAAGTACTCGGGCAGCGTCTACCGTCTATTGTTCATTTGTTCCGGTCGGACCGGAGCCGATCCCGCTTCACAAAAATTGCTGTAACTCATAAAATAATTGAAATTTTGAAAAATCCTTTTAAGGACATATTCTTGAATGTCTAAACTTTGGAAATATGAAAAAAAATCGGTTTTTTTTAAAATTTGTAGACTAGAATACCCCCTTAACAGATCGCTGAATTTTTTTTTTGTAACTTCATACCGCAAATAGCAGTCCCTCCAAGTTTTTATGATCATAGTCGCCCTGCTTTCGAAGTAAAAAAAATTGTGAAAAAAAAAAGCACTTTTTCAACTTCAGCAGTCATTTGCAAGTTAACAATAGCACTTGGAGACTTCGGGTTGAGTTTAAAATTTTGGAAATTCAATAGGCTACAACTTCTTAAATATATGCTATATAAAATATGCCAAGGAGCGGATATACAAACGAAAGTGTGAAAAAAAAAAGACTTTTTTTATCACAAATTGTTAATTTAAAAAATTAGCGGACGGTTTGAGCTCTACGGACCCCGCGCATTGTGTTCTACGCAAAAAATACATAGGACACCGTCAAAACTAGCCCTATAGGTTTCAAGAACACTTTTTGATGATTTTAGCTCCCTACCTACTTCAACATTTTAATAAAGCCCTGCCAAAGCGTAACCTTCAATCTATAAAGAATTTAGGGGGGTTTGTAAACAACTCATAAATTGATTATTCAAAATTTATTAAGATGAACCTGTCGTTGTGTCGACAGTTTTTCCGTCCCCCGAACATACATAATAATCATATTTTCTCGTCTTATCCCGCAGCTTTCTCTTCCATAAAACTCCACGGTTGCTCCTACATAAATTTCCAAGGAAAGTTGTGCGGGTCTAGGGAGACTTCAGATGGGGCGTCACGAGCAGTATAAAAAAGAATTAATTACGCGGAGTAGAGGAAAAAATACGAGCTATTTTTAAGAAATTGGAGACTAAATATAGACTAAGATTGCCTTCATCTTATTTAATTAACAAACTTGGAAGTCGAATGAAGACATAAAGTAAACGCCTTGAAACGACGTAGAAGTTATATTATTTCATAAATATTGACTTAAAGAAGGACACGAATAGTACTTGGATCATGAATTCGCTGTTTTTTTTTTCTTTTTTATTTTCGCATGGAACTTATTTTTTTTGTGTTGATTTTGAAATGTTTCAGTTATAGATTTTAAACAGTCTTTTTATGCGAATGTTTCGTTTATGTTTATTTACAAAGGCACCCGAAGTGGAAAATAAAAGAAAAACAGAAAAGTCAGATTCTGTTGGCAATTTTGATACATTGACAATACGAGCCCTAACAACTGTATGTTCGGACAAACGCATTTTTTCAAAAAACATATCAAGGGCGTAGCCAGTATTTATCTTTATGGGGGGGGGGGGCGCCCCATGCAGATTAAACAAAAAAGCCAAAATAAAAGGTCACTAGAGGCAACGGCAACCGCATTCCCCCGATTATTTTGGTTTTTACTTGACCCTTTGGGACCCCCCCCCTGGCTACGCCCTGGAAACATATTCACTGCTATGCAAAAAATTTACAACCACGCTTTAAAAACCTAAAATACATAAAATTACATACATTTGCAAGATAGTATTATGCTGAAAATTATTATTAGCTTGGATTTGTTATGAATTTATGGCCAAAAATATAAAAATCTAAAAATGCTGACGACTAAATGTTCGGAGAAAATCTAGAAACCTGCCCTAAAATATAAATAAAAATTTGTTGTTGCCGCGGTAACCATTAATTTCACAATTAGATGTGTCAGTCACAGGTGATTTCTGGTAGTTTTTGCGAATATTCGTTATTTTTAAACAAAAATGTGCCGTGGGCGTGCGACTGATCAAAAATTGCGGCAGCTCATTGTAAAAAAATACTGCAGTGGCAAAAAAATCCGCGAAATTGCGGAAGAATTGTGTTTTGCAAAGTCTACTGTTGGGGACATATTAAAGCATTAAGGCGATACTGGAAATTTGGATATAAAAGGTAAAAGTCCTGGAAGACCCAGACTTGTTACAGAAAGGAGCCAAAGGTCGTTGATGAAAATTTGCAAAAAAAGTCGACGGAACACCTTAAGGTATATAACAGCGCAATGGAATTCTGAAACAGGAGAAAGGCTATCCCGCGAATGTCGCAGAAAATACATTCATCAGTCTGGGCTCAGTTTTTATAAGGTATTACTATTTTATTTTCCAAATTTTTAATTTTTCAATTTTCGTAAATGATCGTAGGCTAAAGAAAAGCCTTTATTAACTGAGGCATAAAAAACATCGACTGAATTGGGCCAAATCGAAGGTATCGTGGACTATAGAAGACTATTCAAAAGTAATTTTCAGTGACGAGTCCAAATCTTATGTCTGTCTAGGCGATCATAGAAAAAGAGTAATTGAACAAAAAGTGAAGCATTTCATAAGGACTGCCGTAAACGTGTTACGTGCTCAGTTTGCGCTACTGTAGAGTATCTGGCTTTCCTAATTGCTGATATTTAATAGCTTATTAGTTCCACGTGAGGGCGCTGTTGTTCCGTGCTTGCAGGTTCGCCAGTGTGCACTCTGGCCGGTATTCTATAGTCCATGGTCATCCTGTCGAATTTTGGTTGAACGACGGCCATTAATTTTTGATTTCCTGTAGCTATTACACGCGTCGAGTCGTAGAATTCATTTTGGCATCCATTAATTGGGATTTAAACGCTCGATCCGTTAATTGAATCTTGGCTGTGTTGAGGCATATATTTTCGTTTGGTTGAGTCGAGTTTCAATCTACATTTCTGTAGGATATAAAATTAGTTACAGAGGATGTTGTCTTCCAACATCGGACTAGTTGTACGTTGTGAACGTAGTTCTGAGGTGACCAGAATCTACACTAATCACGTTACCCCCTTGACGCGTCACCTATTGATATTGCTGTACTGGGTGTTTGTGGAGAAGTGCCGTGCCCTCAGAGTGAGGGTCCTTGGTGAGGTTCCTTGGTACGGGTCATTGGTCCTTGGTACGGATCCCGGAGTACAGGTTCCTTGTTAGGAGTTCTAAGTTGCGATCTCCAGGTGTGGAGCTGTTGTGCCAAGTTTCGAGCGCTTGGTTCGAGTTCTACCCCCGAAGTAGGAATCCAGTGCAAGGCTTGCTGTACGTCCCCTTGCAGAGGATTGAACCCGAACTACGGAGGCACCCCTTTTATAATTCCTTTTTTTTTATTAACAACTGTTCCAGTCACGTGAGTGTGTCATTCCGATTGAAATTTACTTCGCGTTATAATATAATATTGTTATTTAACATCACAGTCTACATTCACATCCATCATTTTTGTACATAAATGTAAACCAACGGTACTACTCGGAGAGTACGCTGATTACTTTGTGGTTTTTCTTTTGTTAAGGTTACATAGTTAAGGTTTTTGAGTATTTCGTATCGGTGTTAAGGCCGAATTACACCCCCTGTAACTGACTGTGCTGTTTCGTCTTAGTAAACGGTGTCTATTGGTGTTTAAAACACTGTGTTTTAATGTCCTAGCAGGGACGAGAAAAATCTACTATCTAGTCTTTTTGCTCTTTGTTACCACCAAATTGAATAATATTTATTAACCACTAATCTAGGGTACAGTATGCCCCTGAGAAGAGAGCTAGTTACATAAATAAAAGTCGTGGCACAGGACTACTTTCCGGGCAAAGCAAGTGTCACGACTCTGAGTACAGTGCCCTTTTAATAATAACTACTCCACTAAGTCCATATCAAACGAACCGTAAAATTTCCGAAGGGTGTCATGATTTGGGGATGTATGTCCGCTAAAGGTTTGGGACAGTATGTGGTCGTAGAGGTACCGTCAACGCTGACAAATATATATAAATACTTACGAATAGCTTATTACCGACTGTTCAGGATATGTACACTGTACACAGACAATAATTTCATATTCCAACAAGACGGCGCAGCTTGCCATACTGCAAAAAAGACGAAAAAGTGGTTCGTGGAACAGCATATTAAAGTCCTATCATCGCCATCAAACAGCCCCGACCTAAATGTCGTTGAAACACTGTGGCATTAGATAAAAAAGAGTTTTGAGAGATGATCCTCAAAGAACGGTCTCTACATTAAAGGAAAATATCGGCGAAATTTGGGACACCTTTTCACCAGAACTCTGTCGAGGCTTGGTTGAAACAATGCCTGCAAGAATTCGGGCCGTAATAAAGGCAAAAAGGTGACGTAACGCCTTATTAATACTTAAAATATTTTTTTCCGAACATTTAGTTGTCAGTTATTTTGTTACATTTTATTTGTTTTGTTAAGTTGTGACATTGTTAATTTGGTTTTTTTGAAAATATTAATTAAAACATAGATTTAAATTCTTTAAGTTCTTATGTACTGCGTTAGTCAATGTTTGCTTCATTATACATAAAAACGCTAAAAATACGTTTGTCCGAACATATAATTGTTAGGGATCGTATACGAAACCTGTTTTAACCTCAACTAAAAGCAACTATACCACAGGAATTTGTTTGTTATATTTTGACTGGCGCGTTATCTCTTTTTCTATGGAAAATGTGAAAAAAAGGTTTCAAACTGAAGATACGATGTTGCGCCAGAACTTTTTAAAATGTGTACAGTGTGTCCAATTTTTCGATACTTCTGAGGTATAACTCAGTTGTCTTTAAAGATAGAGAGTTGCGGTGACATTCCTTTCCTACTGTCTTGTGAAATGAAGGATGCAGGGAACAGAATTTTTATAGCCCTTTTAATTTTTGAGATACAGGGCGAAATTGAATATATGTACTTTTCGGACACCCCCTCTAATTCGCTCTTCTTTTAGCTTAATGGAAATAAAAACTGGACGTTTTCCACGAAACACCGAATGACTATACTTTTCTCGACGCGCATTTCACCAACTAAGTTGGCATCTTCAGGAGAAGATTAAAACTAAATTCTAACCTACCATTGTCCTTATTCATACTATTGTTACACTTAATGATTTCTAAACTTTCAAAAGCGTCTAACTGTCTACTGTTTGTTACCTTTCCCATTAATTTTAAATTATTTATGTCTATCCTATGGTTGTTGTCAAAAGCGTGTTGGGCAACACAAGATTTTTCTGTTCTGCCATATTTCAAATAAACCATGTTCTTTAAATCTAGTCAAAATACATCTTTTTCTTTGCCCAATATACTTTTGATCACAGTCTTTACAACTCATTTCGCATATTCCTGACTTTTCGTTATTGTCGATTTTGTCTTTCGGGTTACCCAAAAGCGTCTGTAATTTATTTTTAGAATTATAAACCAAATTGATATAAACGGCGGAAACTTATTTGTACATTTTAATTTATTATAAAGTAAAGCCTACTGCGAATTTAAAGACAGGTTTCATCAAATATTCAAATTGTGAGCTTATTGTTAAAAAAACTTACCAATAGTGATATGTATATTTTTTAAATGATTAGAAAATACTAAATTCAACCAAATAAAAATATACAGGGTGTTCCATTAAAACAAAACGTGTGTTTGCTATATTCTGAGAAAACGGACGAGAGGAGACGAGAGCTGACTACGCCACTGGATTCTACATAAGAAATTGTATGGGAGTCAGTTTTTGCATTACCGATAAGATAAAAGAGCAGCGAGTTAGTTTTTGTTGTGCAAAACTACAAATTTTCAGTTGCATGGAAATTGCAATATAAAATTTGTCAAAATCCTAGTCTTAAGCTTAGATCCGTATCTGCCAATGCGATATAAATTTTGAAAATTAAATCCTCTTGTCTATGAACAGAGTGGCCCTCATTGAGATCATAGGTTCGTCTATATTTGACACATTTACTCATAACTAATTAAGTTTTTATAGAATTTTCTTTGCCATGTGAAACAAAAAAAGTCCCACCAGGGACACCACAAAGACTTCAGCAACAGCTGCAAAAAGAGACAGCAGAAAGAAACAGCAGCTTCAAAAAGAGATAGACTGAGAGATAAGTAAATGAATAAGAAGACCGTACCCAAATTTGCTATATCATTAAGCAGAAGATGACCAAAAAAAAACTGCAACAATGCAAAATCTCAATTAATTCAAAAATGCAATGCAAACAATTCAAAATGCAACATCTGAATTATTCACAGAGAAGTTAAAAAATCGCAGCTCCTGTGTATGGTATTATTCGCCTTACACATAATAACAGCGCTTTTAGGTAATCCGCAAAGATCTGTGTCTAGATGAACATTTCAGATTTAGTGGAATGTAATAAAAAGAAGAGAGGTTGAATTTATATCGCTGGGTATTTCGTCTACTCAAATAAAAAATAAACATAATACTTTTGATTGAAATGATCCCATAAATGGAACAGTAGAGTAACAGCCTACATAAATAGAGCGAAAAGAAAGAAGTATTTTTTAATCAAAATGTGCCTGGTATATTTTCATACATATCGCTGTTTCCGCTTTTCTTAACAGGATCTCAAATATGCTCATTTCACTGAGTTCAAATCTGCATCGTTAGTTTACAAAGAATTCCTCTTCAGATTATTTTTATTATTACTTGAGATCTTATGTTTATCTGATAGATGGTTAAAGAACATCTATGAGTATATTTCCTGTTCAATGTTTACGTCATCAGAAATCATCAATATTTTTTTTCAAAATTTGGTGATTGTGGGTTTTTTCAGAAGAGGAATTTTATCTTATTTTGAGTGAGAGAATCATCAGCCTATGTCTCATCGTTAATGGGATATTAATTACAAATCTCACAATAATGATTTAAATAGGTTGTTGCACTGGACAATTTAAACACAAATGTCTCTAAAACGGTCATACGGAACGACATTTAAAAGGTACACTTTTTCTGTCAATAAATTATGGAAAAATCGATATTTTCAATAAAAACATAAATATTATAAGACGCAAAAAAACACCAGTTTTTATGTATTCATAATGATGCAGAGAGCATCTACATCTACAACATACATCGAAATAATAAATTAAAATTCCTCTCTTCAAAAAAAAAAACATCAAATTTTGAAAAGAAAATTGTAACTATTCAAACGAAATTATTTACGGAAATCGAAAATAAAAGTATAACTTTGACACCCTGTATCTTGGTTGCCAATAACACAGCTCCACAAAAAAAATCCGAATTGCAAGTCCAAATTGCTCCATCACTTCCGGTTCTTTTCCTAACCTCAAAAACAAGCTTAAAACGAAAATTGAAATTCAAGCTAAATAAAAACCCAAACTATATCCTATAATCATATATTTCATCAATTCCATAACCTCAAAACTCCATAACCTTAAGTCCCATAATCTCATAAACCCAATAACCTTATGATTCTAAAACCCCATAACTCAGTAAAAAAGAGACTTATACGCGCTTAGGCGAGTGTAAATCGATATGTTTGAAACGGATTTGCCCTTCAATACCAGTACCACTTAACCTCAAAACCGCGTGATCCTAAAATCTCATAACCTGAAAAATCCCATAATCTTGTGATTGAAAAACCTTATAAACCAGTAAAAAAAAAGATTATACGCATTCAAGCAGTGTAAATCAATATGTTTGAAACGGGTATGCCCTTTAACCTCTTTTACCCTTTAACCTCTCTTAAAACCTCATAACCAAATAAGCAATTTTTGGGGTTGAGTGGTAGTGAGGTTGAAGGGCACACCCATTCAAACATATTGATTTACACTGCTTGAATGCGTATAAGTCTATTTTTTACTGGTTTATAAGGTTTTTCAATCACAAGGTTATGAGGTTTTAAGATCACGCGATTTTGAGGTTAAGTGGTACTGGGATTGAAGGGCAAATTCGTTTCAAAACATATCGATTTACACTGCTTAAGCGCGTATAAGTCTCTTTTTACTGAGTTATGGGGTTTTAATATCATAAGGTTATTGGTTTTTGAGGTTATGGCATTGAGATTATATGGTTATGGAATTTCGTTTGGGTTTTTATCAAATTATATAATTTTTAGCTTGAATTTCATGGTTTTAGGCCTGTTTTTTGAGGTTAGAAAAGAACCGGATCTGATGGAGCAATTTGGACTTCGTATTCGGTTTCAGCGACCCAAAAAACATATAATATACAGAGTCAGACTCCTGCAAATGAAATTTTTTTTTGTGGAGCTGTGTAATTTTTGGACTAAGGCAAGTTTGGTTAATTCGTAATATTTTTTTCCAAATAATCTGTATTTCACTGTGGCTCCTTAATAATGTGACACCATGTAGAGGCTGTTACATGTTCCCTGTGTCACCCAGTATTTTTTTCTTCTTTATTCATTGCCAACTAGCAGCAGAGTACACAGTTTTCCAAAACTTTTGAGACTGGTTTTGCGTCTGGTTTTCAATTTCGCCTGTTAATCGGATAGGAAACCTGCAAAAATTCAATTTTGTCGCCCTCCGTTTAATTTTCTCTCCCTCGGCGGACGTTATTAGGAGCGAATATTCTTAATAAAAAATTCCAGTCGCATACGAAATGATTATATAAGGAAAGTCGAGCAAGAGGCGCGACGCCGAGCGCTAGATGTCGCAAATTTATTGCCTTGCTCGCAATGTACGCTACCATGTAAATTAAATGTGTCAATCTTTAACACGTCAAAAAAAAAAACAACAAAAAGAAAAAATTCAATAATCTGCGCATTTACTCTAGTGAACGAAGCATTTGAAGGTACACTTCAAAATAAACTTGTAAAAAATTTGATACAAAATGTTTTTCATAATCTCGAAGTAGGCTGCTGTCATTATAGTAGAGTAGAATTAGTCGATTTGTACCCCTAAACGAAAAGTAACTGACACTTCACAAAAAAAATTAATTTTTGTAGAGGAGGCTGAAAATATTAAATATCGTTTTTTGGCAACAATTTAAGATTATTGCTACATTGTTTAAATAATTCGCAAAGGTGCGAAAAACAGTTTTTTTTTAAACTATACAAAAAAAAAGTTTCATAAAAAATACAAAAACCCTACAAAACCCATCCAAAATTTGCAAATCGGTTAATTTGTTTATGAATGAAAAAATGTCAAAACAGAGAAAACAGTCAAACAAAATTGTTAAAGTGGAGTATTACCAATTAAAAAAATATATTCTACGTATAGTTTCAGATATCCGTTTCGTCTGTGTTGAAGGGAAAATGAACTCTCTCCGGTCACTATACCCAAAAAAGGTTTATTGTAAACGAAATACAACTCAATACATAATACAGGCAAGTTTGATCTTATACGTGCTAACACAAAAAAAAATGAATAAGAAAAAGGAAAATCGGCTCCCAAATTACTTGGAGATTCATTTTAAATTCGAGAAAGCTGTAAAATGATTCTAGTTCAACATTGTACGATAAAAAACGACGAGTTATTTCATTTGTTTATAACTTTAAAACGGAGTACTTTTCAATGTCAATTTAAAACAATTAAATTTGTGAAATTCAATTAATTTTTCTATGTACTTGATAGTCCAACTATCAAAAGAGATCATTTTGAATCGTTACTCTGTGATGTTTAAAAAAATTTGGGCTGTTTTACCTATTAATAAATAATTTAGTTTTTGCATAAACTTAAAAATATATCGATTTGAAATTTTCAGCGTTTTTTTAAGTACACCGATACCTACATTTTCCAATATTTTGAAAGTCACAAGGCTTACTTTATAATTAGTTATAAACAATTGAAATAACATTCGGACATTTTGAGGATTTTTTTAATTTTGCAGATAAACAAATTAATCGATGCAAATTTCTTGATGGGTTTTTTTGGTTTTTTTTATTTTTACATTTTTGATTTGCGCGAATTATTTAAACAATGCAGCAATAATTTTAAATTGTTGCCAAAAAACGATATTTAATATTCTCAGCCTCCTCTACAAAAGCAATTTTTTTTTTGGTGCAGTGTCAGTTACTTTTGGGCTAAATCTTAATTCTACTATACTATTAGTGACATCAAATAAACAAGTAACGCCATAGAAATAAATGACGTGGGTAAATTTGCATTGCTGGTGAGTTTTGAATAAAAGTAAAGCAACATTGATTTATTTCATAGGAATAATACGTAAGACTTATCGGTAAGTAATTAGTTCTTGAGACTTTTTACATAGCACTTAATAATTAGGTACATTTAAGGAGGTACACCACCTTAGCACTTTCGAAAAATCAATTTTTTTTTGCTTAAAATGTCCCTTAACATCGTAAAAATTACGTGGAAAAGTTTTATGTATGGGAGAACCCTGTAAGGGCTCGAATTTTGAATCTAGCGCAATCCCTTTCGCAGTCTAGGTACCATTGTTGGTATCGAGAATTGTATCGATTGTATATTGGTATGGAGGATCGATTCAAAATCACTAAGAAAAGAAAATCAGGAAAAGGAGGTCAATCTCGAAGGTCAATTGTATGGTGCAGGCATTGCAGATTAAAGAGGTATATTGAATTTATTCTTGTTTTTTCAGTTATTAAAACTTTAAACGCTTTTTTTTCGAAACGTGAAATTTCAAGCCGAACCAATATCACGAATTTTTATTCGATTGCTTTAAAACTTTAAGCGAAATTTAAGGCGAAATTTTAACTGAATATTCAAAACTAGTTTCTCCATAACAGTACGTAGGATTTTTTTGTTATATTGCATAGTTGTTATTAACAATTTTCGAGCGGTTTTTTTCGTTTTTTTTCGAACTTTTTTTTTTTAAAAACACGCCATATCTGCAAAAATCAATTTAAAAAAATCCTACGTACTGTTGAACCTGATATCATACTAAATCGAAATTTTTCTGGCTCATCGCTCTATCTTTAAATTTGCAGAAGTTATCGGTTCGGCTATAGAGCCATAAAAAACAAAGATGCCTTGGGAAAACTATTGAGCCTCAATTTTGTTTCTGACAGCTCTAAACAAAATTACAAACACACTGCAATACTTGTATAATATCTAAACGTTTTTTTTTTACCGAATTATCGATATCTTGTTTAGTTTCTTTGAAAAAAAAAATACAAAAACTTGCTTGATTTTTGGCCTCTAGGGTGGTGTACTCCCTTAATCGTGCCATTAGGAATTTCTGTTAGAACGAACTAAAAGAATCAGTTGTAATCTGCTTCTGAAGCACATTGCCAACGATTGGTATGGCGAAGCCACGTACTGAAAATTTCAGTGTCAGTTATTTACGGTTTTTATGTGCTGAATACGTCCATTGTTTATTGTATCCATCACACCAATTGAAAATAAAACACGTTGAGAAAAAAAGGAAATTACAAAACAAATCGAAAGGAAAACAGACTACGAAAAAAGAAAAACTTGTTCTGGTTCTACATCATCCTCAGCATCTGTAAAAACAATATCATAGTCATATTATAACATTTTATCGAAGTATGCCATATTTTGCTCGAATTAAACAAATGGATCAGTATATTAGAAGACTTCAAACTTAAATACAATAGAATCTTATGTCTTAGAAAATCGAGTCAACAGAAGACTAAGTGCAGTTCTGAACAAAAATAGCAATATAGAATAGTTTTAAAGTGTAATACATAATAATATTAGGAGTGCTTAATAACTCCTAAATTTAGATGAATTCAAAATATGTTATCATAAACATATAATTCAGTAACGACCTTTTAAACACGAAAAAGCCTTAAAAAGATTTTGTCATACTTACAGACAAGTGTGTTAAAAAACGCAATATTTAAAATGACATTTATAAATATCACAAAACATAGAAGAAAATAAATTATTAGGACCTTTACCTTGCCAAGACATGAATATGGAACCAGAAACTAGATGTCAATTCACAATTCCTATTATGACAAAAACAACCGGACAAAGATCCATATAATTAAAGGTGTAGGACCCCAGTTCTCACAGATACTATACAACGGAAAAGAAGCTAAAAGAAATAAATAAGAAGTTAATTAAACACAAATTGAAATCACTCATGAGTGATTTACAATGAACACTTTTCTCGACGCACGTTTCGCCAACCCAGGAGAAGATTAAAGCTGAACTACAACTACATTTGAATCTTCAATAAAATGAATTAAATAAAGTCTATTGTCTGCATACATATATATTTTTAGTTAGTTTGTTTTATCTGAACCTATAATATAAGTATGGATAAAGAATATATTTTTTTGTTAATTATTGTAAAAAAAAATGTTAAATTTGTATTTTTGTTTGTGTAAAAAGTTATGAATATAATAATATTTCATTTTTGTACATGATAAATAATTCTACATAATTAAGATAATACTATATAAAATACGTACATATCTGTAAATTATAATTTATTCTGTCTCGAAACAAAGTGCCTTAAGCACTTATCGAGTATACATATTTATTTATATTTATTGATATCTTATACATATTATATGGTTTGTACAAGCTTAAAATGTAAATAAATACATTATTATTTATTTATTTATTTATTTATTTAAGATTACAAGCCGATATTCCACGACAATTTGAATTGCCACACATGAAGATACAGTATGTCAAAGATTATTTCGCGATACAATGAAATGGGACACATGTCCCTCTTCATTGTATCGCGACATGACATCCAAATGGATGTCATTCCAAAGTCAGGAAGACCTAGAAAAACGACTTTATATATGGATAGGCGCATAAAAAGAATTTCGCAATGACCCTTGGTTATCTGCGCCTAGGATTGCTGCTGAAGTACAAATTATTAAGGAGATCCTGTAAAAAGCGTTTTTGTGGGAATTTTTTAGAGAAAAAATGAGCAAGTCTAACGAACTTTTCAGATTATTTTATTGCATATTTGAACATTAAAAAAAATTCGAGAGAAAAATATTCAAACGCAGCCGATTTTTATGCACATTTGTGCATTGCTGTCTCCAATCGGCGGGAAAGATGGAGCTCGTAATTTTCGTCTGACAAAAAAAAAAACAAAGAAAATTTTAATTTGCATGTATTTTTCTTCTAGATGAACTAAGAAAAACCCAAAAAATTGTGAAATTTAAAATCTTTCTCAGGTTTGAAAAAAAAGTGCTTTTAAAACAAAAAAAAAATCATTTTAACTTGCTTAAAAAATTGCTTAAAATTTTTTTTTCATACAATATTTTCAGTTCAAATAGAAGAGAATGCAAAACTGAAGCTAACAAGCCTTATTTTGTTTTAATTGAACGTCTAGTTTCCTTGCGATCTCGCCCGCCAGTTTAGAAAAATCATAAAAACAACAACTCGAGAAAACGCGCTTTAAAGTTTACCGTTGAGAGGACCGGTCTTATTCCCTCACTACCTTCGATGCGTGTGCGGTTGCTTCTTCTCTGTCATCTCACTTCTGTTTGTCCTTTTTCCATAACAGGCCGATGTCGGCTTTAAACACACGGTATAGTTCGGAGTTATTCGACCGCGAGAAGGAGCTCGTGCTCCAAGCTCCAACTGCCCGAGCGCCCGTATACCGGCTCGACACACCACTGCGTTTAGTGCTGTATCTATAAAAATATTGTAAATTAGCCTCTACAACTTTAGATACATATTCTTAGATTTAAGCAATAAAGTAAACGATTTATTGAGCCTCCTAAAGCAGGATTCTCTAAGTTCCTGCTTCCTTAATTCCTTCCCTTAAGTTGTAAGAAAAAGTCATGACGTATTTTCGCAATAGATGGCATTACATGTATTTTTACATGAGAATTGTCACTATCATGATCGGCTCGAGTGCTATTCCATTTGACAGCTGACAGTTCAGCCTTCACTTAACAAAACAAAAAGTAATCGATTTGGTCGCGTCGTTTGGTTTTTACATCAAGTTGAAAATGGAAGATCAAACTGTGCATTTTCGGCATATTTTGCTTTTTTATTTCTGCAAAGGGAAGAACACAAGGCAGGCCTGTGAAGAATTGCGTAAAGTTTACGGTAACAATGCCCTACAAGAGCCACAGTGCCAGAGATGGTTCACCAAATTTCGTGCTGGTGACTTTGATGTCACTGATGCTCTTCACTCCGGGAGGCCCATGGAGGCTGATGACGACCAAATAAAGGCACTGATCGAAGCCACATACGACCGCTTGTGACATTGCGGAGACATGAAAACTTCATCATTCCACCATTCATTATCATCTACGGAAGCTAGGATTCATTAGCAAGCTCGATATATGAGTTCCTCATGTACTCAAAGAAATTCATCTCAATAATCGCATCAATATCGGGGATAATCACCTCAAGCGCAACAAAATCGATCTGTTTTTGATGCGCCTGGTAACAGGCGATGAAAAATGGATTGTTTACAATAATATTCGATCGTGGTGCAGTGGAACTGAGCGAGTCCAAACACAATCCAAAGCCGATCTTCACCAGAGGAAAGTATGCTCTCAATATTGTGGGATAATAAGGGCGTGATGTTTTTCGAGCTCCTACCGCGGAACCACACGATTGATTCCGATATGTACTGTCGCCAACTGGGTGATTTGAATACATTTCTTGCGGAGAAGCGGTCAGAACTCATCAATCGCAAAGGCGTAGTATTCCACTACGACAACGTGAGACCCCATACAAGTCTGGTGCCTCGCCAAAAGTTGCTGCAGCTTGGATGGGAAGTCTTGCCTCATTTTCCTTACTCACCGAACTTTGCCCCATCAGATTACCATTTGTTTCGTTCCTTGCAGAACGACGTGAAAGGTAGATCGTTCGATTCTGATGAGGCCATCAAAGGGCATCTCACCCAACTCTTCGCTGGAAAAGGGCGGTTCCTTCTACGAGCACGAAATAATGCAGCTCCCAGAAAGATGGCAAAAGACCATCAAAATGGGCAATACATAATTGATTAAACTTTGTTCTATTATTAAATGAGCCTTGAAAATAACCCAAAAAATGCAAGCCATGACTTTTCCGACAACCAAATAGCTTTCGTACAATTTAAAAGAGATTTGTTGCAGCCAAATTGTTTAGTAGATGTCAAGCCAACAAAACACTTATTTCGCCCAGGATCAGACGACCCAGGCTTGAATTTGCAAGAGAGCATTTGAATTGGATGGTTGAAGACTGGCAAAAGGTCTTATTTAGCGATGAAACTTATTATTATAGCTATACAATTTTTAATTCCGATGGTATGAATGGGACATAAAGCACGAGCCTTTGACGTCGACATCACTTTTCGTCTATCTCCTTTACAAACCAACTTTCAACTTGATCCACCCTGTATAGTTATAGAATGGATGGAAAGCATTACCGAGAAAAAATCACCCGACGGTTGTGACGTCAAGAGACTCGTTTTTGTTTCTTGTATTAGACGCGGCACTATGTCAAGCGTTAATTACATTTGCTCACTTTGTCTCTGACGTTAGAAGCGATTATTATACGGGTTATTATTATTTTACACGAGTGGGGATGGGATGTCGCTCTCAAATCCAGGTCACGCTTCGGCAATTTAAATTATCGAATTCAAACCCTAACGACAAGAACAAGATGGAAAGATATATTCCTATTTTCAAATTGTATGAGTTATATGGAATTCACTATAAACGTTACGCCACCTGGTGATCGCTCAACAAACTAATTACTGTGCCATTTGTTTATTGAAATGTCTGTTAGTTTTTATTTGTCTGCTGTACCATTAAAAATTAAAACACTCATTTTCTAACGAACTAGTATTGTTGTGCACCTCGCTGTTTGTCCTGGAGTAAAAGGCCCATTTAATATTTCATATACGAGGTGTGTAAATCAAGTAACGAGACGTAAGTAAGAGCAATTTTTTTATTCGAATAACATTACAATTCAGTACTGTCTGCTTCAAAATAACTTCCTTCGGAAGCCACACAGCGCTGGAGACGGTTCTTCCATTCCTCATAACAGTGCTGGAACTCATATAATGGAATTAGCCTTCAGCTGGTCGGTTACAGTCATTTTAATGTTTTCTATGGTCCCAAAATGACGTCCCTAGAGGTGATTTTTCAATCTCGGGAAGAGAAAAAAAGTCACAAGGACTCAAGTCAGACGAATAAGGAGGCTGAAAGCCACAGGAATGTGTTTACTGGCTAAAAACTCGTTTACTGAAATGACTGTGTGACAAGGCGCATTGTCGTGATGCAACATCGTGTTCTTGATGTTAGGTCTCAGACACTTGACCCATTTTCCCAAGTTTTGAGGAACCTCTCTGTAAAAGTGTGATTTACTGTTTAGCCTGGAGGCACAAACTCTTTGTGGACAATTCTCTGGCTATCAAAAAAGCAAATCAGAATGCTTTCATTTGATCATTCTTGTTTTTGCGGTCTGGGAGATTCAAATGTGCAATTCCAGGCTTTGGCGTTTGATTTACGGGTCCTACTCAAATACCCAAGTTCCTTCGCTAGTAATGACACGTTCAATAAAATGGGGATAACTTTCAATCGATTCCAAAAAGTCTAGACACATTTCTCTCCTGACATCCTTTTTGTTCCTGCGAAAGGTTTTTTGGAACCATATTTGCACAGATTTTTCTCATCCCCAATTCATTAGTCAAAACTGATGATGTGATGGATTCAAATTTAAAATTCAAAAGTGGTGTGAATCAAATTTAACTCTTTCTCTATCGTTCTTGTCGTCAACCGACGATCTGAACACACAAGATTCCGTATTCTATCGACATTTTCATCGGTTCTTAAAGATTGAGACCTTCCGCTGAGTGGTTCATCTTCAATCGACTCTCTTCCTTCTGAGAATGCCTTAAACCACCGAAAAACCTGGGCTCTTGAAAAAACACTGTCTCCCTAGGCGTGCTGAAGTTTTGCAAAAGTATCCATTGCGCTGTGTCCAAGTCTGAAGCAAAACCTGATAGCACTCACTGATAGCTCATTTTTAAAACGCACTAGAAAAAATTGGTTTACGAAAACAGTTACAAAGAACAAGCAAATGACTAACAAGTTCAAACTTGTACTGAAGGTGCATTACATGTTAACCTACCGCTCTTCCAAGTCCCGTCTCCGCAGTGTTGCTAGATCGGGCGCTACGTTGCCAATCTCATTACTTAATTTACACACGTTGTATTTCCTGAAGAAAGAAAACATAAATTTGGTGGAAAAAAACGCATAAGTAGAGAAAAGACTTGGATATTAAGAATTAAAACTGAAGATATGATAGCCAGTTAGTAAACATATACTGTTTATATACACATAAAATCTGTTCTCTGCTTTCTTTATTTTGATGAGAGTGACTATTTTTATCAATGTAAGTTTTTTAGTATTTTTGTAAGGTTTTTGTAAGGTTAATGTAAAGGAGTTATATTAATTTTTGTTTGTTTCAGCCAAGGAACAGTAAGCGGAAAATAATTAAAATTGAATTAAAATAAGCGGAAGATATTGAAAAAAAAACCTGCAGACCCTCAAAGAAATTACCTTTGCAAAAGAACATAATGGAGGCAATGATCATCCAGAACTCATTGAATATAGAAAAAAATCGCAATGAAAGATGAAGATACTGAGTGTGATGGCTGACATTCTACTTTAAACCTAAGTTTAATAGCTGAAATATTGTGTAATTTATAATAAGCATATATTTTTAGATACCTAAACAATAAACAATATACATACAAATGTCCTAACTGACATCTTTACAAATAAGTACATAAATAAAATAACAACAAGTAAAATTAAAAGTTAATTATTTTATTTATATTTATTTAAGCACAGCTCGTAACGCTTTCTTGGTTCATTAGAATTTACCTTTTTGAAAATAGTTCTAACCTAATTCAACACAGCTGGCATTAATTTTTGGCTTCAAATCAAAACACAAATTTTGTGCTCAGCCCATTTGCCTTGATTCGAAATAAAAGAACAGTAACAAGTACTTTAATAAATACGTATATATTTACTTAATAATTAATCATATATATTTACTTAATTTTTCACCAAAAAGTTAAACCAAAAATTGTTCTTTACATGTACTTATTCTAAAATAACAATCAGAGACACTAAGAAAACTGAATTTGAAATAAAATTAGGTATTTTTAAAACGTGATAAATATTACGAATGTTGAACACGCAAAAGTTAAATCCTGGCAGTTTTTAAAGTTGAATAAGGTTTATTACTCAGTTCTAATTTGCATTAACTCCTTAAGAGGACTAGGGAGGGTTGAAATTTCGGAAAAATCGATTTTCGTTTTTTTTTGCATATTCCGATACTGTGATCCTTTAGGAATATCTTCCCGTTTGTTTTTTTGAAAAATTCCCAAAATTGAGGTCAAGAGAGCGTAAAACGTAGTGTGGCGCGCGGCCGGCCGAACGTAGAAATTCGCGCGGTCAGTCCCGACCGAACGGTCTGAGCATTATTCTAATTTCTAGGGTTCTCTATGCAATATAGAGAGTAGAATTAAGTTTTAATTGGTAACGACACACTAAAGACGACCTAATAATAAAGTCGAAACGTTTCTGTTTCCGTACGACTGTTCTAACACAAATATTGTACCGAAACTTTGAATGCGGTTTTCTCGAAACTACATTTTTTGATGATTTTACCACGATATCTCGAGAACGGCGCAAGATATAAACTTGAAATTTATATAGGAGTTGTAAAACACTATGAGGCATGAATTATACCTAAAATCAGATTGAAAAAATATTGCTACAATTTTATAATAACAAATATCGCTAATTTTTCCAATTTTTTTGTTTTCTGGACGCCATTTTGTTAATTATTTTTGTTTTTAATTGTTTAGGTATAATAAATAGAGGGAAGCATAAGGCGAAGAAATATTTTTAGAATTTGCCAAAACTTTTATCCGTTCGAATGAAATGGAACCACGTGGTAAAACCGTGGATTCGACAGTATTCGTTATTACATTGGGAAGCCGATATTATTGTTCTGGGAACGACTTTCAATGAATTTTCTCATTTTATAATATTATAATTAATACCCTTAACAATAAAACAGTTTTATATTTATTTTTATAAACCATTAAACACGAGTCAATTTTTGCATTTTCAACCCTCCCTAGTCCCCTTAATGGTGTGAAATTTAGAAATAGGCTATTTCATAGGTTGATAATATTTTTATGTGGGTGTTTTAGTAGCAGTTGCAAAACTCAGATACATATACATATGTTTTTTTATGTTAAGATTTTTGAGGTTATGGGGTTTTGAGTATGTTGAACGTTTCTTAGGCTTAGGGTTATTGTTAGATCATCCCCGTAACATTACAGTTACCAGCTCGTCAAGTATATGACATGATGTCTGATTTAGTGTTTTTCATAGGAATTTTTGTTTGTAGGGGGAAAACTAATATGAAAAATATGAAAAACGTAAATACATCCTGAACCCAGATTTTGATTCAGCACTTTGAAAAACGTTGAAGGGGAATGGTCTTCTCTGGCTCTGTGTTTGTGTGCCTGTGTAATCAATAGAGTTCGTGCAGCGTGGAGTGTAACAGGACCGTAGTCAGTTTACGAATGAAAATGTTAATATGTTCACAGAACTATGTTGCGTCATAGTACATTATTAAATATTATTACTTATTACCAAGCGCGAATGTCACAGGGCCGACACTGTGCATGTCCTGCCCTTGACTCGTTGGCCTTCACTGCTCACAGCTGACTTGCATTACTAAAACTGCGCTAGCAATTTTAGTTATTTGTGGCACGCTGTAACAGACAGACGCCGGTATTGCATCGCGTTGATACGTTTCGTTTTTACGTATTCGCCGTTGTATTGGCCATGTGTTTAAATAACTTTATAAATATTAAAAATTATTAGTTGAGGGAGAAGTGAATAAAGTGAGGTACCATGCCAAAGGTGAAAAGAAATAGACGAGAAGTATTTCAAACGTAGTTTGACAGTATTCCGAGGGTTTTAGGAATATACGTATTCAAAGAAATGACCTTTTTGTACTTGTGTGAACGGATTATAAATTCTTCAGATAAAACTAAAGTAACAAGACATCTGAAAAGCCATGCCTCGTCCAGGCCGACGACTCCTTATTTTCCTATGAACTTACAGAAGCCTTTGTTGCAAGCAATATTCCATTAAACAAACTAGAGAATCCCAAGTTATGTACGTTTTTAAAAAATATATGGACCGAAAAATTCCTCATGAAAGAAAGTTAAGACTTGCATATGTCGATCGGGTTTGCAACAATGTAGTGACATCAATACGCGAGGACATCGTGGACAATTTCGTGTATTTTATTATAGACGAAGCTACCGATGCTTGCTGGCGTTCAGTAGCTAATTTGTGATAAACGTAGCCGTTTCACTCCAGAACACTTAAAAAGCACATAATAATATGTTTTAACCACCGCCAATCTGCCATGGGAACCTTGTTTCAACACTGACGTTTGTCGGGTAAGTGTTGCCATTGTTACGTATTATCTTAATTTAAATAGGTATTTTATCCTTGATTTAACCGTACTATTTGGTAATAAATTAATAATAAAAAAAATTAAAAACAAGCTTTTATTTAAATGCTCTAAAAAGAAGAAAATAAATTTTAAATTGAATCAAACCCATCAATTTATTACATTACACAATTTATATGATATAAAAGCTTGTCACGAGATTTACTTGTGTAGACAAACAAGAATGTAATAATTATGTAACTTGATCTTGACATAAGAAAATCTAAGAAAAAAGTATGTATTTTATAAAATAGGTAAATATATCTACACAAGTAAATCTCGTGACAAGCTTTTATATCATATAAATTGTGTAATGTAATAAATTGATGGGTTTGATTCAATTTAAAATTTATTTTCTTCTTTTTAGAGCATTTAAATAAAAGCTTGTTTTTAAAATATTTTTTCTTCTTAGCAAACCCTTTCATTTGATACCCATATCATGTGAGTGCAAAAAATAACTAGTCCGCCATATTGGATTTAGAGTGTTCATTTTATTTTTCGTATTCTTCTCAGCAAACCCTTTCATTTGATACCCATATCATTGGAGTGCGCAAAAAATAAATTGTCCGCCATATTGTATTTAGAGTAAATTAATTTTATTTTCTTTTTGCTTCTCAGCAAACCCTTTCATTTGATACCCGTATCATGGGAGTGCACAAAAAATAACTTGTCCGCCATATTGGATTTAGAGTGTTCATTTTGTTTTTCGTATTCATCTCAGCAAACCCTTTCATTTGATACCCATATCATGGGAGTGCGCAAAAAATAACTAGTCCGCCATCTTGGGCGGTCCGCCGTATTGGATTTAGAGTAAATTCATTTTTTTCTTATTTCTTCTCAGCAACCCCTTTCATTTGATACTCATATCATGGGAGTGCGCAAAAAATAACTAGTCCGCCATCTTGGGCGGTCCGCCATATTGGATTTAGAGTCAATTCATTTTATTTTCTTATTTCTTCTCAGCAAACCCTTTCATTTGATACCCATATCATGGGAGTGCACAAAAAAATAACTAGTCCGCCCTCTTGGGTGGTCCGCCATATTGGATTTAGAGGAAATTCATGGTATTTACTTATTTCTTCTCAGCAAACCCTTTCATTTCATACCCATATCATGGGAGTGCGCAAAAAATAACTAGTCCGCCATCTTGGGCGGTCCGCCATATTGGATTTAGAGAAAATTCATTTTATTTTCTTGTTTCTTCTCAGCAAACCCTTTCATTTGATACCCATATCATGGGAGTCGCAAAAAATAACTATTCCGCCATCTTGGACCGTCCGCCATTTTGAATTTAGAATGACATAACTTAACTAACCATGCATTGTCATCCAAACTAAACGTGTATGCAAAACTGCATCTCAATCGGTTGAGGATAACTATTTTAAAATTCAGTTGCAAGATTTGACCCGAACATACATACATACATACAAACAAACAAACATTGCAAGCTAAATAAAAGCTTGTAAAAATAGTACTATGTTGCTACATAATTTATGTAAACATATTAATATTTTCATTCGTTAACTGACTACGGTCCTGTTACACGCCGCGCTCGCACGAACTCTAGTAATCAAGCTACTGTGTAAAATAGTTAGAAAATAAACTAGCGGTAAACGAGGAAAACTGAGGTCGTGTTCAGAAATCCCACAAACATAACGTAGACCGGGTCTGTACTTCCACGCACTGGAAAAACGTTTGTGGTCCTCTGTGTAATCATCATAAATAACTACAAGTAAATACATCTCACCGACGAAATCTGTTCTGTAAAAAACGTCATATCTTACCGAGATCCGCAGCCGGTCAAATAGCGACTGAGCGACATAGAACTAATTTGATTAGTCCCTATACTATTGAATATTAACCCAGTAAAAGTAGACAGTTTTGAGGATCGTAACGTTACACGGGTTGCATACGATTCAGGTAGACTTATGTTCTTATGTTTTATTACTTATAACTGAAAATATGTACTTTTTCATGAATAATTAATTCCTTAATATATAAACAATCACTGCTTACTGTCCGACTCTGTCTTTAATATTTTAGTGCTACCTCTAATACTGACACTCTGCATACCTCATCCGAATTTCTGGTGTTTTGGTTTTAGCATAAACTTTCACCCACATTACGATTACGTATGGGGTAGGTGCATGCCCTGTGCACTTAATCCGATGCTTATTGTGCCCCCATAGTCTAGTCATTCCATTAGTTATGTTTCCTTAAAAAATTTAAGACAAATGACAGACGCTCCATTAGAAACTGTTCTAATGGAGCATCTGTCATTTCTTTTGGTTCTATTGTTATAGCCCCAAAGTTCGAATACCTGATAGCTGCCGTAGCTTTCGCATAATATGTGGAAGGAGGTTTCTTCCTCCTCTCCGCACCATCTGCAATCGGGATCATTTTTCACCCCGATTGTCGTAAGATGTCGCATGAGTGTCCTGTAAACAGTCCTACTATTCATCTCAGCCGGTTTCTACCCAGTTTTATGAAGTCTATTGACTTGTCTCAGGATGGTTCGCCAACGAACATCGACGAGTGTTTCAACCCTGGGACTATCGCCCAGTGCGATATATGTTTTTCTCTTGATAGGTCCTTTATTGCTCTCCTGGCTGTCCGGCAAGCCAGACCGCAGGTGGGTTCCGGCCCTATCAGTGGAACCTCAGCCCTTTTCTTTGCAAGAAAGTCCGCTCTGTCGTTCCCTTCATGGCCTTGGTGTCCTCTCATCCACTTGAGAGTGATACTGTTGTGTTAGCAACTAGTTGTGTTAGCAAATCCATACAGTCTTTAACTGCCTGGGAATGTATTTCTACAGCTCCCACGGCTTTGAGTACTGCTTGGCTCAGATATAATCTGGATCCTCTTATTTGTGTAACCTTGTGTGACCTTCTGGTCATCTCCTGCGCACAAGCGGATATTGCAGTTATTTATGCCTGAAATACGGTTGCTGAGTTAGTCAGGTTTATGCTGATTTCGCTCCCTGGGTCTCTGTTTGTTGCGCCCGCTCCAGTGCTTTGTTCCGTTTTGGACCCATCTGTGTACCACACGGTTCCATTCTGTTGGACCGGCGTGTGACTTCTGTCTTTCTCTCTCTCATTCCTTATAATCCCCAACAAGGTTTGCGGAAGACTATGGCACGGCCAATTCTGTCCGACCGCATGTTTATCATGCGGTGTTGTTTTAATTCTTTGAATATCTCTGTATGGAATTCCCGTCTTGTGGTGGTTACTCCATATCCGAAAATTTCTAGCCTCTAAGCTGCCATCAGAGCTTCCGCCTCCAGCACAATGCGGAGACATAGCATTGCTTCCATAGCTGCAGTGGGCGTTGTTTGCATGGCCCCTGTTATTCCTAAGCAGGCAAGTATTTGCAGCTTGCCTAGTTTTGCTATGGCTCCCTTTTTTCTAGCTTTGTTCCTCCAGCTTAGGGAGCCATACGTTACCATGGGAATTATTACTTGGGAATGTACCCAAAGGGCCACTGCTGGTTTTAATCCCCATGTCTTACCAACCATGCGTTTGCAGGCCCATAGGGCCTTGGTAGCATTGGTGGCAGTTCTTTCCAGGTGAGCCCCAAAGTTTAGTTTAGTGTATAATACTAGTCCTAAGTACTTAACTTCGTTGCTCAGTTGGAGTTTACTTCCCCACAAGTGAAGTCCCTTCAGATCTTGAAGGTTTCTTCTTTTTATAAAGGCATCTACGGTTGTCTTTGAGGGGTTAACGCTTAGCCCCATTCATGCAACATCTTTCTACTATTCTCAGGGCACGTTGCATGAGATCGAATATAACCCCTGCAAACCTCTCACTGAATAGAATAGTGATCCTGGAGAGGATACTGGAACCTTCGGCGTAGAAACAAAAGACTGGACGTTTTCCACGAAACAACGAACTACTATACATTTCTCGTTTCGCCAACTAAATTGGCATCTTCAGGAGAATCTTTAACTCAGTTTTAATCTTCTCCTGAAGATGCCAACTTAGTTGGCCAAAACGTGCGTCGAGAAAAGTATAGTAGTTCGGTGTTTCGTGGAAAACGTCTAGTTTTTTGTAGAATAGTGATGTCGTCCACGTATCCTTGCGCATGTGTGCCTCCTTGTTCTAGTTCCCACAGAAAGACTGTTCACCACTAGGCTCCACAGTAGAGGCGACAGTACGCCCCCGGACAATAACAATGGATCTTGTTATTGTCCTGTCTCTAATCATAGAGCTGATCCAGTCTGAGATAGGCTGTCCAACTCCTCGATTTTCGACAGTTCTTTTAATTGAGTCGAAAGAGGTGTTGTCAAATGCTCCCCTCTATATTAGTCCAGGCGAGGTAGCAAAAAACAAGTGAATTTTTGAAATAATTAGTTGCGGCACTTTCTCAACGTGATAATTAGAAGAAAAATCGTAGGAATCGAATGAAAATGTTTTGGACAAAATCCGATTGTAGGATCATTGCGAAAAAATTGCAAAAAGATGCGAAAAAAGGTTTTTTCGACTTTTGGACACGAAAAAAAAAAGTTGAGTAAAAACAAAAAAATATCGTGTTATAGCGCTTGAAAATACGAATAAAATGGTTTTTGGATCATTCAAATCGGTTGATAACTTTTGCGTGAAAAAATAAAAACCGCGAAAATTATCGATTTTTCGATGTTCAATTACTCGGTCTGTACTTATCCTAGAAATTTCTCCCGTGGGGGAGAAATGAGCTCAAATTGTAGGGTTTTCCAACACCTATATACAGTTAAATTTTTGCCAAAAAATATTCATACGTTTTCGCGCAAATTGCGAAAAAGTAAAAACAGGTACTTTAGTATGTCGGTCCCTATTTCCACAATAATTGTCGTAGAGCAATTTTGAAAAAGCTACGTGTTCTTGAAGACTTCTTCTACAACCATATCAAATTTGAAGTCGATCCGATAATAATAAGTACCTCAAAAGCGCGTCTGAAAAACGTGCAATTTTAGAGAGCGGCTGCGTGGACGCACGTTCGAAGGGGAAGTGACGCGGTGGTGGGGGAACTCTCTCTCCCCCGGGCGGAGTGGGCGTCCGGAAAGCGATCGCGCGCGTTCAAATTCGACAAGCCGGAAACAATTGAGATTTGTCGGGAACTACTGAATGAAAATTCATGTTTTTTTGTTGTGCCCGCGGGAGAGAGTTCCCCCACCACCGCGCCACTTCCCCTTCGCTCGTGCGGCCGCTCTCTAAAATTGCATGTTTTTTAGACGCGCTTTTGAGGTACTTATTATTATCGGATCGACTTCAAATTTGACATGGGTGAAAACATGAATATTTTTTGACAAAAATTTAAGATGTTGGAAAACCCTACAATTTGAGTCCCGGAAGACATTTCTAGGATGATAATTACAGACTGAGTAATTGAACATCGAAAAATCGCTAATTTTCGCGGTTTTTATTTTTTCGTGCAAAAAAGTTATCAACCGATTTTAATGATCCAAAAACCATTTTATTCGTCTTTTCAAGTGCTATAACGTGATATAAAGGATTAATCAGCGATATGAAAGATTACATGAAGGTTATTTTATTTATTTCGTACCATGGTAACGTTTGCAAAAATAATAGGTTTTTTTTTTGTTTCGATAAATATTGCGAACATAGGCCTTCTACAACTTATCGTTTATTATTATTTTTCTCGAAAACGGCCCACTTTATCGACAATAAACAAGAGTAGCTTTTTTAGTGTAAGGTTCGAGCTACCTACCTGATTTTTATTGTTTTAGTTTTTTATCACACAAGGTGTTAAAAGTTTAGGCAATAAGTTGTAAACCTAGTCCGCCACTGGAAAACTAAACAAGCCAATAATGTGTCAAGGGCATTATTTCAAGCGCTCCTTAGTAGTGTCTATCATGTTAAAATTTTATAAAATTCTATTAAGCACTTTAAAAGTTATTCAAGAAAAAACCGATTTCCAGTGGCGACAAATATCTTCGTAGGGAGCGCCTTTAGGAAAAACATTTATAGGAACTTGCCATCTTATTTTTTCATGCTCTATCTGAATCCGAGAGATTTCCCACATTTTCCAGAACACCCTGTATGTAAACAATCTCTGTTCACTGTCCGACTCTGTCTTTAATATTTTAGTGCTACCTATAGTACTGACACCCTGCATACCTCATCCCAATTTCTGTTGTTTTGGTTTTAGCATAAACATGATACACCTACAGACGTCTGCAGCTATGCTTCTCTGGCCAATTATTGACAGATGTACATACATATGTGAATAGATTTATACAAATATCTGCTTGGGACGTAAATCGCACGTTGAAAACAATGCGATATATGCCAACTTGCTATGAAATACGTATTTACGGTATTAATAATAGACTTTTCATGAGGTACGATTAGCGCTGCGACGTTAAATAAAAACATTGAAACCGGTGCGTTAGAGGAACTGTTATCTACCTGGAGCTATGCTGTCGTGATATCTGCACGCTGTTATTATTCTACAATGGCTATTTTCTCTTCGCAGACGGCCGTAATAATACAGTTTTGAATGACTGTTCTGGTTAACATTTTTCTTGTCAACCACGCGTCGTGAACGTTTGAGATCCGGAAATTGCATACCTACTTGTATTCTGTCTGTCTCAACACGGCCTAACAGGTAAACCAGTTTTAAATGTTGTTTTTTTTTTCTATTTCTAGTGTTCTACCGACACTTACCTCATCAATTTTAGAACTATTATAATAAGTACAGTAGATATCGTTTATTCCGACACCTGATATAACGACATATCGGTTTTGTGACGAATTTCAAAAGTCGCAGCCGGAAAGAATCCTTTTTATATGTGAAAACGGAATTTTGGAAAACAAAATGTTCCTATAAAATTAAAATTAAAATGGCCATAACTTTTTGAAAAAAAAATATTTTGTAGCAAATCGAAAAACCTCCCCTTATATTTGTTTCTAGATTATGAAAAAAAAACCTGCAAATATTCCATAGAGCGTTACTGAGATCCCAGGGTGTTCTGCAGTTTTAGTCTAAATTTGTTAGTTTTACCCCTAATAGTTTGCCTAATAGACCCAAATAAGCCCAAATTTTGACCGGCCTAAACTCTTATACATTTAACTGGGTTTTTGTTTTTTGTATAATTTTTTTCTCTAAATACAGCTGCACCAAAAAGCATAGCTTTTTGTAGGAAATTGAACGCTCTACAAAAAAGGTCTCTTATGTTTTTTTAATAAATTCGACCTTTCAAAAGTTATTCAAGAATAAAGTTGTGTTCATTGTCAAATTCATCGTTTCTTATTTTTCTTATAACTCCTGCATTTTGTTTGCAATAAAATTATGGAGTAACAGCGATGAGCCTCATATTTACGTACTTTTATGGAAATGTTAGTTCTCAAATAGCTATTTTTTTATCTAATTCGTATATTTAATGCAATCAAACAGAAAAAGCTGAAAAAAATCGGATTTTGAATTTATTTGTTTTGTACACCAACGCCATCTACGAGCGATTTGTTATAACTAAATACTACTTACTACTTGTATGTGCAAAAACAAAATTCATGAAAACAATAAACTGTTGCAATTTATAATGAGATGTGTTAAACTTACCCTGTTATTTACGTTGAGATGTGTGAAAACTTTGTGGGCCGCCGCGCTGTTTAGCCGGCTTTATAACTATAACTTCAAGTAATGTGAGTCTAACCCAGTGTTCCTGGACGGCACGGACAACTGACGCATGCGCAATAGCGGAGGGCGGCACCTAAGCGCGCATTGGCGGAACAATCCGCGCGTCGTTCAAACGCACAAACCCTGCCACTCAGCGCGCTTAAGTTAAGCGCGCCACGAAAGTTCAGGCAGAGTTCCGCCAATACGCGCTTAGGTGCCGCCCCCCGCTATTGCGCATGCGTCAGTTGCCCGTGCCGTCTAGGAACACTGGTTAGACTCACATTACTTGAAGTTATAACAAATCGCTCGTAGATGGCGTTGGTGTTGTAACGAAATTTTCATTAATTTCGTTACATCCTCTCACACCAGGTATGTATCAAACCTTAAAAGAGAAAAAAAGGTAAGCCGCTATTTGAATCCGTTATCTCACTTACATTAGATAGTGCTTCTAGGCTTAAATATCTATCTCTGATTTACCTTCTACTCGTATCCTTTATTCTCTGCTTTGCGCAATCGCGATGACTTTAAAATACCGTTTCCGCAGAAGGAATAAGTGAGTTTCGGTTGAGGTCTCGAGCCTACAGGTAAGCTGTTTGATTCAGATAGATAAATTCTTGAGTAATTATTAAATCCTGTTTTATTTGTTAATCCCTTTAGGATTGATATATTTCTGTTGAGCAAACCGTAGTGGAATCTCTAAATCTGGCTGTGCATATTAGTATTTTTCTGATTTCGTTAGGAAGTTATAAGTTTTTTTGAGCACGAGGTGTCGTAGCTTAGGGGAGAGTTGGGATTATCCGACCTCTTGGCTTGTATGCTCTATGAACAGAGATTTTGGGGTTTGTAATTTTAGGTACGATTTTTAACGAAGCCTAAAATATCCACCTGTGGAACGAGGGAGATAAACTATAGATAGTCAATAAAGACAACGGGACTGCCACGGCCATTTTGTGGTTTCCGAGTCAGGAAAATCTGAGGGCGTCCACGTGATCACTAGTTCTGGAAGTCAGGTAAGGCTTTTACTCTTTTTATTTTGGCTGTATGCCATACATTTGTTAAATTTGATAAAGGAAGACTAAGCCTTGCCTGAACTTCTTTTAGAGAATTTATCTATAGCGAGAAATCTTCTGGGTTTTTTTTTTTCGTGATTTTTTTGAATTCCACAGCTAGATTGGGTACTACTGTCACGGGCTCTCTCTGCAGAAATTTATTTTTTCTTATCTTGAATTAGATGGCTGCCTGAAAGTATACTGCTGTCCTGGACAGGGGTATAATTTGCGGGTTCGAGATTCGACCTTAACTCACGTAACTTGAGATGTATTATTGAAAAAATATTTTTTTGTCACTCATTTAAGTAACATTTAGATACGTAGGACCAGGACGGAATATACCGAGTGTCTCGGTGCATAATTTTTTATTGGTTAATTTATATTTAGATTTATTGTTACCTTGTAGATATCTATAGCCCACTTTTAGGCTAAATTTTAGTATCATTTTTTTTGTACAGTTTGCAAAGAATTTGTAGTTTCTTTAAGAATTTTATTGTAACCAACGTACCAAATCTAGCTCAATTACTAGTTATATCTCAACTTTTTCATGACCATCTCTGAGCCACTGGAAATCTAAGAAGCCCTACATGGAGTAGCTGTTAGGGGAGATAACTGTGGACACACACCCTCTCCGAAGGTACCTGACCTCCAGGCTCGTGTAGTCCGACCAGTGCACTGCTGTCAATCTACTCAGGACCTTCTACTGACTGTGTGCAACGTCCCGACTCCAGACTACGGTGGGGTAACAATTTTCCACTTCTAACATTGGCCAGAAGAGTTTCTAATCCGTTATTGTACAATTTAAGTTGAGCTAGTAATCACTTTTAAAAAATTTTTGCAATTGTTTTATTGTAATATAGATCTTATTTTACTCTAGCGTATTGTCTGTCCTTTAGCTGGCGCCCAACCATTTTTCAGGTTACAGTTGTTAAAGCTAAAAAAAATCACGTGCTCACGACTCCCCTGAGCTGGCTGGAGCTACATGCTGTAAGCTCTGGGGTAGTTGCCAATCAAAACCCTCAGGGTTACATTGCAGTGTACAAAACAAATAAATTCAAAATACGATTTTTTTCAGTTTTTTCTGTTTGATTGAATTAAATATACCCCTTAGATAAAAAAATAGCTATTTGAGAACTAAAATTTGCATAAAAGTACGTAGATATGAGGTTAATCGCTGTTACTCTATAATTTTATTGCAAACAAAATGCAGAAGGCATACTTTATTAACTTTATTAACTTTATTCTTGAATAACTTTTGAAAGGTCGAATTTATCAAAAAAACATAAGAGACCTTTTTTTTGTAGAGCATTCAATTTCCTGCAAAAATATGCATTGCTTTTTGGTGGAGCTGTATTCATTTCAGAGAAAAAGAATTAAATGCAAAAAATGCAAATGTTATTTCCCATGTTATTTAACTGGGAAATGTATCATGATTTAGGCACGGGTTAATATGAATATTAAGGGCTTATTTGGACCTGATATTTTTTTTTAGGTCATAAACTAAAAATTTAAGTGGCGTTTGTAAAAAAAAAAACCTAACTTGGGAAATAACGGACATCTTAGTGTATAGTCATCATCTAAAAAGTGAAGTGGGTCCCATGCATCGTTTTCAACATATGGTGAACTGAAATATCACCAACCGCCACTGCATATGTGTGTACTCCCAAAATTAATGACATATTTTTATTTTTTTAGGTGACACATTCAACAATCTGGAAATATCGAGACAAAATACAGAGTGTATTTGAGAACAGTTCTACGTCAGTACAAAAGATCATATCATGTAACCAATCTAGAGTAGGCAAGGCTTTATTCCAATGGTTCAAAATTCAGAGAAGTCGCAATATTTCTATTAGTCCTACACTACAAACCACAACGGACGATTTTGCTATGCAACTTAAATTGCAAGATATTAAATATTCGGTTGGATGGATTCAACGATTTCGAAAAAGATATAATATTGTTTTTGGTAAAATAAGTGGGGAAGCAGTAGATGCACCGGAAGGGGTGCGTAGTGTGAAATTTAAGAAAAGGATACAAAAACGAGGAAATTTTCAACACAGATGAAACTGGTTTATTTTTTAGAATGATGCCAGATAAAACAATGAAATTTAAAGGAGGCAAGTGTATTGGAGGCAAACTTGCCAAGGAAAGATTGATTGTTCTTGTTGCAGCAAATATGACTGGATCGGAACAAGTAAATCTTGTGGTTATTGGCAAAGCTAAGTAGCCTCGATGTTTAAAAAATTTTAAATCCCTACCTGTTGAATATGAAAATAATTCTAGAGCTTGGATGACATCAGCATTATTTGAAAAAAATGTTACACAATTATTATGTAATTATGGGACAAATTATTATGTGATTAAATTATGGGACAATAATCTTATTAGACAAAAAAAGAAAATTTTATTGCTTTTGGATAACTGTCCAGCTCACCCTAATAGTCAGAATTTAAGAGCGATAAAACTTGTTTTCCTTCCACCAAATACCACGTCAGTTCTTTGTGGCAGGGTGTAGTACAATTTATAAAAACACATTTTAGAAAACTTCAAATCGTTATTAAACTTTTTAAAAGACGTTGAAGGAAGGATATTCCACAAAAACTAGATATCCTTGAAACCATTTCTCCAGTTTCAAAATATTGGGATCATGTTTCTCAAAGCACAATAGTCAATTGTTTTCCACATGCTGGATTTAAATTAAACGCAACAGGAAACTCTTTTGACGAAGATGATTTACTACCACTACCAGAATGGCTTCGACTACAAAATGATAAGAATGAATACAATCTACTTCTAGCTCAATGGGTCCGGACGTCCGCCGTAATTCGGCTGTAGTTAACCTAGCAACTCAAGAAAGTTGTGAACACTTTTCAAAAATTGATGAAGAACTCGAAACGGTGGAGCAGCTAACTGAAGATAAAATTTTACTTAGCTCAGATTCAAATATGGAGTCAAACCTTAACGAAGATGTAGAAATGGACGAAATAATCGATTTTCAACCGCTTTCAATACGTGATGCATTTTCAGCGATTCAAACGATTCAACATTTTTCTCAGTTCGATTCAACGAGTCTAAAAGTCTAAGAGTCTAAAAAATAACGCTAATATTGTATTTTTTAATGAATACAACACAAATGCAAACGGAAAACTTTCAAACACACAATGGCACTCAAACGGACGTTTGAATAAACACTGACAAAATAATTAGTTTGTTGAGCGACCACCAGGTGGCGTAACGCTTATATTGTTTTCCCTATAGCTGCGCGTTGCCTAGTTGGTCTGTGGGTGTAGCCCATAATCTCTTTGAATTCTTAGTTGGTGTGTAAACGTAGGATTATTGGAAATTCAAATTGTTCTAACACTGATATAGAAAAAAATAAGTGTCCTTGTTCAACGTGCCACCAGAATTCCGTATTACTAAATCTAGGTATTGCCTCATGCAACATGTCAACTGAACTGACAACTTGTTTACTATTCGTTAGTAAATTGAACAATTAAATAATTTATATATTAAGCGGTGTGGGTGTTACAGATTGAAAAAATGATCGTTTGTTTGTGTGTACATAGACGTAATTTGTACTTATATTGTTTAATTCTATTTCTAAATTGGTTTCATGACACATTGGAAATACGAACTGATTATTATTTATATACACCGTGATTCAGGATTATGGTGCAAAAAAAAGTAATCACATATAGAGGTCTTAAAATAAAGAGACACGTGTATTTTCGTTTTGGTCAATTTCGATTTTTAAGGCCCGTACGGGCCCATAAATGGGACGTTGGGAAAACAGTTTTTTTGAGAAATCTCGATAAGTACTTGACCAATTTCAATGAAATTTGGAGGGTAGTCTCAAATTAACCTTTCTAATAGAACTTTTTAGACCTGCCGCAAGGGGGCGCTACATAAAGTCACTACATCGCAGTTTTTCGCTTCAATTTTTTTTTATTCAATTGTCTTTTATATTTTTATTTTTTTATTCTGATGTTGAATTCATTTTTTACACCAAAAATGTCCTCTTGTCTATTTTTCATATCATGCACCTATTTCTGCGAAACATGCGAAAAAACTGTTTCGATGATCGTACTTACAATATTGCGAAACTACAAATTATCACAATTGCCATGGAACCACACAGGTGACTGGACGAATTAAAACATCTAGCGTAACAGTGAACTTTTTTATTAACATAGGCAACAAGAATTAAACTATCAATAATAAGGACAAAAACAAACGAAAAGTAATTTAACATAAACAACAAGAACTAAACTAGTAATAATAAGAAAAAATATTCTTCATTTTAGAAATTGTTCAAAGTGTCCAGCATTAGCTCGAAGATTGGGAGATATTCTCTAACATACCTAACCGTCTGGTACTCAACGTAGGATCTTCCCAGACTCGCTCTTCTACATTTACATTTCTCGCAAACCGTTGTCTTCCTGCATTACGATTAGTTTTATAAAATGTACCAGTTTCTCTCAAGCGGCGATCAATATTATCGAACATTTTTCGAGAGGGTGTTCTTCTATTAGGAAACTCTTAACTGCAGCACTTGAGCTGCTGTTACATCCACCATAAACTAAATACATGTCTGCCATTTCAGGAAACGTAAAACGCTCAGCCATTATAATGGTAAATAAAGGTAGGTTTTAAATAAATCACAGCACAACAATCTAAATGGCAAATAAAAATAGTAAACGTCAAAATGTCATTGTTGATGTCATCAAATATCATTGTTGATGTTTTTGCAATTGTGATAATTTGTAGTTTCGCAGTACTGTTAAGTCAGATCATTGAAACAGTTTTTCGCATTTTTCTTGAAATGGGTGCATGATATGAAAAATAGACAAGAGGACATTTTGTAAAAGAGGACATGGTGTAAAAATGAATTCTGCATTAGAATAAAAAAATAAAAACATAAAAGATAATTGAATAAAAAAAAATAGAAGCGAAAAACTGCGATGTAGTGACTCTATGTAGCGCCCCCTTGCGGCAGGTCAAAAATATTTTAAGGGTTCTATTAGAAAGGTTATTTTGAGACTACTTTCCAAATTTTATTGAAATCGATCAAGTGCTTATCCAGATATCTCAAAAGAATTGTTTTCCCAACATCCCATTTATGGGCCCGTACGGGCCTTAAAAATCGAAATTGACCAAAACGAAAATACACGTGTCTCTTTATTTTAAGATCTCTATCTGTGATTACTTTTTTTCACCATAATTCTGAATCACCCTGTATAATGCATTATTTCTATAAATACAGTGAGCCAAAGTGGTTTGTTTAGTTTTAAAAAGCCATAAAAAATCAAATAACTCAGTCGCAAAAAATTAATAATAACAATTGAAAGAGAACCTAATAACACCTCAAGGTGGACCTTCAAGGTCATTTGAAGGTCATGATTTTTTTTAATTGGAAACCCCTAGTTTTGAATCCATATTTTAGAAGAGTGGAACATTTTACGCCCAAATGGGTCCTCACACTCTTGACCTCACAACATGATTTTTACTACAGATCATTTGAAGGTCAAATCACATTTTGGTGCGGAAAAAGTCACATTTTGGTGCGGTCAAGGTCGTGGTCAGTCATCATTAGATTTGTCTTTTGAAATTCAATAACTTTTGTGAAGGTCATTGCTCATCAAGACGACGATTTATTTCCCTTTTCCGCACCAAAATGTAATTTGACCTTCAAATGATCTACAGGGTGTCTCCGGATTGAGTTACCTATAGGTGAAATGGACAAAAAAAATATTTTTCGACAAAAGTCATTCTTCATAAAAAGTTTTGCGTGTCTTGAAACGTGCAGAAAGTTTGTTGTCTGTTAATTTAACATACAGGATGTTCAAAAATAGCGAAAATTAAATAAAAATGAAGCAAATAACTAAAGTTAATGATAAATTACCTACTGCAATGACTAATGAGTATGGAATACCACAAGGCTGTGTGCTGGGACCTTTACTATTCTTAATCTACATAAATGATATCAATTTACACCATAAATGCGATTTTTTACATTTATTTGCAGACGACATACTTCCATCCATATCTAGTAATGACCTTATCGAGGCAGTAAATAAAATGAATCATTCTCTTAGTCAAGTTCAAACATATTTAAATATAAATAAACTAAAATTGAATGTCGACAAATCTAAAGCTATGGTATTAACAACAACTTTTAAATATAATTATTAATTTTAATGATATTAACATTAAAATAAATGACAAAATGTTGGAAGTTGTGACCGAATTTAAATATTTGGGCTTTATGCTAGATAATCATTTAACTTTTAATTCTAATTTTCATTATATATATAAAAATATTTCTAAGAAAATATATTTCTTTAGTACAATATCTAATAGTCTATCCTCATACTCCGCAATTACTGTGTATAACACAATTATAGTACCACATTTTGACTATTGTGCTAGTTTAATGTATTCATTTAATAAGAATAAAACATGTGCATTACAAAAACTACAGAATCGATGCATGAGACTAATTTTAAAGTGTAACAAGTACACTAGTATTTCTTTGATGTTAAATACACTGGAATGGCTATCAGTTCGTGATAGCCATTCGTGATTTATTCGCGATATCATTTCGTGATTTTTCTATATATCTATGACTATCATTTTTAAGGTAGTAAACAACCTATGCCCTGATTATTTGCATGAATTTATTGTTTACAATTTTCAGAGGCATAACTACCCTACTAGAATAAATAATGATATATGTATATGTGGATAGGTACAAACTGGCTAATACTATGAATTCACTTTTTTTCCAAAGGAATAAATGAATATAACAAACTTCTCATCTATATAAAAAATTCCCAAACACTAATAGAATTTAAACACAAGATTATTGAGTACATAAAAATGTAAATATATGTATTATACTAGATTCCACAAATATTATTAGATTTAGATAAATAATAATTAAATTATGATCTTATATGTGTAATATTTATGTATATGTATATATCCAAAAATATGTACTGAATGTATATTAGGATTACCTATTCGATATTCAATAAATTCATTCATTCATTCATTCATTCATTCATTCCTTTAAAAAAATTATGTTTACTAAAGGCGCAGACATCGTAAGAAATCATAAACCCCAAAAAATATTATTTAAACATTTATTTTGAAGAAACCTCACGTCCAGATATTCATTTAGATTGACTAAATGAATATCTGGATGTTCAGTGTTGATTGCAATTAATAGTATTTGCACTATTCTTTACAGTATTCTTTACACTATTTCTATTCTTTACACTATTTCTTCTCAAAGTCCCTAATTATAATATTTGAAATTCCAGTAAGCCATCAATAAGGCAATTCTCATTGTTTTACATTGTGTTTGACAAAGCGCTTGAAATTTCAATTATTGTATTTTAACTACAAAAATGCTTACTTATTTTTAATTTATTAATTTTTAATAATGCTTTATGCCAACATAAAATGTATCTTATTAAATGTTATGATATCGGTAATATTTCTTATCGTCATGAAATTAAATTTTTCATGAAAAAATATCCAGCCAAAATTAGCCGTCAAACGAAAATTTGATTTACCTGATGATATGTAATATACGGAAAAAATCAAAAAAGGTCTATGATGACGATGATGTAGCCACAATTCTAGTTTTAAGTTCAGTCGAAGAAAATCCAAAACTAGTTAGTTAGTTAGTTTATTCATATATTTATTTGTTCATATACAATACCATATATAGGTGTCGAACTTGTCAGTATAGTATAAAAATATAAAATATAAATAAAATTATCACTAATATCTAATATTATCATCCTAAGAAGTAAAAATATAAAATGTAGAGAAGTAAAATACAAGAATGTAAAATATAAAATATAAATGTAAAATGTAAAATGTAGAATATAAATATAAATGTAAAATATAAAATACATAACTATCTCTAAGAGAGATCTGCATCTGAAAAAGTTTAAAGCTTAAATTCGCACAAAAATAAGCTAAAAAGCCAGAAAATAATACCCACGTTGGAAGTTGGTGATGATGCACGTCGATATTAATATTGACTAGTAGGCCATACTTTCAAATTGGTATTAAATTAAATTGCAAACAATTTTTCTTAATAACTTTTTTACATAGCGTTAATATTTAAGGTACTTTACTCCTCCATTATCATTTAATTTTTGCTATTTTTGAACACCCTGTATGTTAAATTGAACAGACAACAAACTTTCCGGACGTTTCAAGACAAGCAAATTTTTATGAAGAATGACTTGGTTTTTTTTATGAGAATAAAAATTTTTGTTCATTTCACCATAAGTAACTGAATTCGGGGACACCCTGGTATAATAAAGGTCATGTGACATATGGTGTGAGGACCCATCTGGGCCTAAATTTTCCACTCAAATTTGGACTCAAAACTAGGGGTTTCCTATTAAAAAAGTCCTCATGACCTTAAAATGACCTTGAGATCAAGGTCAGTAGAACAGGAAGTCGTGACCCCCTCTGTCCTGAACAATTTTTGTCCGAAATATTTTTTCATGGGTAGTGTATTTTGGAGATAATCGCATTCGATTTGAGGTAAAATGACTCACCCTGTATATCATACTTTTTTCTTGCTATTTTAACCGAATAAAATAGAATTTTGCTTTGCTCACAACGAAAACTAAACACGATTTAAATATGTGTGCCAGGCGAATACCCGAACCATTTTTCACTGGTTTGCCTTCTGCGATATTTGACTTAGCTACACAAAAATTAAACCTTTTATTTATTGCTCAAATACCTGTAATGATAAAAAACAGCAAATACAGAACATTTTTTCTCCTCTAGTTTCCCGTACACAAGTGATAATTATTCGATTTAGTAGGAAAAACTCTTTGAGGTATAACAATATTTACGTCAGAATAAAACTGAAACTTTTATACCGTACTTTAAAAAAAAAAAGTCAAGTTTTAATTCCAAATAATGCTTACTTTACAACATAAAATTTATCTTATTAAATGTTATGGTATCGGTAATATTTCTTATCGTCATGCAATTGAATTGTTTCGTGAAAAATATCGAGAAGTCGAAATTAGCCGTCAAAGTTTGAAAAAGTTAATACGAAAATTTGATTTACCTGGTGATATAAAATGCGGAAAAAAATAAAAAAATGTCCACGATGACGATGATGCAGCCACAATTCTAGTTTTAAATTCAGTCGAAGAAAATTCATAACTATCACTAAGAAAGAGATCTGCACAAATTGATATTAGCATGACACACATTCAAAGGATTATGGCCGAAAATAAGTGTAAAGCTTTCAAACCGAAAATAATACACACGTTGGAAGTTGGTGATGATGCACGTTGATTGGATCTCTGTTTAGAAATAGGAGCGAGGCTTACAGTAGATATGCATTTTCACAAGAGTATAATTTTTTCCGATGAATATTTGGGCACAAGAAAATCCATTTTTTTTTTTCAGTTACTTCTAGAAGTCAAAATTTCAAAAAAGTGAATGTTTGGTGTGCAATTACTTTCAATCGAATAATTGGTCCGTATTTTTTTAAAGAAAATTGAAATCAAAATTCATACTTGGAGATGCTAAACACATTTTTCAGGTCAGAATTAGACGAAGAGAATTTAGAATATAGAAAAAAAGCGTATTTTCAACAGGACGGATGCCCCGCCCATTTAACAATTCAGGTCCGCGGTTGGCTTATCAAACAATTTGGAGAGAAGTGGATCGGAAGATATGGACCTATTTGTTGGCCAGCAAGGTCCCCTAACTTGTCGCCACTTGACTTTTTCTTTTGGGGATTTTTGAAGGAAATAGTCTATAGACAGCCGATAGAACACAATATTGATTTACTCAAGACTCGGATCATTCAAGCAGTGGCCCAAGTAAATCAAGAAATGATCCACTCATCATCTTATAATTGTTGAATTTGTTAATTAAATCATAATTTCTTTCAAAAATAAATGTTTAAATACTATTTTTGGGGTTTATGATTTCTTATTACCTATGTTGCACCTTTAGTAAACATTTTTTTTCTAAGGAAAATGGCTATACTTCAAGCGTATAACAATGATAAAAATTGCGGAATCTCTTCAAAATACTTAATATTGACTATAATTGCAAACAATTTTTCTCAATAACTTTTTTACATACCATTAATATTTAAGGTACTTTACTCTTCATTATTACTTAATTTTTGCTATTTTGAAAACCCTGTATGTTAAATTGAACGAACGACAAACTTTCTGGACGTTTCAAGACAAGCAAAACCTTTTATGAATGGCGTTTTGTCGAAAAATTAAATTTTTTGTCCATCTCACTTATAAGTAACTGAATCCGGGGACACCCTGTATGTATTCTCACACATACACACACGACAGGAGCAACGTCAAAATAAGCTTAAAATTCATAATTATCACACCAAAAAACATAAAATTGCCAATTTTCAGATTTATACCAAAACTTTCTCAATTATTAAGTACTTAACAGAAATAAATTTAAACATTGAACACGCTGTATCTCTTAAACCTGCGACATTAGTAGAAGGCATGTTAGCCTTCATCATAATATTTTACTGTCTAGTATCTCCAGTTTACTGTTGGCCCTTTCTTTCTGATTCACTCACTGTATATAAAAAAAAAACTATTTTTTACTTCGACAAATATTTAAAAACGTTATTCATCAAGCTAAAAAATACTTCTTTAATGAAAAACGAAGCTTGGAAAATTACTGTGGTTACTTTTTTCACTACAATTTCCAAAGGAACAAGTGGAACCAGTCATCAGTCACCAGTGCGTAGAAATTCTGATTTAAAAAGGGGGGCACAGAACCGCCATACGTACGCCATTGTGCTGTAATAAAAAAGTTTCTTTATCGATGATTGAGCGTACATTAGACTACTTTCACTTATAAAATTGGAACCTTGTAGCTCTCGCCGTTATAGGGTAAACAGGATAAAAGACATTGCATGTAGAAAATTAAGCGTTTCTATACCTATTTTTAATATGAACCTTTTTAATTAAAATCACTTTTTCTATAAAACCTTAAAGTATTGATAAAAAAACTTGGGAAACCCTGTATATCACATCCTAAATTTCAAATACAATTATAAACAACAGAGTAAATAAAGCGAGGTGTCGACTCCTGGAATAACAATATGATTGCCACGGCCACCTGCCGAATATTAAACTGTCACTAAAAATTCTCAGAGCCATTAAAGAAAGGTCAAAATCAATGTCTAAATTTTATATTGCGTATTTGTGATTTGCGTTAAATCGCATAATAAACAATAAGGAAACGGAAGCTATTTATTTCCGTCGAATTCCTGCGTGCATATTGAAACAGTTGGTTAAAAAATCGTTACCACCTGCCGACGACAGAATTATGCAGTCGATTAGAAAATATCATATTTTCGGTTTCTATAAAAACAAACAATTTTTGGTTCGTTTTTAGCCTAGAATCCAATTTTTAATTACACACTTCCTTTGGCCTTTAGACTAAAATAAAATAACATTTTGTAGCGACGTTCCAGTGGTTGGTTACACCATCCTACCCACGTTTTTTGAGTTGTAGAATTCGAATCCGCAGTGGGTTTAAATCCATCATGTCGTAATCCGTCCCTAGCCATCAGACGTTGTCAATTTTGACATATACATATAAGGTTGACCTTTTGATAATCGTGACTTTTTTGTCCTAAAAGGGACCGAACACGATCAATAATACTCTCAATATTTAAAAATAATGACTGTTTTACTGAACGTGTAATGCAAATTACGGATGGAATGATTGTTGGATTGATGCAGATCCGGATATTTTGATATTCAAGCATCAGTATTAATGAAGAGAGGGGATACTGTCAATATTACTGATCGTGTAGCGTCGTCTGTTCAGGTTTCTAGTGAAAATGAGCGATGCCGACGGTGGAAACTTCCTAAATGGTGAAGATGAGGAGGAAACTATAAATGAAATCGAAGTTACAGGGGACGAAGGTACAAAAAATGCAAAGCCGCACGTGCAGATGCCGCAAAAAAAAAATAATACACTCAGGTCGAACTATAGAAAAGAATTAAAAAAAAGTTATTTCGTCTAAAAGGTCCGGAGGTGGCACTGAGGACGTGTATCAGCCAAAGCCATGGGTTTATGCTTTAAGGTTTTTTACATAACTGTGAGCAACCCATCAATGCAAATATTCAATTAAAATCCAATTCCAAAATTCCACACGACATTCGATTTGTTACAAAATATTTGTTTTTCAAATTTTGTTTTGTAACAAATCGAAAAACCTCTCCTTATATTTGTTTCTAGATTAGGAAAAAAAATATACTGCAAATGTTCCACAGAGCGTTACTGAGATCCCAGGGTGTTTCTGCAGTTTTTTTTTAAATTTTTTTCGCAAACTTTGCTGACGGTTTTTTCACTATAAATCCTTTCTGTAAGAGGTGTATAGTCATCATCTAAGAAGTGAAGTGGGTCCCATGCGTCGTTTTCAAGATATGGCTAACTGAAATATCACCAACCGCCACTGCCCTATTTTAGAGGCTTTTATCACTGTATCTCAAAATTTTGAGGGTGTATTGACTTTTTTGAGGTTGGATACGAATTTAACGTCGAAAAATACATATGGATACTAAGGTCAATATCCAGGATCATGATTTTTTTTGTGTGTAGCTGTGTAATATGGATCAAATGGAGGTCACTTTGAGCACCTCATTCGCTAACTATTGTTTTGTTTTTTCAGTTTTAAAAAATAATTAATTAAGTAAGCAATTACATTCTTTTACAAAAATTAACTTTAAACGTGTTTTTTGCGAAAATCTGTTTATGTAACTATTTCAAATTTTTAGTGTACAGTAAAGAGAAAAGGCTGCTCTTTCAGATATTGATTGAGAGAAAACCTACGGGTTGTCATTAAAAGATGTATAAACATCTCCATAACAACCAAACGCGAAAAGACAAAATTATTTCATGTTGACACAAACATGACAAATCAATTGATGAAAGACTTTTAATCAGGATAGTTTTTTCATATACCTTGTTATTATAATTAGAGTTCGTGCGAGTGCGGAGTGTAACAGGACCGTAGTCAGTTTACGAATGAAAATGTTAATATGTTCACAGAAACTATGTTGCATCATAGTACATTATTAAATATTATTACTTATTACCAAGCGCGAATGTCACAGGGCCGACACTGTGCATGTCCTGCCCTTGACTGGTTGGCCTTCATAGCTCACAGTTGACTTGCATTACGAAAACTGCGCTAGCAATTTTAGTTATTTATGGCACGCTGTAACAGACAGTCGCTGGTATTGCATCGCATTGATACGTTTCGTTTTTACGTATTCGCCGAGTGTTTGTTAATAACTTTATAAATATTAATAATTATCAGTTGAGGGGAGAAGTGAATAAAGTGAGGTACCATGCCAAAGGTGAAAAGAAATAGACGGGAAGTATTTCAAATGTGGTTTGACAGTGATCCCAAGGGTTTAGCGGCATACGTATTCAAGGAAATGACCTTTGTTGTACTGTGTGTGAACGCATTATAAATTCTTCAGATAAAACTAAAGTAACAAGACATCTGAAAAGACTCCGTATTTTTCTATGAACTTCCAGAAGCCTTTCTTGAAAGCAATATTCCATTAAACAAACTAAAGAACCCCAAGTTACGTACGTTTTTAGGAAAATATATGGACCGAAAAATTCCTCATGAAAGTACGTTAAAACTTGCATATGTCGATCGGGTTTACAATAATGTAGTGACATCAATACGCGAAGACATTGCGGACAATTTCGTGTATTTTATTATAGACGAAGCTACCGATGCTTGCGGGCGTTCAGTAGCTAATTTTTTTAACTGGTGCGTCAAAAAGTGACACTACTAGTGACAGCCACCGCAACCTGCCATGGGAACCTTGTCTCAACACTGACGTTTGTCAGGTAAGTGTTGCCATATCTTAATTTATATATGTAGGTATTTTATCCTTGACTTAACCGTACGATTTGGTAAAAATAGTACTATGTTGCTACATAATTTATGTACACATATTACCTAATGTTTTCATTCGTTAACTGACTACGGGTCTGTTACACTCCGCGCTCGCACGAACTCTAATTATAATGTTACAGATATTATGCGATATATGAGTTTTTTGGTACGCTGTATACTTAACTGATGAAATGACGTAAAAAAATGTTGCTTACAAAGCACGGTAATATATACAGTCATAAAATTGTATAGCATTGGGAACACAATTTATTCTCAAATTTGATTGTGCAAAATACTACAGATCTTGTATTCTGATCAGTCATTCACTTGTATTACACGTAGATAATTCTGCATAGTGCTTAAATTTAATTCATAATACAATTTATACTTGCTCATCGTTGGATAAATTTCACATTATTAAACACTGTCCAGAATTACACACCTTTTGTTTCAACCTTAATTTTGAGTAATATTTAATAAAAACACAATATTTTTTACGGAGTTTACGGATTTTGACGTTTCTCGGTGTGATTCTCAAACTAAAAAAAAAATATCCAATTGAAATAATATGAATTATGCTATGCATAAAAATATGCAAGGTGGATGGGGACAATAGTAACAAATCAATTTTTGGGGCCAGTGAGATATTTTGATGTATACAAAATGGAAAAAGATTATTTTAAATGCGATTATGTCGAAAACGATTATTTTCATGGACTTCTAGATAGCTAGATACTAAATCTATACTCGTATAGATTTCTAGATAACTAGCAAATCTAGATAACTAGATACCTATACTTTTTTATGTAGAAAATATAGGAGAACCGATTTTTCTAATAGTTAAATATAGCCCAGTTGATGCACAGTCTCAGAAGGGTTCAGCTTGCATTAATTAGGGCAGAATATTTTTTTTCTAAGACTGTCTGGTATAAGGTGAGAAGTGTGAAACTAAGTTTTCGACCTCAAATGCCGGGAGAAGAGCTTTTGTCAGGCGAAAACTAGGTTTTCGCACTTTTTTTTAGTTTTTTGCTTATATCTTCTAAACACCGCATGCTATAAAAAAATTTAATACGTTTAGAAGGTATAGTAAACAAAAATTCCATTTACAAATTAGTTAGTCAAAGTTGTTTGAATTTGCGTGGTTCGTATTCTACGGAAATTTGAACAGCTGTTATCTGGGTAACAACTTGGACATATGAGGGGTCCAGATGCAAAACTCACATTATCCATAATTTTTCGAAATAGAGTTAGTGGCGCTATCTTGTTCATCGTGTTGAACTACACCATTTTAAATCTTAAAAGTGGTATAAAACTCACATATTCGTATTTATTTTAAATTGTGAAATATGTGAATTGTTTCAAAAGTCACATTCTCCTACGCTCTGAAGGTGACAAAACTCACATTATCCATATCCACCAATGAAAAAGATTAAAGCGATAAACCAATATGGCCGCCTGCCTAAGGAGAATGTGAGTTTTGCTTCTCTTCTTGTTTTGCTTTCCTAGATGGTTGGTTCCGTGTTTTTCCGATATACCACTGAGTTTGTTTCCTACCTGTTGTTTGTTTTTGAAGTTCCTTTTCTTAGCTTAACTTCATGAATTTTAGTGTAAAAAATAATATTATGTAGAATAATTTGGAGCAAAACTACCATTATCCAAAAAGTTGTATCAAAACTCACATTATCCAAATTTGCATTCAATTTCTTGGAGTCAAATATTGTTGTGCTGTTATTTCACCAATTGAGAAGCAAAGTTACAGTTCTAATACAAATACCAAAAAAATTCAGATCGTCAAGTAACTTAAAAAGTGAGAAATCAGTTATTCCTTCTTCCTAAACAATTTTAAAAAGTGGATAATGTGAGTTTTGCATCTATACCCCTCATATGTTATAACTATTAGTTATAACTATTAGTACACCAGTTGCAGCAGTGACTGGGGTGCCGCTTCTTTTTTCATTGGCACAGGAGTGAGACCAAGGCTGTCTTGTTTCCGTCCCAACTGAAGGGAGTCCTAGTTATTTCCCAGTCAGCTCTGAACTTGGCAGAAATGTAAATTTGCGGCAATGGTTGTCGGCTGCATCAAGTGTCGGTGATAGTCGTGGCAAGCTGAACTTCTCCTTTGAAGACATCTAGATGAATTGAAGATACTTGGTCTGGACAAGTGATTGCTCTGTCACTGCACCGGTACCATACACTGCTATCAAAATAGCTTCCCCTGCTCTGCTAACTTGGGCTGTTCATGCCTCATAAAAAGTAGATGCCACCTCCTTCAATTCAGGGTTGTTTCCAAGGAGGACACATAGTTTAGTCTTGCCATGTCCAAAAGGGACTGACGTTGAGTCACAACAGGATAAGGCGTGAGCAAAAAGTATGTAGTCATGGTCATACTTGTACGATGATGTTGAAACGAATGTGCCAGATTTGTCACTCTTTCCTGGTTTCAGCATGTGTACCGGGTGGGCAAATTTCGATGTTTTTATAGGGTATCTCGGTAACTGTAAGGGCTATGGAAAAATGAACCCGCCTTTCCCGACCTCTTTTTTCGAGATAAATGCATTGGTGAAAACCAGAATTTGCTATATCTTTTCGTTTTCGAGTTGTAAACGAAAATTGATTTTTTTGAGTTTTCGATTGGTGTCGATAACTCGGTTGTTTGTAAAATTAGAAGAAATCTGTTTGCACGTTCTACAGGCACTTTTTTAAGTAGAATAGGATTTCCTTAACAGATTTTTTATATCTTGTGTAGTTTTCGAGTTATGGCATAAACTTCTATTTTTTTTAAATGGAAACCATAGTTGGCTATGATTTAGCTAAAAAAGAGGATTTTTTTTCTCTTTACAACGATATATAGTTTGTGGGGTCTATGATGAGTGTTTATGCGGAAACAGTTAAAAATTTTAATTTTTTGTATAGGTATACTTACTTTGTTTTCTTTGCAGGGAGGAGTAAGTTTCTATAGTAACACATTGTTACAACAATGTTTTAATAATAATAACTTTGCTATGGAAATTTACTCCTGCGAAAAGTAACATAAATACTAGCCAGATGTATATAAAAGTAAGTATATAATGAATGGTATATTAAACTTAAATAACTCATTATGCATATTAGTGACTAATTAATAATTAATTATAACATATTCATAACAAGAAAGTTTAACACACTAAATAATCAAATTTGTAAAAATAATGTATGTAAAAAATACGATACAATATATTTTACAAAAACAAAACTAGACAGATTAAAAAAAAAATACGAGCATGATTATTTACCTAAAGTTTTCAAATTGTCGTCCGTTGTTTGCGATGCACAGTTCACATCGCTTTGAAACACTTTTTGTTGCATTATAGATGTGAATATTTGAAACGGAATTCAGACAGTCTATAAGATTTTCTCTCAGTTGAACCAGTGTATTATTTGTCTTTTTGTATAAATTGTCTTTAATGGTTCCCCAAAAAAAAGAAATCTAACGGTGAGAGATCTGGCGACCGAGGAGGCCACTTTACTGGCCCATTGTTCCCTATCCATTTCTCCCCAAAATTAGTATTTAATAATTCCGAGATTAAATTAGTATTATGGGGTGGTGCCCCGTCTTGTTGAAAAAATACATGTCGTCTTTCGTTAAGTGGCAAGTTGTCTAAAAATTCTTCTACTATGTGGTAGTTTATCATATTGTAATACCGTTGACCATTTAAATTGTCATCATAAAGTTGGTAAGCTAAAATGCGGTTATTATATAGGGCACACCATACACTAAAACCGAAACGTCCTTGATTTTGAACATCAACAGTCTGATGAGGATTATCTTCAGACCAATAATGTTTGTTGTGTCGGTTGAAAATTCCGGCACTACTTACGTAACTTTCATCTGTCCAAATGATGTTTTTAAAAAATAATTGGTCTTGCTCAATTTGTTGTAGGTACCAATTGCAGAAATCCAGTCGGCGTTCAGGATCAGTTGGAAGGAGCTGTTGTTGTTTCCTTATTGTATAAGGTCTAAATTTGTGTTTTTTTAAAACTGAAAGTGCTCTTCGTCGCGATATACCAGACTATATGAAGGATTTACGACTACCATACCAACAACATTTATGGCAACATCCTCAGCATCTTGAATACGATAATTTTTTGGTCTTGGTTTATTAAATCCTCCGTATTCAACGAGGTTTTCTTTTAGTCTACCAAAGATGGACATATTAGGTTGTCTCCTTTCAGGGTAGCGATTAAAATATGCTTCCGATGCAGCTTCAGAATTATATCCATTTTGAATAAAACACTCTAGCATATTAAACTTTTCGTAATTTTGATACGCCATCGCGCCTTGTCAATTTCTTTAATCGAAACTTTAAAACTATAATGCAAGCAAAAACCAAACATAAACAATTAATCAAACAGTAATGTGTAACTGTGTATTTACATCCCAATATCCAACTGTTCTGTTTTCAAAATGACAGGCGCCTACTGTGCAAAATCATTGAAATTACTATACTGTCCTTTATTAGAAAACATATGTTTTTAACTGTTTCCGCATAAACACTCATCATAGACCCCACAAACTATATATCGTTGTAAAGAGAAAAAAATCCTCTTTTTTAGCTAAATCATAGCCAACTATGGTTTCCATTTAAAAAAATAGAAGTTTATGCCATAACTCGAAAACTACACAAGATATAAAAAATCTGTTAAGGAAATCCTATTCTACTTAAAAAAAGTGCCTGTAGAACGTGCAAACAGATTTCTTCTAATTTTACAAACAACCGAGTTATCGACACCAATCGAAAACTCAAAAAAATCAATTTTCGTTTACACTCGAAAAACGAAAAGATATATCAAATTCTGGTTTTCACCAATGAATTTATCTCGAAAAAAGAGGTCGGGAAAGGTGGGTTCATTTTTCCATAGCCCTTACAGTTACCGAGATACCCTATAAAAACATCGAAATTTGCCCACCCGGTACCTTTGTTTTAGTTGGATTAGGAATCTCACTTAGAAATACAAGAACGTCAATATCTAAAGGACACCAACCTCATAACAACAATGCCCTCGGCAATTATGGGTAACATTACCGCTCGCAAAGTTCGCTTTACGATATGTTGGAAAATATCGTCGATATTCAAATTTCCGTAGAATACGAACCACATCATATCCAATCAACTTTGACCAATGCATTTAGTGGAACATTTTGTCTACTTTAATTTCGAGACGTATAAAATTTTCTGGAACATGAGGCGTTTAGGAGATATAAGCAAAAAGCTAAAAAGAGTGTGAAAAGAGAGAAAAGAACATTTCGTGGTTTTTCGCCTGCCAAAAGTTCTCCCCCGGCTTTCGAGGTCGAAAACTTATTTTCCCACTCCCCACCTTATACCAAACTTAGAAAAAAAATCTTCTGCCTTAATTAATGCAAGGTGGAGTGTTTTTATCGATGGATTAACATACTAAGCTACAAAAAAATATCAAGAAACTTTAAGGAAGCGTGATGAGCCTCAGGTGATGGTAGGTAAGTGTGTAGTCTAAGACCTATTTAAAATTTCATTACTAGGGTCCGGAAATCTGTGACATAACGTAGGGTTGGCACTATAAAGCTATGATAGTTCAACACTAAACCCAATTTTTAAGCGTCTTGTACATTATATACACGTGTATTGCTTGCCCGTACAGCACTGTTGGCTCCTGCCGACCTGCGCCGGGACTCGCATATGCGCGTAGTACGCCGGCCCCGTACGGGATCGCTGTATAGTTAAATGCAGTTTAACATGCGTGAGCAGTGGCGGTGGGCTATAAGGTGCGCTGGTGCGCGCGCACTGCCAACAATTTAGCATTAATAATTATATTTAGTAATTAACATTCTTAATTTATCGCCTTGCCGCATCCCTAGCGTTAATACCATCTGAATATTATTTGGCCGCAGCGTTACGAATCCACTAGACGCTAGGTCTATCTCCAACGCCACTGGTTTCCGATCGCGGCGCGGGAGTTGACACGCGCAATACGAAAAAGCGGCACGACGATCATGCTTCCGTGCAATACGAAAAAGCGAACGCGTATTGTTACTGCTTGCCCCTCCACAATTATTACGCGTAGTGGGCGAATCCTATAGATATGATGTACGGAGTTTAAGAGCGCACGAGAGTTATCGATCGGTTAGTTTGTGAATTGTTTTCGTACATTGCGATTGCTGTTTTATCGCTCACGTTTTATAAATATAAACTCGGTTACAATCTAGTTTGGAATAATGAATTATATTCAAAACTTATTAAAAACTCCATTCTCTAGCTTGAGTTTGGAGGAAAAAGTGCAAATTAAAACTCTAGGTAGGCCCACTCCACAAATTAATTTAAAATTAGCCGTGAAAGGAAAAAGTAAACAATTTGTAAGAACATTTAATAATGACTTATTTAAAAAACATTTGTGGTTAAGTGGATGCGATGTATTGAACGCGGTGTTTTGTTTGGCGGAGAAACACCTTGGACCAAAACTGGAGTAACGGATTTAAATCACATAAACGAGAAAATAAAAAAACATGCAAATTCTGCTGGACACATGAATAATATTTTGAATTTAGCCATGCTAGGCACTGCAAATATTGCGACAATGCTCGATTCTGCTCATCGATGAGCAGTGGCAGCACACAATGAAGCGGTTTCAAAAAACAGGTATGTTTTAAACATTATTATTAACTGTATTAGTTTTTGTGGAAAATTTCTATTTAAGACGAATAAAGACATTTTTGCGCAACACCATGTGCCAGGAAAGACTGTCGGCTGTGGCTATGCTCTCCATTGAAAAAGACTTTATTACAAATATCGAAAATTTTAACAACAAAGTAATTGAAAAATTTGCACAATGTAAAAATCGCAGAATTGAGCTCATTTACAAAGAAAATTAGGTAAGTTTTCAAATTAATAGAGTTAATAAGAATAACCTTAATATGAGATAAATATTTATCTCATATTAGGGATATTCTTATTATTCTTATGATTATCGTTATTTTTATGTATGGTGCACCCCCAATCTTAGGATCACGCACCGCCACTGTGCGTGAGAGCAAACTTTCCGAACCCTTTTCATTACTGCAACAACTCTCACTACCATGATGTACCGCCACTGGTTAGTTGCTAATCTTTTTTGACAATCTTCCGTGGCGGAAACATTTTTGCACGTTTAGAGGTCGGAACACTCTGCAGAATTGAAAATGGGCTTCGAACAATTGCTTCCGATGCGTGTATTCCGTTAATAAGAATAACCTTAATATGAGATAAATATTTATCTCATATTAGGGATATTCTTATTATTCTTATGATTATCGTTATTTTTATGTATGGTGCACCCCCAATCTTAGGATCACGCACCGCCACTGTGCGTGAGAGCAAACTTTCCGAACCCTTTTCATTACTGCAACAACTCTCACTACCATGATGTACCGCCACTGGTTAGTTGCTAATCTTTTTTGACAATCTTCCGTGGCGGAAACATTTTTGCACGTTTAGAGGTCGGAACACTCTGCAGAATTGAAAATGGGCTTCGAACAATTGCTTCCGATGCGTGCGAATTGTAAACTGGTGAAATGACGCCGATTCAATGTCGTCAGCGATAGACTTGCTCTCTACCTGATTAGAATTTTGATACCAGTTTTTTTTATGTTGCGGTTTTGAATGAAATCTGATCCTTGTTAAGCCGTTTCGTCCTACACGTGCGCTAGCCACGTGCTTTGAAAAAAAACTGCAAAAAGGTTTAGTGTACCTGGTCAAACGAATCAACGGGATAAGCTTTGTTGGATGACTTCTTCATATACGTATTATGTAAATACATACGAGGGTCGTTCCAGAAGTACTCGACCTAAGAAAGAAAACACAAAAAAAAATGGAAAAAATATCTTTATTTTTCTACATAATCTCCTTTTAGTTCGATACACTTTTCCCAGCGATGTTTATAGTGAGAACCGTCGAGCTCCTCAAAAAAGCAATCAACTGCAGACCACACCTCTTCATTGTTGGCAAATCTTTTACCACCGAGCCATTTTTTCATGTATGAAAACAGAAAATAATCCGAACGGGCTAAATCTGGCGAATAGGATGCGTGAGGAAGCAATTCGAACTTTAGATTTTGGTCATCGTGATAATGGATCTGTGAACTGGTGCATTATTTTGATCAAACAAAACTTTCTTCTTCGTCAAATACGACCGTTTTTTTTAAATTTCATCACTCAAACGCTGCAATAAGTCCGCATAACGCTCACCGTTGAATGTTTTTCCTTTTTGAAGATAATCAATGAAAATTAGCTCACGTACATCCCAAAAAAACTGACGCCATGACCTTGCCTGCAGATGGAACTCTCTTCGCCTTCTTTGGAGCCAATTCTTCCCTTTCATTCCATTGTTTTGACTGTTCTTTCATCTCAGATGTAAAGTGATGGACTCATGTTTCATCCATGGTTATAAATAGACGCAAAAATTCGACTTCATTGTTGTGAAACTTTGCCAAACACTCGATCGAAACATCCTCACGACGCTTTTGTTTCAATGTGAGGATTCACGGCACCCATCTTGCGCATAGCTTTCTCATGTTCAAACGATCAATCAATAATGCATGTACAGCACTTTTTGAAATACCTACCATGTCTGCTAGTTCGCACACTTTCAGTCGACGGTCTTCCAATACCATTTTGTGGATTCTCTTCACCATTTCTGGCGTTGTCACCTCATTTGGACGACCACTGCGATGTTCGTCTTGGCAGCTCGTACGGCCTTGTTTAAACTCTGCCACCCAATATTTTACTGTTGTAAACGAAGGGGCAGACTCCCACATAGTAGAGTCTAGCTCTACTCTAATATTGGTTGGACTGAGGCCTTTCAAATAAAAGTATTGAATAACATAACGATAACCAATTTTTTCCATGCTTACAAACTCACTGAAAGCGTCCATTATTGATGACTGCCAAATAAATACTAAATTGGATTTTTGACCGCCAACATGTTGGAGTTTTTCAACCTACCACACCAGCTTTTTAGGGGCATACATCAGCTACAATTTAGGCCAAAAAATTTAAGAATTTTTTAAAGGCGCACTCGGCATTTGAAAGTAGACGCTCTAAGCTTTAAAAAGAGCCCTTGGTCGATTTTTTGATTGCTTCTAATTTTGGTTGTAGCTCTGATCCATTTGCTATGCATTTTTTTACAAAATCCTCAAACACGTCAATTTCTGATTCTAAAATGACTAAATTCCCTTCAGGTGACAGCTACAACCCCTAAATTTTCAAATTGGAAGTAGGGGCTTGTGATACTTCTTTAGTAAGGTCTTTTCATTCTCTATTCAAAACTGCTATGGTTTTAAATTTTGTTGCAGAAATTAACAAGAAAAAAAGATAAGTTTCTCCAGCGTAGGAAATTCGTTACATTAAAATAAAATTTTTATAAGTAACACTATTTGTCAATTTTAGGTTCTGAAATGTTAATAATAACAAAAAATAAATGTCTGTAATTGCCGACATTCCCTACTATAAGATAAAAACATACTAATAAATACGTATAATTTTTTGCTTGACAACCGAACGACAAAAACGAGCAAGCAGCAAAAAAACAAACCTGAAATTTAAGAAGTTAGCCATTATCTGCTTTAGTGAAATTACCTAGAAACGTGCTTGTCATTGTAACAGTAGTTAACAGTTATCAGTATTAAACTTTTGGCTTTAGTATTCGTGTTGCAATTCAGAGAAATGTTTTACCTAATAGAAATGCATAAGATAACGATTCTGCAGATGATTGGATGGTTACGGAGACAGAACATGAACGTAGGCCGAAGTTGTTCTCCTATTTCAAGAAAAATATCCGGAGTTGCCGCCGATATCTCAAGGTACCGTAAGTAAATTAGAGAAGCAGTACTTTTGTGAACAAATAATGCAAATGATAGATGACAATACTTTATAAATAGGAAATGTTAATCGCCAAAACTGGCGTTACTGGTCGAGAGAAAATCCTCACTGGATGACGGAACTACACACGCAAAACCCTGAGAAAGTTAATGTTTGGGCAGGAATAATTGGAGAAAATATCATTGGTCCCTTCTTCATTGACGGCAATTTGAATGGAGAAACTGATTTAGCGCTGCTCAAAAATAATGTTGTACCGAATCTTTCCAAATCGCTGGATAGGGAGACATGGTTCTGTAGAATGGCCTGCACGATCACCTGATTTCACGCCGTTAGACTTCTTTCAATGGGGATATGTAAAAAGTATGGCCTACAAAACCAAACCCGACGATTTAGCTGACTTAAGAAGAAAAATGCAATTGCAAACGCAAAGACCTTGCAATTAGGTCGATTACATCGCAGATGTTAACTAACGTTAGAAGACATTTATATTTACGTCTTCCTAGAAGTGCTGCCAAGTTGCTGGAGGCCTGCATTTTGAACATCTGCTGCATTAATAATGATTTGTTTTTTATTATAATGTAACGAATTTCCTACGCTGGAGATACTTTATTTTTTTCTTGTTAATTTCTGCAATAAAATTTAAAATCATAGCAGTTTTGAATGGAGAATGAAAAGACCTTTCAAATGAAGTATCACAAGCCTCTACTTACAATTTGAAAATTTAGGGATTGTAGCTATCACCTGAAGGGGGTTGAATTTAGGGATGACATTTTTACATCGCAAGATATCATTTTGGAATTAGTAATTGACGTGTCTCAGGATTTTCTAAAAAAAGTGCATAATAATGGAGCTACTGAATTTATTCCATTTGGCTGTTCCACACTGTGTATATTGTCGCCACTGATTCTGTAATTAAAAAGTTTCTTTATAGTTTACAAAAGCTTTCATTAAACTACTTGACTAGTAAAATTAAAACCTTACAGCTTTCACCATTATTGAGGAAAAAACCAACTTTATCTCCTTGTATCAAAGCTAAACGTTTGATGACCTATGTAAACTTTTTTAATTAAAATAATTTTTTTTTACAAAACCTTAAAAGTTTTGAGAAAAAAAAAACTGGGAGACCTTGTATTTTATTCACCGTATATGAAATGCAAAGCTTATTTTGTAACTCTGTGGGGCATTTGTAAGGCAAATTATTTATAATGGTGTCAGGCGTAAAAATTTCCCTGTATTAGTTACGGAGCTCATTAAAATCACTGCATTTCTGCAATTTGCGCGTTATTATTGAGACGTATTGCCGTTAGTAGTCATTAAATAATTAAAGTTTTCATATCTCGACTTTCATTTGAACGTATATGCTGTTGATAAAAGGTGTGGGAGTTAAAATTACCATTTTATGTTGAGCGTTAAATAAACTGGAGCTCGAAAATAATGTAACACCCAACAATGTAATATTTCAATAAATACTTCTGAGTAAAAATTTGTGAAACGTGTCACGGATTTTCCAACTATTTAGAGATTTGGAATGAGTTTCAAAGTACCTGATGGTACTAAACTCTGCCTAAAATTTTTTCGAAAAAAAAAAAAAAAGAATTATTTTAACAGTAGTTATGAACAAGTGAAATTTTATGCAGCGATTAAAAAGAACATTTTTATCTCGAAATGGAAGGCTCTAATCGAACAATTTTATAGGACAACTTTTTTTCGAAAGGCATTGAACTTTTTTGGAAAAAAAATGTTAGAACCTTAAAAATGATTAAATAAAAAAATATATTGTTTATAATAAAAAAATGCTGAGAATTCAATGTTCTCCATCACTTATTTCAATTTTCTTTTTTTTTTAAAATACTCGTTATACATTTCCATATATTTAGAAAAAACAAAATTTTTGGGATCGCATTTTGCAAATAAACTGCACGCTGTTTTGTTGGACGTTACGACCGCGCGCGGTGCCAGTGCTCGCGCCGTATACGCGTGTAAACTTGAAAAAACATGTGATTTGTCGTTTCTCAACTGTTTTATTGAATGAGTTAGCTTTTCTAAGCTTATTGCAACCATGCCCCGAAGTAATCGTTGTTACAATCCTTTAAATAAATCGAAACATAAATGTGTGTATAAAAATGTGAATGCAAGTGACGAATAGTAGAATGCAGACTTTCACAGCTGTTGTTCAATGGTGAAGTTATTTCTTCCAGGTTTTGCCGCGGTCGCATAAATTGACTTGACGTTTCACTGATCATGTTGTCAGCTTCTTCAGAAGGTTTCTAAAGACTGTGTTTAGAAACCTTCTGAAGAAGCTGACAGCATGATCAGCGAAACGTCAAGTCAATTTAGACGACCGCGGCAAAACCCGGAAGAAATAACTTCACCAAGTGACGAATAATTGGAATGCAAAGTTTGCTCATTTGATTGGAAACTATGTGTGTGATTCCTGTAAACGTTCAATTAACAACAATAAACTGGATTCGACTACGTAAGTTTTTTGTAAATAAAGTTTAATCAAATTTCAACGATGATTATTATTTAACATTAAATAATATTATTTAATGTTAAATAATAATTTAATGTTAAATACTAATAAATAAGATTATTATTTAATGTTAAATAATAATCATCGTTAAAATTTGATTAAACGCAATTAAAAAAACTTACGTAGTTGAATCCAGTTTATTGTTGTTAATTGAACGTTCACAGGAATCACACACATATGTAGTTTCCAATCAAATGAGCAAACTTTGCATTCCAATTATTCGTCACTCGCATCACATTTTTATACACACATTTATGTTTCGATTTACTTAAAGGATTGTAACAACAATTACCTCGAGGCATGGTTGCAATAAGCTTAGAAAAGCTAACTCATTCAATAAAACAGTTGAGAAACGACAAATCACATGTTTTTTTTCAAGTTTAGACGCGTATACGGCGCGAGCACTGGCACCGCGCGCGGGCGTAACGTCCAACAAAACAGCGTGCAGTTTATTTGCAAACAGCGATCCCAAAAGTTTTGTTTTTTCTAAATATCTGGAAATGTATAACGAGTATTTAGAAAAAGAGAAAATTTTAATAAGTGATGGAGAACATTGAATTCTCAGCATTTTTTTATTATAAACAATACTTTTTTTCATTTGTTTAACCATTTTTAAGGTTCTAACAATTTTTTCCAAAAAGCTCAATGTCTTTCGAAAAAAAGTTGTCCTATAAAATTTTTCGATTAGAGCCTTCCATTTCGAGATAAAAATGTTCTTTTTAATTGCTGCATAAAATTTCATTTGCTCATAACTTTTATAACAATTTTTTTTTTTTTTCGAAAAAATTTTAGGCAGAGTTTAGTACCATCAGGTGCTTTGAAATGCGCCAACTCATTCCAAATTTCTAAATAGTTGGAATCCGTGACACGTTTCACAAATTTTTACTCTTCTGTATTTTCAGTACATACGTAACGCGCCATTCAAAAAAGAAAACGTTATCAAATCTGGCTATGACCGGGAGAGATGGAAATAGCGGTTATGTCGAGGCTCGAAGCGAAACTTCTTGTTGTCAAACTTTTGACAAGTGGTTGTTACAGTTGTAAAATAAATATTGACTATCATATAATGTGACAGATTTGACAATTGGATAATGTTGTAAACTTAAGATTAAGAGTAGAAATACTTTTTTGCTCGGCTTTACATTTATGACCTTTTTTTATTTGCTCCATTTGTAAAAGCTCCATTCCGGCACATATTATGACCTCCACAATAAGTTCTGGGTATTCGCTATCCCATCTCTTCAACCCATTTCCAGACCCCGTAAGCCATCCCTTTGCATTTTAGCAGGGTTTTGAGTGGTTTGACCTCTGTTGGACGAATTCATTGACTTTAATGCTGCCTAATAAATTGGTGTGGGGTGTCACAACTCGCTTTCACCCTTTGACAACCCAAGCACTCCCTCCAAGCCACACCAACACCGACATCCCTCCCTCTGGTTCCACCCCTATACAAGGTTGCGTATAATGTCTATTTATCTCGAAGTCATGTCATGGCATTACTTGAAGGCGCTTGAAGTTGAGGGAACCCCCTGCGAACGGCCGGGATCACATTTGAGATTCCATCTTCAGCCCACCTCCCTGAGAATTTGCCGCTCTGAGGGGTTGTAAGCAGGTGTTGATGTGTGTGGTGACTCCGTCCCATCGCCTTCTTTTTATGACCCCCTCCAAAGAATTTTTGAGTGGGTGAAAATTCCTAAAGGAAGGCTTGCCGGGTAGGCGGAACCTTCCTTTGCACTTGTCTGAATCGACAATCGCGAAATTCGTGAGAGATGCTTGGTACTCGCGGCAAGTCTTCACTGTGACCTGGGCGAGAACTGGGTTAGCGCCTGTGAGGTAGGCCACCCAAACATGCTTTCGCTCGTAAAATTAGTGGAAAAAGGTGATTTTTCGGTGGTCATCCTCGCAGATGCTAGGCCAGTCGACGATTCATGAGCCCAAGTCACAGTGAACACTTGTCACTTGTACCAAGCATCTCTTACGAATTTGGCGAGTGTCAATTCAGACAAGTGCAAAGAAAAGTTCCGCCACAAAAAGAGGGGGGTTCGCCCAACAGCGACCAAAGTTTTTACCCCCTGTGTCCTTCTTAGTTCATCCTTTATGTCTCTGAAATTGCCGTCAAAATCTTGCGAATTCAAATTTCGATATGGCGTTGATTTTTGGGGCGTCGACGGCGAACAGTTTAATTCACAACGCAGCAATTTCGGGGTATTAAAACTAACTTTACACGTTACCGAAAATTAAAAACTCGAGTAGAACGCAATTTTTTTTTCTCTAATAGGGAGACATACAGCATGTACTTTCAGGTGATTATTTATATATAAGATATTTTTTGGAACATTATATGGGTCATTCTATGTCAAATCTACCACTTTAAAACCCGACCCCTTTCGATTTAGCTGAAAGCGATTTTTATCTGTTTCTACCCTATTAAAAACTCGGGTTCTCAGAATTTTTTCAAATTTTTTTACCCAACCCAAAAAAAGTTATGAATTCTTCAAAAAAACCGCTCTTTTTTTTTCAAGTAACCATAACTCTTCCAATAATTGACCTATCAGGACGTTTTTTTTCAAAATTTTTGTTTTTAAATGTACTTTTCAGAAAAAAATACAAAAAATATCAGGTTAAATCATGGAATTTTTCAGTTTTTTTTTTTTGGAAAAACCGTTATTTTTTTGGAAAAAAGTCCGTTTTTATTTTTTGGTTTATTTTTTTCCGAAAAAAAAACTTTTTTTGAAAATAATCACGCCAATCCCAGAGTGAGCCGACTTTTTTTCTATTTTTTTCGTTAATTGAAAAAAAAATTGGTAATTTTTTTAAATTTTCAACTTTACTATCAAAACTTTATTCTTATAATAAAATAATTATAATTAAATAATTTCAGGGTATTTTATACTTAATTTCTAATTTAGTTTAAGGATTTCTGATAAGGATTTTTGATCGATGCGATAAACAATTAATTTTTCTGTACTAATTTCAAAAGTAATTTCTTTTATTTTCGTTGGCGTTTAAATATTTTACATATTCTGTATTCTGAAGATTTGGAGAAATTTCGAACATAGAGATACCCATTTGTATCTGGAATGACACAATGTAGTTGCTGAGTTCCCATGATTGGTTTCGTTCTTGAAAATCGTTCACTCAAGTTGTTGACAGCTTGATTATAATCCTCTTCTGATGAAAACTTCACCTCTATATTCGGAAGGTTTTCCGGTGCAGAAGCCCAAGCATATAATTCGTAAGAGGTGGTTATTTGCTTGTCGACCGCTAATTGGAGGCTTGCTCGCGCTGCGTGTCGTTTGATCGTACCACCGATACCGTCACATGGCCCTTTTCCATGGACACTCGCGAAGAAATGCCATTGGGCAGGTATGCCAAAGTCAGTTGCATGGTAGTACAAATTAACAAATTTTTAAAAATTTCTGAATTATTGAGGCGCTCCGTCGGAAAAATAATGAATATTTCTAACAGTATCAGAAATTCCTTTTATGAAATCAGTTATTCATAATATCAGAAATCCTTAAACTACATTAGAAATTCAGGATAAAATACCCTGAAATTATTTTATTGTAAAAATAAAGTTTTGACAGTAAAGGAGTTGAAAATTTAAAAAAAGTACCAAAATTTGTTTTTCAATTAAAAAAAATCCTTAAACTAAATTAGAAATTAAGTAGAAAATACCCTGAAATTATTTAATTAGAATTATTTTATTAGAAAAATAAAGTTTTGACAGTAAAGGAGATGAAAATTTATAAAAATATACCATTTTTTTAAATTAAAGAAAAAAATTAGAAAAAAAAGTCAGCCCACTCTGGTATTGGCGTGATTATTTTCAGGATAAATCAGTTTTTTTTTTTTGGAAAAAAAGAAAACAAAAAATAAAAACGTCGCTTCTTACAAAAAAAACTGAAAAACCATATAATTTAACTTGAATTTTTTTTTGTTTTTTTTTTCTGAAAAGTACATTTAGACAAAAAATTTTGAAAACAAAAACGTCCCGATAGGTCAATTATCAAATATGGTTATTTGAAAAAAAGAGCCGTTTTTCTGAAAAATTCATCTTTTTTGGGTTGGGTAAAAAAAATTGAAAAAAATTCTGAGAACCGTTTTTGATAGGGTAGAAGCCTACAGATAAAAACTTTCAGCCAAGTCGAAAGGGGTCGGGTTTTAAAGTGGTCGATTTGACATGGAATGACCCATATACTTTTTAAGTTGTTGAATAGTACGTTATGTTTTTTTTTTATTTATTTTATAAGATAAAATAAAAACTGAAATTTGAAGAAATTTTCTTTGAAAAAAATAACACTTATTTTAAAGCATTTTTTAGAAAAATTCTCAGGATGTTCCCTTTATAAACCCAAAGTTCCTATTTATTTTTCGGATCTAGTTGGCTATGGAAAAACGTGAAAAAATCCTAAAATACTCCAAATTTCGAGCCATTTGCAACGGTGAAAACCTGAAACGCCCATCTTTCTCCGTTCAAAAATTATTGAGTGAGCATTATTTTCGTAGACACCCTGTACGAATGGTATTCTCCGATTCTGCGATCTAGACTGTGTCTGTCTAATTACACTTCCGAAAAGAAAAAATCGAATATGGCACAAGGCGGCTTTGTATGGAGACAAGCGAGCAGCGTACGTGGCAAACAGCCGAGCCGTCTAGTTCGAAGAGCGAACCGTACAATCGCTCTCTCTCTAATGTATTCGAGTCTCGCAAAGCGCAAGATTAATTACGCCGACAGTAAACTATGTAATTAACGTAAGATTAATAGATATATCAGGTGTCCCATAATTATTTCCACATCTATTTTACATAGTAGAGTGCAAGTATAGTGTTTGTATAGTATTTGCCTAAGGGGTGCTCTTTTTTAGCATATAAAACATGGCGGTACTACTTCCGGTATTCCCCGGAAGTGACATCATTGTCATTTTTTTTAAATGACACCCTGTATATTTTTTTCGATATTTCCACTAAGTGTAAAATTTCCTTTCCGATGATGTATCACAAGTCGATATTTCACCCTCAACAAACCCCTAAAAATTTAATTATTCCTGGGGTAAGACATATTGCAATTAAATTATCGAATGTGCCATGGAAAGTAAATAAATGGATTGTAATAATATTAACAAACAATACAAAAATATAAAAACCGCCTATAAATATTGTTCAAATTGACGATCACCTTGCTCAATACACACTTAGCATCTCCTTCTTATTGCATTCGCCACATTCAGAATAATATTATCGGGTATTTGCCGACAAGGATTGATAATTCTCTGCCCTAAAATTTCCACAGTTTCCGGTCGTGATAAATAAACAATATCTTGAAAATAACCCCATAACCAAAAGTTCAGTGGGGCAAGGTCTGGCGAACGTGCGGGCCATCGAATTGGTCCAGATGTTCCTATCCACTTTCAGCCAAATTTGTCATTTAAATAATTAATATTTAATCTGGCATTATGGGCAGGAGCCCCATCTTGTTGAAAATAGATTGTGTTAAGCGTTGCAAGGTAATTCATCAAGAAAATTTTCAATTTCGTTGGTCAACAGTTGATAGTACCATTCACGATTTAGCACACCATCTATGAAAAATGGTCCAATCAACATATCCCCCAAAATACCCCACCACACGTTTACACTAAATCTTATTTGAACATTACATTCAACAATAATTCGAGGATTTTCCTAGCCCCAATATCGATGAATATTCCTATTAAAAATGCCACTGCTGCTAAAACTACATTCATCTGTCCAAATATTTTTTCTCGAAAAAGTGGAAAAACTGACAAAACCGTATTCTTCTCACTTGGTCATTATCTTTCACTTTTTGCGGTATGTATGGCTTGTATTTATGCTTTTTAAGTATATCATTAACAGTTCGTTTTGCTGAGCCAATGTTGCTGGCTATTTTTCTAGTCGAAGTCCGTGGATTTGCTTGCACAGTAAGAAGAACATTTAATTCCACCTCTTCTTGAAATTAACGTACTGTCTTAGGTGGTTTTTAGCACCATAGGGTCTCAAATTGTTTTCAAGTCAAAGTCAAGTGTTGTGGAATTTCTCCATTCGGAAACCTTTCTCTATATTAACCCCATTAACAAGATTTTCTTTTTTTTTAAAATTTTAAAAATTTTTTTTCAAAAAAAAAATAATATTAAAAAAATTTTTTTTCCACACAAAAAAAATAAAAAAAAATTAAGAATATTTTGAAACTTTTTAAAAACTTTTTGAGGAGGAATTGTTGAAAAAAAAATTAATTAAAAAAAAAAAAAAAAAAAAAAAAAAAAAAAAAAAAAAAAAAAAATTTAAAAAAAAAAAAGGGGGTGGGGAGGAGGGGGGTTTTAAAAGAAGGGGGGGAATTAAAAAAAAGAAGGTTTAAAAAAAAAAAAAAAAAAAAAAAAAAAAAAAAAAAAAAAAAAAAAAAAAAAAAAAAAAAAAAAAAAAAAAAAAAAAAAAAAAAATTTTTTTTTTTTTTTAAAAAAAAAAAATAAAAAAAAAAAAATAAAAAAAAATTATAAAAATTTTTTTAAAAATTTTTTTAAAAAAAAAAAAAAAAAAAAAAATTTTTTTTTTTTTTTTTTTTTTTTTTTTTAAAAATATTAATTATTTTTTTTTTTTTTTTTTTTTTTTTTTTTTTTTTTTTTTTTTTTTTTTTTTTTTTTTTTTTTTTTTTTTTTTTTTTTAAAAAAAAAAAAAAAAAATTATTATTTAATATAAAAAAAAAAAAAAATAAAAAAAAAAAATAAAAAAAAAAAAAAAAAATATTTAAAAAAAAAATTTTTTAAAAAAAAAAGCCGCACCGCTTGCCTAAGTACTGCTTTTATTTTGCATTCGAAATACACTTGTAATATATCAGTTAGATGATTATAATTCATTTTTGGCTTTGTGAATTCTGATGTCACTAATCAACACGCAACAACCCAACAAGAGAAACTGTAAAAATTATATTAAATGGCATTTTATTTGACAACTGTGTCTGTTTAGAAATTGTGTTTCATGGCACAGAAATACTAGACAAATATAATCGTAATTATTACACCGCTGTAGGAAGAGTGCTTATTCGTATAAATTTGTAGAAAAACAGGGTTTAAAGGATGGGGATTGGAAATTTCGAATTTGCCTGATGACATTTGTAACGAGGATTAATAATACCATAGTTGATACAACTTGTGGAAAAAATATAAAAAATATTATAGGTCTGATATAAAGACGATCTGCTATTTCTCTTGTCAGTAACTTCGCATAGGATAAGAAGAAGGAAAAAACACGGGGGGCATTTCTGCTAGAATGTGAATGTTAAATGGGAGCTCCACCAACAATAAAATTACTTTGAAATTGGGAGGTACCTCATCGTGGAAGATATCTTAAGTTCCATTAGAATAAGAAAAAGATGCGCCTATAAGTCCGTTCTTAAAATGCGATGCAAGTATGAAGTTTTCAATATTGTTACGAGAATTAGATAATCCCTCCTTTCAGTGGGTTTGTGTTTTTTTTTTTTTTTTTTTTTGTTGGTGTTTTTTTTTTTTTTGTTTTTTTTTTTTTGGTGGTTGTTTTTTTTTTTTTTTTTTTTTTTGGGTTGGTTTTTTTTTTTTTTTTTTTTTTTTTTTTTTTTTTTTTATACCAGGAAGGATTTCTGAAAATACTTTAGCTGGTTTCAAAGCTACCTTTCGGGAAGGAAAGGAAGAATCTGGCGTTACAGGGTGGGGACCACTCTTGGAAGGTTAATATTTTTTGGGCAGATATCTCAGAACCTCTCTCATTGGGATTTTTTTTTTTTTTCCCCAGCGATTTTTCTTCTTCCCCCCTTTTTCCCCCCCCCCCCCTCCCCCCCTTCTCTTTTTTTTTTTATAAATTTTTTAAAATTTTTTATTTTTTGGATCAAAAAATAATTAATTTTACTTTAGTGGAAATATAAGAAAAAAAAAATATACTGGGACAGTTTTAAGAAAAATATTGAACAGGTAAACTTGCTATAATACCGGAGGTAGTACAGTTTTATATGCTAAAAAAGGCACCCCTTAAGCAAATATAAATTTCCAGATTTTCAAAAATTTATGTAAAATATTCACATGTTATGGCTTTGGCCGTTTTCTTATGAGACAGTCTGTATATAAATAATTAAAAAAAATGGCTGAATGGGTCTTTCTTATTAAAACGGTAAAATGTTCTGACACGGCGAGATTTTAAGTTTCAGTGAAAAATGTTCTGTCTGTTAATATCTTACAGTGTGACAGTTTGGACATATTACTCCTTATTTTCGTAATTTCAATTTATTGAACATGTCTGAAAGGAGATTTATACACTTTGTTGGACTGATGGGTTCCTTGTTCAAATATAGTACCAAAGACCTCTTTTTTTTTTTTTTTTTTTTTTTTTTTTTTTTTTTTTTTTTTTTTTTCTTCTTTTTTTTTTTTTTCTTTTCCTCCCTTTTTTCCCTTCTGAATTGTTATTTTTTTTCATGTATTTTTACACTCACTTCGAATTTAGTGAATTAAAAAAAATTAAAAGAGAATATTTTAATTGAATATATGATATGGTATGTTAATATGTTATTTAAATTTGTTTTTGTTATTAGTATATAAGTTTGTAATATAACATATTATATTTGTAAATAATATTATATTATAGAATTTAGTTGTTTTTATGTAAGAATTTGTGGAAGTGTTGTAAATCAACTATGTTGACACACATTCCTTTGAAAAAGGGATACTGCTCTTTCTCTTTTTTTCCTCTTCTTAAACCTTTTTTTTTTTTTTTTTTTTTTTTTTTTTAACCCCCCCCCCCGCCCCCCCCCCCCCCCTTTTTTTTTTTCTCCTCTTCACCTCCTTTTTTTTTTTTTTTTTTTTTTTTTTTTTTTTTTTTTTTTTTTTTTTTTTTTTTTTTTTCTCCCCCTCGCGCCCCCCCCCCCCCCCCCCCCCCCACCCCCTTTTTTATATTTTTTTTTTTTTTTTTTTTTTCTTTCTCTCGTTTTTTTTTTTTTTTTTCCCTTCCTTTTTTTTTTTTTTCTCCCCCCCCCGTGTGTGGGGGGGGGGGGGGGGGGGGGTGGGGGGGTTTTTTTTTGCCGGGCCGTTTTTTTTTTTTTTTTCTTTTTTTTTTTATATATATATAGGGGGGTTGGTTTTTTTTTTTCCCCCAATTCTCGGGGCGCCCCCCCCCGCCCCCCCCCCCCTTTTCCCCCCCCCCCCCCCCCCCCCCCCCCCCCCCCCCCCCCCCCCCTCTTTTTTCCATTTTTTTTTTTTTTTTTTCTTTTTTTTTTTTCCCCGGTTTTTTTTTTTTTCCCCTTTTTCCTACTTTTTTTTTTTTTTTTTTTTGGTTGTTTTTTTTTGTGTTGGGGGGGTTTGTTTGGTGGGGGGTTTTTTTTTTTTGTTGTATAATAACCTTCTTTGTGTACACGATAACTCAAGAACGCGTTAAGATATCAACTTGAAATGTGGAAACATGACGAGGTTTGGATCTGATTGTATTTTCAGCTTTCCCGCTTTTCGGTTTCAAAAAATCGTTTTTTTGTTTTTTTTACTGAAATCGATGCGTTATACATTCAAATTTATTGTCCTGAAATTTTAAAGTGATCCGCTTATTAGATTTCCAGTTTTAGCCGGATTAGTGTTGACGGTTACGGCGCTTGAAGAGTCGCGCACGGAAAATGGAGGTGGACAGTGTAAAGGAAGTGTTTCAACGATTGTGAGAAAAGCATAAAGTAAAATATGCTCAGTATATTGGCGACGGGGGCAGTAAAGCGATAAGGTAATGACCTCAAGGCGATTTTGGATTTGGACCCGTATAACAACGATCGAAAGTAATGAAAAAGGAATGCGTCGGTCACGTGGAGAAACGCATGGGAACCAGGCTCCGTAATGCGAAGAAAACAAACAAGGGACTCGGGGGAAGAGGTACAGGAACACTGACCATCAAAGTAATAGGCGAATTGACAACTTACTACGGTCTGTTACTTATTATCCGTATTCGGCGAAATGCGGATTCAGTGGAAAAAAATGCGTAATGCTATCTGACGTGAAGCCAAAATGAGGTCTACAAGGCAGAGGAGGGTGTCCTGTACGGGCCGGGAATTAATGATGACATGTAAGTTAAAAAATTTCATAGTTAAATGAAAAAAAAGACTTTAGACGCGTTTTTTCTCAAAACAACGTTTTTGAAACTGGAATGAGATTTTCCTCGAGCACTTATTCACCGATTTTTATGATTTTGCTTTTAAAATGTTCACAAATAATGCCATTAGTGATCAACATAGGATTTTTTTGATATTGCATTAATAACAATTTAAAGGTAGAAATTTAAGGTGAAACTTATACTTTTTTTTCACACTCACCAAATTGCGTAAAATTTGAATTTCAAAAAAAAACACTATGATAAACAATAACAACAACCTTATATTTTATAAAAATGTTTAATTTTTTGATTTCAGATGAATAGCGTAGTAGAAAATTCTCATTTACATGAGACATGTCCGCCTGAAGTAGCTACATTGGAACAAGGATCAATGGCAGCCATTTTGGTTAAAAAAAGTAAATAAATAAATAAATGTAACCTTCATACCTCTATCTTTAAAAAAAAATTGTCTCAATCCGTTTTAGTACTTTCTTAAAAAAATCCCAACCTTTTTTTTTTCTGCTAAAAAAAAAACCTTTTTTTTTTCAGCGAAAAATCGGGAAAGCCCCCTTAATTGGTTGAGGGGTTTGATAGGGGTAATACACGTTGTTCTTGACTATTGGTAATTCGCAAACGATGCAACATATACACTTCACATTTGATTATGTCTACAAATATAAAATGTTTTAGCTTAATAGGGTGGGAGATTCAGGGGGTTAAAAGGGGTAAGTATTTAAAAGAGGCCAAACTAAGTTTTTTTAAGGCCAATATTTGTAATTACAGGATGACCAAAACTCTAAAAAAATCATACTCTTCTTTAACCCCTCCCCCTAGGGGGTACGGTGGTAACTAAAACAAAATATAAGGGAGTTGCACAAAAAAATTGTGAAAACGTGTACTGATTTGGCTGATGGCGTTATTTATTGTTCCACGATAAGGGTGGGAGCAAGGGAGTTGTACTTTAATATGAATTAAGAAAGATATTCACGTGATGTTCCGTTTTCGAGGTTTTTGAGATAAAGGAATTCAAATATCTCATTAATAAGCCTTTATTCTTATTTTTACTACAATGGCCATTTTCAATACATTTATATGACATAGATTATAAAAATCAAATAGATCATAAAGGTCCTGTAAATCATAAACGTTACATTGGTGATAGAGGCCACATTGGTCATGAAGATCATATAGGTCATAAAAATCATATTTTTCCTGAAGGTCATATTGGTCATGAAAGGCACATTGATCACAAAGGTCACATAGGTCATATGACCTAGATTATGATGAGTCATACTATATGATGAGTCTCTCTACATGACTATAGATGAATCATAAAGGCCATACAGGTTATAAAGTTCATATTGGTCATTAAGATCACATGAGTCCTAGACCCCATATAGGTCAAAGAGTCATAAAAGCCATATAATTCATAGGGACTAAAAAGGTCATAAAGGTTATAAAGGTTATAGCCAAATTTAACACTTTTAAAAATACGTTAACAGTCGATATCTTCGATATTTGAAGAGATACAATGTGAACAAAGGAAATCTGAAACGGCACATTTGATTATTTGTACGCCACAATCCGTATTTCCTCATCCAACCCTCAAGAATCCACCCCTAAGGATTCGTTTTTCAAATACCACCCTTTGTAACTTTAACCTAAATTTACTTCCTACTTCATTCGGAGTTTAGTGATTACGGGGATTCGGACAGACTTGGTGTTTAAACGTAATCTAGTGGTTATACAGGGTGGGTCATAAGTAATGGTACATAATGAAACAGCAGATTCCTCAGGTGTTAAGCGATGAAAAATGTTCAAGTTCATACTTAACTTCGTAACACGAGTACAGACAATTTAATACCTATCGGCGACTGGTGGAATTTGAAGTTGTCGTATTTTCGCACTGGTGCATGGGACTCACATCATATTTTAGGGGGTGATTACTAGTCCTAAACTAGAAGATTGTAATAGCGATGACTTCAAATGAAATCAGCCAGAAAAAAAAATAAAAAAATATCCGCCTCACCAAAAATCCTTGGCAACGGCTCCAAAAATATTTGGATTTTTTTTTATATTAATTTTATATTTATATTCATTATTATACTCGAAGTTTCGAGTTCTGTAAAAAAGTATGGTAATTTGAATTATTTCACTCCAGCATTTGGTTTTTGAGATTTTACAATATCTTCATATTTAGGCAAAAACGAAAATTTTGCAAAAAGCACAGGAATACAAAGATTTTATACTTGACGAAGAAGTTTTTTTAAAAAAACATATACATAAAGTTCGCTACACACGGAACAATTTTTTTGGGATTAACTTTGGGATTAACTTGTGCTTCAGAAATGTTGAAAATTGATTTATTCAAAAAATTATCTAAGAATAAAAATGTGTTAGAATTCGTCAAAGAATACCCTCAACAGAAAAAAATTGCAATTTTTCGTCATTTAAAAAATCATCTTTAAAAATTCCGAAAAAATTTGAGGGTATTCTTTGACGAATTCTAAGACATTTTTGTTCTGACAGTTTTGAAAAAAACTTTTTTTTAATTTTTTTTCCAAAAAATTTTTTTTTTTCGATTTTTTTCCAACGAGTAATGTTTTTGAGCAAAAAAATATGGATTGTCGCCAAAAAAAATCATATTGAAGTAAGATAGGAATGTGCAAACAGCAAAACTCTATCTTTCAAGACAACTAAATTGTCTCGCAAAAGTGCCGAAAATTGGATACATTGCACAGGGTGGTCGATTTATCATAGGAAGTGAGTTTTCTCGGAAACGGCTGAGATAAATTAATTTTTGCGAACGGTAAATCACTCTTATCTTTAGAAATTTTTTTCTTAATTTGTAAAAAATTGAAAAAAAAAGCAATTTTTCCAAAATTTTTGAAAAATAAAAAAAAACGTTCAAAAACTGAAAAAAAAACTTTTTTTTTTCAAATTCTATGGGTAAAAGATGCCCAATTGTGAAAAAAGTAGAAAAAAAAATTGAATTTTGTATTTTTACGTCAGTGCTCAGAAACGTAAATTTTGCTCCTTTATTTTTTTTCTGAAATTTTGATCAAACGGTCTGGGGAAACCATTCCATTGGTATAAAAATTCGTACAAACATTAGACTCCCCATCAATATTCGCAAAGATGAGGCAAAACAAGTGAAAAATTCACTTTTTTTCACTTTTTTTCGGGTTAATATTGAGGACGAAAATATTTTTTTTTCAAAAAGACATGACATAGCCTTGTAGGAAATTTATTCCAGATTCTAAAACTGCCATTCAATTTTCTGTACGATGACTAGTTCTAGTAGTCGTACTAGTAGTAGTAGACTAGTAGATATCGATGGTTAAAGCCAAAAGGATCATTTTGCATTCAAAGTCCGATATATCCGGGACAAATTAACGTAGAGAAAGATTTAAAAAAGGAAATTGAAGCTAAATAAACAGGCTATCAGGTCTATACTATATGGTTTCACTGTAAAAATGTTTTCCAAGCCCGTGGACCGAGAAAGAAAACGCAAAAAATTTGCAAAATTTTTTTTTTCGTATTATTTCTTAGAATTGCTCGATAACTGTAGCTCCTAAAAAATTTTCGGCCAAGAGATCTGAAAACTAGAATCTTGGAGCTTTAAAATGTTTTTTTTATCATCTCGATACGACCATTTTTCACATAAATACAGCCCTTCAAAAATCACTAAAAAATCCACAATTTTTTCTTGCTTCCTTAATTGTTTGCAGTAGTTTACCTTGTTGACTAAAAAACTCAAAGCCCCAATTGGGGGCTCTTCCGGCAGCCTAAGGGTTAATTTTGAGTGAAGGTGAGTAAAAGTGATTTGCCTTCCACAAAAATTAATTTCTCTCAGCCGTTTCCGAGAAAAACTCACTTCCTATGATAAATCGATCACCCTGCACACATATTAAATAAAAACACTTGTTTTTTATACACACCGTTTAATCAAATGAATTACATTCTATTATACGTACCTACTGTTTTTTTTTGTCTCCACACTTCCCCAAAATGTACGCCTCTGATAATGCAGATATAGCTGACAGAATTACGCGAGGTAACGCCCATGTCATACATAAACCATTAGGTAGACGCAATTTGTCATGTTATACAATATGGGACAAGGAAAAAGATAAATATTGCAAACTTAATAGATTTATGTGACTCAGGTACGGTACGGTGTGTGCATCGCTATCGCTTTGGTGTGCCTCGGATATTGAGAATAATAGATAGACGGAATAAATCATTCTTTATGCTATTAGGATATTTATTGTTTCAAAGGATTTCCATCATTTTTTTATCTTCGGAGGGATATACAAAGAGTACAACTGAATATTATTTGATTTGGAAAACAATATAATAGCAAAAAACTGGACGTTTTCCACGAAACACCGAATTACTATACTTTTCTCGACGCGCGTTTCGCCAACTGAGTAGGAATCTTCAGGAGAAGAATAAAACTACATTATAACCTACAGACTTGCACTATTTATACTTAATTTGTTGCCACGGTTCACTGAACCGTAACATCTGTCTTTGTTTATCAGAGCAAACAGTGAACTGGTGGGTATTGGACCATTGTCTTTATTCATACTACCGTTACATTTAATGATTTCTAAACTTTCAAAAGCATCCAACTGTCTACTGTTTGTTACATTTCTAATTAATTTTAAATTATTTATGTCTATCCTATGGTTGTTGTCAAAAGCGTGTTGGGCAACGCAAGATTTTTCCGTTCTGCCTTCTGCCATATTTTAAATGTGCCTGCCGTGTGTTCTTTTAATGTAGTCAAAATAGATTTTTTGTTTGCCCAATATACTTTTGATCACAGTCTTTACAACTTATTTTGTATATTCCTGACTTTTCGTTAGTGTCGATTTTATCTTTGGGGTTACCGAAAAGCGTCTGTAGTTTATTTTTAGAATAATAAACCAAATTGATATTACTATTTTAAAAAATTTACTTAGGCCGCGGGTGAATTTAGGTTCATATGGTAACGAAACAAATTTCGAATTGTCAGTATCTCTACGAAAAGTCGTGGAATTGTACAGGGTTGTCTTAAATGTATGCTTCCTTATTAACATCTATTAAATGGACCGAATAACCGTTATTCTCAGCTATACTCTTAATTAATTTTTTTCCAATTTCAAACCCCCTTTCCTGGGGGGAAAATTTAACCACCCGGGAATTTAAAAAAAAAAACCTCCCCCTTTTTTTTTTTAAAAAGGGGTGTTTTTTTTTTTTTTTTTCCCCCCCTTTTCTCCTTTTTTTTCTTTTTTTTTCCCCCCCCCCTACTTTTTTTCCCCTCCCTTTTAAAAAAAACCCCTCCAAAAATTTTTTTTCTTTTTTTTTTTTTTTTTTCTCCTTTTTTTTCCCCATGCCCCCCCCCCCCCCCCCCCCTTTTCTTTTTTTTTTTTTTTTTTTTTTTTTTTTTTTCCCCCCCTCTTTTTTTTTTTTTTTTTTTTTTTTTTTTTTTTTTTTTTTTTTTTCCCCTCCTTTTCTTCCCTTTTTTTTTATTTTTTTTTTTTCTCCCCTCTCCTTTTGTTTTTTTCTTCCCCCCCTTCCTTTTTTTTTTTTTTTTTTTTTTTTTTTTTTTTTTTTTTTTTTTTTTTTTTTTTTTTTTTTTTTTTTTTTTTTTGTGGGGGGGTTTGGTTTTCTTTTTCTCTTATAGATTTTATAACTTCAGTTGTCATTTTTGGCAAAGGATTTTTTGATAATTTATTGTAAGGACCACTATTAATTAAATTGTCGACTCTCTCAAAATAATCACTAAAGTCTAAGATAAAAACATTATTTACCTTGTCAGCTTTTAAATAAAAACAATCTTTCTCTCGTAATTGTTTGACAATGTTTTTGTCTTTTTTAGATTTTTTTTTTGGGTATTATTTTGAACAATGTTGGAACTAATCTATTTTCTAACTGCTTCTCTGACAAACCCCCTGGAAGAATCGGGCAGATGCTGCATTGCACATTCAACACCCGCCACGACTTCCTCCAGGGCGTCTCCAAATGCAGGGAGGAAGAATTTTAATCCTTTATTTAGGAGATTAAGTTCTTCTTTGTCAAACACTTGCGAGGATACGTTTTCTACAATGTTGACGACTATCTGAGGAGCATCTTTTTTTATTCTTTTAAAGCCTAATTTTTTATTTAATGAAGACATCTTTTTAATAAATTTTGTTTCTACAACTACAAAGAGTTTCCTCTAAAACTGAAATTTAAGAGAACCCTGTACAATTCCACGACTTTTCGTAGAGATACTGACAATTCGAAATTTGGTTCGTTACCATATGAACCTAAATTCACCCGCGGCCTAGATCAAATTTTTAAAAATATTAATATCAATTTGGTTTATAATTCTAAAAATAAACTACAGACGCTTTTGGGTAACCCCAAAGACAAAATCGACAATAACGAAAAGTCAGGAATATACGAAATAAGTTGTAAAGAGTGTGATCAAAAGTATATTGGGCAAACAAAAAGATCTATTTTGACTAGATTTAAAGAACACTTGGCTCATTTAAAATACGGCAGAACGGAAAAATTTTTTGTTACCCAACACTTTTTTGACAACAACCATAGGATATATATAAATAATTTAAAATTAATTAGAAATGTAACAAATAGTAGACAGTTGGATGCTTTTGAAAGTTTAGAAATCACTAAGTGTAACAGTAGTATGAATAAGGATAATGGTCCGATACCCACCAATCTACTGTTTGCTCTGATAAACAAAAACACATATTACGGTTCAGTGAACCGTGGCAACAAATTAACTCCTGAAGATGCCAACTTAGTTGGCGAAACGCGCGTCGGGAAAAGTATAGTAGATCGGTGTTTCGTGGAGAACGTCCAGTTTTTTGTTTCTACGCAGAGTGTTCCAGTACCCACTCCAGAATATATGTAGCATCAAATTCATATTAAAAAAAATAATAATAAACGTTGCAAAAGTTATAGTACTTCCACAAGTAATTTCTAATAATTCATTATTAGGGTCCGGATAATTACATGGTCTATGATAATTACAGTACAAACCGTATTATTTAAGCTCGCATTTCTTGCCCGCGTATACGTACGTAACTGACCGATCCTGGGAACGCACTAGTACCCCCAGTCCCATGCGGGAAGACGGGATACGCAATGCAATTTACCCATAGCCCGAGCCGAATATTCCGGTGACGACAAGCTGACAGTCGATATTCTATCTGACGTCGGTGTGTGCAGATCGACGTTAGAACCGCGTGCGCTGACCGAGTTCAAAATAATGTTATGTGTGACTAACCCGTGAGTTCGTGTAGTGTATTTACATGTTACCTGAATTTGTGTGGATTTTTGCAATAATGGCGCAGTTGTTACCATTTGTGAATAGATAAAGATGATTAAGAATTATTATGATGAATATATACCGTAGACGCCGAGAGTGTGAAGGAATTGAAAATTTTTTTCTACTTATTCTCCATAAATAGTTTTATAATTTTTTTTCAGAATTTTAGTTTTTCAAAATAAATTTTTAATAACTTCGAAAAGTTATTTTTTTAAGATTGTTTATTATTATAATGATCCTTGATCCTAAAAACGTTCAAAAGCGTTTTTCAAGAATATTAGCTCAAAGTTCGATTTTTGACCAGATTTTCTGGCGTTTGGGACCACTACCTAACGTTCAGTAGCAAGCATGACAATTAAAATCCCTTCGATGCCGATGACAGCAATAAGACCTTACATTTTTAAAATGCTACGTCTGTTTTGAAATAAACTACTCGTCAACATTAGCGTAACACTTTTTGGATTAGGGGCCATCCGTCACACCAGCCAAATTACGTCACACGTTAAGGGGAGGGGGGTCAACGAAATGTGACATTATGTGACAAGGGGCAGAGGGGGGTCAAAATCTTTGTGACGCCACATGTCAAAATCTAAAATACTAAAACGTGAAATTATATGTAAACAAAAAACTTAAAAATATTACTAACTCGATCTACATTTATAAGGTTTATGTAGGTTTAAGTCATCGGCGAGCTCGCTGTGCTACCGGTTTTGTATCTTTTATTAACATTATTTATCGTTTATCGGTCTTTAAAATTGGTTTATGGTTTAAAAAAAACCATAAAATTTCTGTGACGTAATTTATGGATGGCCCCTTAGTGCCATTTGCGTTCTATTCAAATTAGAGACCTGCGGTTTTTAATTTTCGGTAGACTGTAGGGTTAGTTTGAATGCCCCGAAGGCGCTATGTTGTAACTTGAACGGTTCGCCGTCCATACCCCAAAAAGCAACCCCATGTCGAAATTTGAATTCGCAAGATTTTGACGGCAACTTCAGAGTCCTACAAGATGGACTAAGAAGGACGCTGTCTTGTAAAAACTCCATCCCGGCTCACAATAAAACCTCCTCAATAAGTTCTATGTTTTTAGGTCACCATCTCTTCAACCCATTTGCATTTACGCGTTTGCATTTACGCAGGGTTTTGTGTAGTTTGACCTTTTTTGGGCGAATCCATTGATCCTATTGCTGCTTAATAAATTGGTGTGGGGTGCCACAACTCACTTTCACCCTTTGACAACTCAAGCACCCTTCCGGGCCACACCTATTCCGACCTACCACCCACCTTCTATAGGGGCGGAACCCTCTGGTTCCGCCCCTGTAGAGTGGGTAGTCGTTTTGTCTCGAATTTATGTCATGGCATTAATTGAAGGCTCTCAAAGTTGGCGGAACACACTGCGGACGGCCGATTGAGCGCCAAAAGCGATTTTCCAACTCCAACCCACCCCCTAAAAATTGTCCGTCCTAAGGGGTTGTAAACAGGTCTTGATGCGTGGAGTGACTCAGAAAGCTTTCCTGAGGATGCATGAACTCTTTTTGGCACACCCCCAGTCGTCTGTCTCCTTCAAATCCATTTTATTATTATTATTTCGCCGACTTTATAGTCACACTTCTCAGTTACGTGGGAAACGTTCACCCATTCCTGCTGCAGACAGTGATGGCTTGATATCTCATCCCCGCCTCCAGCAGAAATTAGGCTCAGGCAGGGGAGGAAATTCATCCTATCCCAAAACCTTTCTTACAATGTGGCAAGTTTGTAACAATATTGCCTTCTGGCCATTTCTAATGACATTAAAAGATAGTCCTAATGCCGCGATGTTCTTGGCGAATCTCGTCGTCATTACCCCCTCTGCCGATATTACTAGGGCGTACGTCTCCACTTTCTCCAGCCTCCATAGACGCTTCAGCTCGATTGACAAATTTTCGTACTTCGCGATCTTCTCCGTTCAGTCTTCTGAATGTTTGGTAAGTGGCACAGCGATGTCATGATGATCCCCTTCGCTGTTCCTTGCTGATCAGCACAATATCTGGTCGGTTGAGTCCACTGTTCGATCGGTGATGATTAGCCTATCCCAGTACATCACGGCAACTTCCGATTCCAGCACAGCTCCGGGACTTTTGTAGTATGGCGGAGCAGTGCTAACAGGCATACTTGAGCGCCAGTTGTTGGTGAACCATCTTCGCAAGTTGGTTGTGCCTGCTGAGATATGCTGACTCTGATAGCGCGGGACACGCTCCTATTATGTGTTCTATAGTTTCGCCTGCAGATTCACATTTTCTACATTGGTCTTCGACGTCCTCTCTCAGGATATTCTTCTGGTAATTTCTTGTTTTTATAACCCCTGTCCTGAATGGCGGTCAAGAAGCCTTCGGTCTCGGGGTACAGATATCCGTCGGTAAGCCATTTTAATGAATTTTCTTTGTCGATGTGGTCTGGCTGTAGCATTTTTGGAAAAACGGCCCTGCAAAGCATGTTCCATCCACTGTGTCCGGAGCTCCTCTTCTGTTGGTACGTCGACCGGGATAGAGTTCACATCCCAGGCTCAAAGGCGTGTATCCAGCGTCCTCTCTTGCTACTGCTGTTATTAGCGGGTCCCTGTTCGTTAGCAGTCTTCTTCTTAAGGAAGCCTCTTGATTAAGGCACTGATTTTTGATGTTCAATAGACCTCTACCACCTGTCTTCGCGGCAGGTAGAGTCTGATTACGGAAGAGTTAGTGTGTAAGTGCCTGAACTTAGTCAGGAGCCGCCTGGTAAGTCGGTCAAGCTCATCAAGATCAGTAACGGACCACTTGACGATTCCGAAAGAGTATGTCAGCACTGGGACAGCCCACGAGTTGATGGCTTTGATAAGATTGCCTCCAGATAAAAGCGTACTCAGCAACTTTGTCACGCGGCTCTTGTATTTCTCTTGGAATTCCTTCTTCAGTTGTGTGTGGTTGATCCTGCCATCTTGACACACTCCCAAGTAACGGTATTGCTCTTCCGGTGGTAGTTGATGAATGTCGGCATACACCTCTGGATTGTTATGAGGTGCTCCCTTCACAATACTCAGTGTGGCGCACTTATCTAGGCCAAAGGACATTTTGATGTCGTCGCTGAAGGTCCTAGTAGTTCCAATGAGGGCCTGAGATTTGCCTTGGTCCCACTGAATAGTTTTAGATCGTCCATGTAGAGCAGGTGAGTGAGTGTTGCTCGGTTTCTCACGTTGATCTTGTACCCAGCTGTTGTCTTATTCAGTAGGGTTGATAATGGGTTGAGTGCCAAACAGAACCAAACCGGCGAGAGTGAATCACCTTGGAAGATTCCCTTCTTGATGTCAACTTGACCTGTGTTCCCTCCAGAGACCCAAATGTTTGTTTTCCAAGACTGCATAAGATGTTGGAGAAGAGCTCTTATCCGAGGGCAGATTTTGTAAATTTCTAGGACTTTTAGTAGCCAGTCGTGAGGTACCGAGTCGAACGCCTTGCTGTAGTCGATGTAACACATATGCAGGTTTCTTCTTCTTACTTGGGCTTGCTTCAATACCACAGCGTCGATTGTCAGTTGATGTTTACACCCCGCTGCGCCTCTGATGCATCCCTTTTGTTCTTCCTCAAAGATGTTGTTTTCCAAGCAGTGACGATAGATTTTTCCATTTATGATAGACGTGAACAGCTTATATATTGTTGACAGACACGTGATGGGTCTGTAGTTCTTCGGTTGTGCAGCATCACCCTTTTGAAAAGCATGAACGTGTTGCCTGTCATCAGGAAATCAGGTACGACATGCGGATCGTTGATCGCCTCCGTGAAACACTTTGCCAGAATGCCATGAGATGCAGGTAGGTGCTTGAGCCAGAAATTGTGAATCCCATCAGGGCCCGGTGCTTTCCAGTTCTTGGTCCTCTTGATTGCCGCGGCTACGTCCTGTTCTGTAATAATTCCGACAGCCATTTGGTTGAGATCTTCGTTGTGTGCTTCAATTTCCTCAATCCATGGCGCGTTCTCGTTGTATGTGTCGACGTCACTCCATATAGAATTCCAGTATGTTGTGAATCGGGCTGGGTCGATTTCTGCAGGTTGTTCTTCATCCTGTTTCTCCAAGCTCCTCAAAAACTGCTTTTGGTTGTTCTCGAACGCAGCATTCTGTTGTTTTCTTTTTGTTAGCTTGTTGTATCTACGTAGCCTGGCACCCTTCGCTTTCGCCTTTTGTCTTAGAAGATCTTTGAGGTTTAATAGTTGTTGCCGATGGTCTGCACTATTCAGATCTATCTGCGCCTTTCTAGCTATGGCTTGTGTTTTAGCCATGACCCTTCGAGAGTTGTTTCCTACTAGAAATTCGTTGAGGACATCAGCGTCGGCTCTATGCTCGTCGATGTTCTTCTCAAGCCTCTTCCTCCACATCGGGGTATCACTGTCCTTTTCCTTCGGTTGGTTGGTATATACTTGCTGTCCATTCAATTCAAGGATGAGTGCTGATGCACAATAGAGAGCCAAATGTGCCTTTTGTAGATCATTTGTGCCATCCAAATATTGTTGTAGAATACTGTTGGCACTGGATATTATGTCACGTGCTTTGTTGACATTCCTGAGTTTAGGTATTCTGGGTCTATTAAGTGGATTTATGAGCTCGTAGTGGGTCACAAGCTGTAGGAATCGTTCTCGTCGTTCTTCATGCTGGCTTCTCGGTAGGTGTGCATCACTGATCCTTCCCTCTGATCTAGACGGCGTCGACGTTGGGGTAATAAGTCTTGCGGTGGTTAGATTTCTTCTTCCGCACGTACTTCCGGTAGATTTTGGAACTCCTCTTGTTGGTATAGGATCTGGCCGACTTCCCTCTTGACTTCCTGTAGTTGAAGATCTGTGAGGTAGCGCTTCCTAACGATGACGTTTTTCCTGTCTACAATATTTTGTTCAGTGATGTTGAACGTGGGATTTCTTCGCAAGAATTCGGCATGTAGTGAATGTCTCCATCCGGGGAGCGGCTCGTCTCTGCAGCGGTTGATGATGTAGAACGTCCTCATAACTTCTATGTTCATTTCGACGGTCCACTTCAACCTTCTGGTATCTTCTCTCCTTCGGGCAGCCCCTCCGTCGTACGGCAGGCGAACCCTGGGGTAGAGGGGCTTCGTAGTCTTCGGCCCTTTCGTGTCTTCCGCTCCTCGGTTTGGCTGTGAGTTTGAATATGTGTTTGGGTTTGGGGCTGTAGCTTCTTGAACGACAGGTGCCCGCCTCTCAGCTGCCTGCCACCGACGTCCCGCATGCTGTCATGTCCAGCGCCGGCTCCAGACATGCCCTGGCGAACCCCAGGTAGCGACCCTTCAACTACTGATACTTATATCCATTATTCATGTTTGTGTCTTTTTCTTGGGGGTGAAAAAGACAAAAATATCCCTTTTAAAAGCCAATTTGAGCAAGAGCCACTCTTCTGCCAAAGATTGGTCAAGAGCCACTCCTCGCTCAAACACTAGCCCGGGTATTTGATGCTGTGCAGGTCCCCGGCCCGGACGGGGGTATTCGGAACACCATGAGCCACGTTCCAGTGACGGCCGAAGTAAGGGGTTTGCCACACCCGAGAACAGGGAAGCTGCCACCAAGCCTGCTCCTTCGTGCTTTGGCTGGAGTGCGGGGTTGCCATATCCGAAAACGAAATTACTCTCACTAACTTTACTTCTCCATGCGCAGCTGGGGTATGCAGGATTGCTACACCTAAAACAGAGTTACTCTCACTAACCTTGCTCCCCCATGCATAGCCAGAGTACGCGGGTTTGCCACACCCGTAAACAAAGTTGCTCTCACCATCCTTGCATCTCCGTGTAGCTGGGGTATCGGGGTTGCGGGGTCTAGTCCCGAAAGCAAAGTTACTTTCACTAACCTTGCTCCCCCATGCATAGTTATTATTATTATTATTATTATTATTATTATTATTATTATTATTATTATTATTATTATTATTATTATTATTATTATTATTATTACAATAAGGACAACGGGCTGAGAAATTCTATACAGCCCGGAAAATTTATAAAATACAACACTGAGAAAATATATATGCTTAAATAATTCATGACAAAAATTCTTCTTTTTTTTGACCACGTCCAAAAAAATTTTGAGTGAATGGAAATTCCTAAAAGAGGACGCGTTGGGTAGGCGGAACCTTTCGTTGAACTTGTGTGAATCAACACTCGCCAAACTCGCGAGAGATGCTTTAGCCTAGGAAAGAAATTTTTTCAAAAAATTCCTCAAGCGTTAAAAAAAAATTGATAATTAGGTAAAAACTAGTGCAATTTGAGTGCACTAGTTATGCATCAAATCGGTTTGTAGGAACATAACTAAAAAAATTCATAAACGTGTGAAAACCCGGTTTTTTCATTTTTTAAGTACCAAAAACAATTATTTCAGAAAAACAAAAAATAACACGTTATAGCGCTTAAAAAAGACAAAGAAAATCAATTTTTTAAAAATTAAAATCGGTTCACAACTATTTGCAAAAAAAAAATTGAAATCTTCGAAAATTGCCCTTTTTTTTACTTCATATATCTGCACTTTTTTCATTCATCATGCACTTTTTTTACTATAACGAAGGCGAAAGGCCGAATGGTGGGGCAACTCTCGACTGCCCCGACCCGGGCAGCTCTCGAGTTCCCCCACCATGCGGCCTTTCCCCTTCGCTCGAGCGCCCGAGCGCCCGAAACGCAAAACAGCCCGGTTTTCAATGTCGTTTTTGAGATACTTCCTCAAATTTGACAAACTTGGTCCATTGTATGATTGTAGAGCACCTCTTCACAAACCAAACGCACTTTGAAAAATTACCGTAGGACTGTTATTGACAATTGCCGGGCCATTTTTTGAAAACACCTTTTTTGTACATTTTTTTCAAATTGCGCCAAAAGTTATGAATATATTTTTGATACAATTTTTACTGTAAGTAGCCAACGAAAAGAGCTACAATTTCGTCGCGGAAGTCCCTACGACTTTCGTAGGCGGAGTAATTAGATACTAAAAAAAAGGGCAATTTTTGAAGGTTTTAATTTTTTTCTGCAAAACGTTGTGAACAGATTTTAATTTAAAAAAAAATGATTTTCTTCGTCTTTTTAAGCGCTATAACGTGCTATGTTTTGTTTTTCTGAAATAATTTTTTTTGGTACTTAAAAATTGAAAAAAACCGGTTTTTCACACGTTTATGAATTTTTTTGGTTATGTTCCTACAAACCGATTTGATCCAAAACTAGTGCACTCAAATTGCACTAATTCTTACCTGATTATCATTTTTTTTTAACGCTTGAGGAATTTTTTGAAAAATTGTACCTATTTTGGCTATCTTTCCTAGGCTTGCAACACCTTTCCTTAGCTCAATTGGCTAAGCTGAGAGGAAAGCTATTGACCGTAGCTCCGGCAGCACAGCGGTCAAGGGGTAGGTTCCCCTGGTTATGAAAAACTTTGATTGTGGCTTTGGGCGCCAGATATTTTTTATAAAAATACCAAAATATACGATAACTAGATAAGATAACCAATGATAACTATTATTTGAAAACCTTCTTGATATAACGGAGAAAGAATAAAAATCCAGTATAAAACAATAACAACTATATTAACAAAAAAATTCTACAATCGGATAATGGGACCCACTTGGTTATATAAAAATTTGAAGCACTGATTTTACAATTTTACTTGGACCGGCAGGGTACAACGAAACTGTCTTACGTTAAAACCCAGCGGAGAGTGGCTTCCGGAAGTAGAGACGATTCCTGGAGTTCCTGGAGTTGCTACCAGCAGTACTTTTGGTACTACCAGGTGACTTTTATATTTCACTCCTCCTTGTACGCCACTGGTCGAGGTGTTCGTTCCATGGTTGCTGGCCGTTTGTCCAGAAGTGTTTTACATACAAGAATAAAACAAACAGAATCAGTGCTGTTCTGATTAGAGTTCGAAAACAGTGGGTATCTGTTAAGTTGAAGTTATATAAACCAAAGAGTAATTGATCATACAAAATTCCAAGACTCAGGTAATTAATTAATCAAAAATTTGCAATAATATGACCCAAAAGAAAAGTTAACCAAAACAAAACCCCTAATTAGGCTGAGACTTCAATTTTAACCATGCCACTGTTTGCGATAAGTAGAGCAATAAAAAAATCCAATAAAAATCAGGCAGTTCACCTTTGCTGCTTCACGGTACGGAAACTAAAGAAAAATCTAAAGAAAAATTAGCACTTTCGTCAGCGACGAACAGCGACAGTTGTGGGCACCTGTAGATACCCCGTTGAACGTTTGGCAAAAATGTTCGAGGCAGTGAGGTTTCAACAAATTATTCCTTACTGAAATCGAACGATAAATTCCAGAGTAGGTGAATCTAACCTATCCTAGACACACGTGCTAATTTCCTTACTCAATCACCAAAAATATATTACGGAATGCAAAAATAAGCATTCAGCAAAGATCAACTGAAATGTTAGAAATACTAATTAAGCAGCAAACATTAAATGCAAAAGTGATTGCAAAGATATAAACAAATTTATTTAATGAATTGATCCACTTACCACACGAGGACTAAAAAACTGAAGTCTCGCTTATCACAACCGCTAAGTAAAGAAGATAGGTCAAGAAGAAGGGACGCTCCTTCTGTTCGTTCAGTCGCGTCTAGCTTTAAGGTCGAAGCCCTCTGGTGTGCCAGTCGCGAAGTATCCGAGTAGGCAGTAGTTATCAAAATATGTATATAAGAAAATATAAGAAAAAAGGACTATAAAAAAATTTTTGTCGTCGTGAAGCAATTAGTGAAGGTAAGTAAATGAAATATAAACGTTATTTCGAGTGTTGACATAATTTTTTTGTAGCCATATTTTGTTGTACTGTAATTTTCGTCGTGATACATAACCTTACTCCTTTTTGTTGACGTTAAGTTTAAACGCCATTTACGATTTTCATGTTTTCGTAGATGAATGCAAGTGCAGTGGAATTCGCGACATTAGTAAAACATGTTGGACAAGGTGTCAGGGCATATGAGGAGGGTGAGGAGGGTAAAATTTATATAAAACGTACAATGCGGAAAAAAAGCATTTTTTTCAAAATGATCACTGCACAAACGTGTGCTGTCAGTAACCACTCGTATTCCCGTTAAATTCTTCCAAAGTCTCTTTAATTCCTGGTCTGCAGGAAACTTGTGGTAGGAGAATATCCTTGAACCATTTCGACAGGTTGGGATAGCGCAAACATACGGCATTTCTTTAAATATTAAACAAAAATGACGTATTAAATAACGCAAACAAACAGAAGCAAGGTTATGTATCACGACGAAAATTACAGTATAACAAAATGTGGCTACAAAAAAATTATGTCAACACTCGAAATAACGTTTATATTTAATTTACTTACCTTCACTAATTGCTTCACGACGACAAAATTTTTGTATAGTCCTTTTTCTTATATTTTCTTATATATTTTGATAACTACACTCGAACCCCTCTTAAGTCGTCAAATCCGTGCATCATTACCTCGCTTAAGTCGCGAAATTTTGCCTCTCTTAAGTCGCGATCACAACCTCAACTTTTTTGTGTTTTAACTGCAAAAAAGAAATATTTAGAGATATACCACAGCACTTGTTATAACGAAAAAATGAGCCAACTGAACGAAAAATCAATGTAAGTATACCCAGTCGTGCGTGACAAAGTTCAATTTTCCACTTGAATGAATATTTTAAAGATTAAATATTTTTAAAAGACACCTAACCTATTTTAAATCAATAAATGTATTACACAATCATTTTTTTCAATAAAAAATGTACAAATTCATGCGAGAATCAAATTTCCAAACGTAGTTCTAAAACTTTTACAGGCGGCGACTTAAGCGGGACGGTTTTTTGAAATACTAGGGGGAAACGTGGTGAAATAAGAGAGGATGTGAATTAAGCGAAGGAGAAATAAGAGGGGTTCGAGTGTACTGCCTACTTGGATACTTCGCGACTGGCACACCAGATGGCTTCGACCTTAAAGCTAGACGCGATGTCGAATGTCTGTCAACAAGTTACCACTGATATCGTAGAACGGCATTAGTTATTAGTTGCGTTCGTTTAACATTCTGCGAGGTGTGTTCGTTTCACTTAGGGGTCAACTGGTTAAGGTGTGATTTCACCAATTAATGACATAAAAATAAGAATGTGACGGGATTTAAAATAAATACCGTTACAGGCTATTGGTACGCGCGACCAGTGTTCACTGTGATTTGGGCTCATGAACTCTCGACTGGGCTAGCACCTACGAGGCAGACCACCCAATCAATACATTTTTCCACTAATGTTACGAGAGAGAGCATGTTTGGGTCGCCTACCTCGCAGGCGCTAACTCAGTCGAAGCTTCATGAGCCCAAGTCACAATGAAAACTTGCCGTCCATACCACGCATCTCTCGCGAATTTCGTGATTGTCGATTAACACAAGTGCAAAGAAAGGTTCCGCCTACTCAACGAGCCTTCTTTCAGGAATTTTTACACACTCGAAACATTTATTAGAGGGAGTCAAAAAAAGAGGGGGATGGGACGCAAAAGAGGATTTGAAGGAAACGGACGACTGGGGGTGTGCCAGAAAGAGTTCATGTATCATCGGGAAAGATTTCTGAGTCACCCCACGCATCAAGACCTGTTTACAACTCCTCAGCGCGGCAAATTTTCAGGGGGGGTGGATTGGAGATGGAATGTAACATTTGGTGCTCAATCGGCCGTTCACAATGGGTCCCGTCAACTTCAAGTAGTCCAATCAACGAGCGAAAGCCCCCATGTTAATTGGTCGCTGTTGTGTTTGCAATGAAATCTTAACTAAACATGTTATACTAAGTGAAAATTAAAATAAAAATAAAAAAGAAAATAAACTTACCACCACAAAGTTGTCGTTTGCTCGTGGAGAAAACCAGCAAGATAGGAAGGACATGGAATGAAAGGAATCTCGCTGATTATTCTTGTTTATTACGACTAAATTACTATAACTATATAACTATACCAAAATGCACTTGTACTATGTGCCAATGTCACTATAAATATATTGAACCTTTCTATTAGAATATTTTTCTATTAATGTACGTTTTTCTAACAAAAAATTGGATGTATATGGAATACTATCAGAGACATCTATGAGGCAGTAGACAAAACAATGAAATATGATTATTTGATTATGAAGAGAACAGAGAGGCGTAAATAGTCACTAATTTTATTGTTATCAGCAAACAAAAAAAATGGTCGTGTAGATTTTTTACGCTATCTTTCTTAGAATTTATTTCTAAAATTCTAAGAAAGATAGCGTTTTTGCTACTCGCGCTTTAATGGCTAACATAACCAAAAAAATTGGCAAAAGTCAAAATAACGTTTTTTTTTTGCAAATAAAAAAAAATCCACACAAAAGCTACAAGTCATACACAAGAAAGTTAAATTAGAAAGTTGTAGGTCTTAAAAATGCGCGTCGAATGAAATTTGAACGAAAAAAAATCGGTTCATAAACATTTGAGATAAATAAAAAAAAAAACCTCAAAAATCGCGTTTTCGTATTTTTGCTGTATAAATTCCAATTTTGTTTGAACACACTTTTTGGTAACTACAAATATAGCCCAACACAAGCGGAAAATGATCCTTTTTTTCAATTTTAGTAGTAAAGTTTTTTTTTAACGATTTAAAAAAAAAGACGTTTTCAAAAATCAGCTTTTACAGAGGCAAAAATGATCGTAGAGAAACGATCATGGGCTCATTTTATTCGCGAAGACTTGTACTTTCATCCTATTGAAAAAACCAAATCGCTTTTTATTTTTACAAAAGAATATGCGTTGTAAATGTGTATAATTTCTTCGAACCGGTTTTTTTCGAATAACTGTTTTACATTTTTGGAAAATGGCATTCAAAACACGCATTTAAAAAAAATGAAGGTCCTACGACCCCGTGTGCCGAGATAATTTTTGTTTTGTTTTTTTTTTTTTAATTCCTGACAGCGCTGTATACGTCCGATTGACTTTATTTTTACACGAAATAGATCTCAGACATTTACTTTCTTTAAAAAAAATATTTCAAATAATTTCGCATTAATTAAGTTGACATAATTGTTTGCGAAACTTCAGCGCTCGGTGCGGCACGCGCTAGCCAGCGCACGGCGACAGAGTCGGGGACGCTCTGCTTGGGTGCATCGAAAACTAAACACGATTTCAAAACAATCGCGCTCGCAAGATTCTTTTCCTCGGCTTAAAAAAATCATCTGAGCTCCCTGAGGTCGTAAGACTTTCATTTAAAAAAAATGCGTGTTTTGAATGGCAGTTTTAAAATATGCAACGGCCAAAAAATGTAAAACCAAAATTAAAACAGTTATTCGAAAAAAACAGGTTCGAAAAAAATGATATACTTTTACAACGCATTTTTTTATGCAAAAATAAATAAAAGCGATTCGGTTTTTTAATAGCATGAAAGTACAAGGCTTCGCGAATAAAATGAGCCCATGATCGTTTCTGTACGATCATTTTTGCCTCTGTAAAAGCTGATTTTTGAAAACGTCTTTTTTTTAAATTGTTATAATTTGTATAAATTTTCGAAAAAAAGGATCATTTTCCGTTTATCTTGGGCTATATTTGTAGTTAACAAGACGTCTGTTGAAACAAAATTGGAATTTATACAGCAAAAAATACGAAAACGCGATTTTTGACGTTTTTTTTTTTTAATTTTTCTCAAATGTTTATGAACTGATTTTTTTCGTTCAAATTTCATTCGACGCGCATTTTTAAGACCTACAACTTTCTAATTTAACTTTCTTGTGTAGGACTTGAAGCTTTTTATTTATTTTATTATATTTTTTTTTTTGACTTTTGCGAATTTTTTTGGTTATGTTCGCCATTAAAACTCGAGTAGCAAAAAACGTTATCTTTCTTAGAATTTCTTTCTCTATACGACCATATTTTTTGTTTGCTGATAACAATTAGTGACCGGTTTTCTCCCCATTGATTGGGCTAAAGAGCCTTTAAGTAATACCATGACATGAATTCGAGACAAATAGACATTCCACGCAGTCTTCTACAGGGGCGGAACCAGAGATTGAGGGTGCGGTTCGGAGAATGTGTGGCTTGGAGGGGTGCTTAGGTTGTCAAAGGGTGAAAGCGAGTTGTGGCACCCTACACCAAACAGAGGTCAAACCACGCAAAACCCTGCGTAAATGCAAAGGGGAGGCTTAGGGGGGTCTGGAAATGGGTTGACTGCGACCAAATACACAGAACTTATTGAGGAGGTCTTAATGTGTGCCAATATGGAGTTTTTACTCGACAGCGTCCTTCTTAGTCCGTCAAATTCTTGCGAATTCAAATTTCGACATGGGGTTGCTTTTTGGGGTGTGGACGGCGAACCGTTTAAGTCACAGCATAGCGCCTTCGGGGCATTAAAACCAACGCTATATGCTACCAAAAATTAAAAACCGCAAGTCTCTTACTCGAATAGAACGCAAATGGCGCTAATCTAAAAAAGTGTTACGCTAATTTTGACGAGCAGTTTATTACGTCTGTCAAAGTATCCGTGGGCCGACTTCGACTCTGTAAACGAACCAATCCAAACTCTCTAGAAGGTGGTCGTGCTGTGATAGAAAGCTTTTAGTACGTTCTCTAAGTGTCTATAAAACCCATTAGAGAGAGTCGTGCGAATAATTAAGGAAGCCATGAAAATGTAATGCCAGTCGTAAAAATGACGAAAACGATAAATAATAAGCTTTATAACGATATAAATGTGAAATAAATAACAAAACGAGGCTTGCCGGTGGGAGGTCGGAACAAATGGACATTATATTTTTGTTTGTATGTACTTTTTCGTGCTATACGCGGACCTAATAATAGTCCATATTGATAGAGCGTTTATGGGCGTGAAATTTATAAAGCACATTTACCGACGATAAAAGTGATCGTTGGGTTGCTTCTTTACTGTGAACAGTGGTGGGCGTCGACGCATCGGCTTTTATTGTCGACGCCAACACTTCAGGTACGAGGTGTGTAAATTAAATTTGTTTAGTATTGAAAATACTTCTGGGCGCGTATTAATGGGAGCTGTCTTGCGAAATATTAACGCGAGCGACATGCAGCGACCTCGACATGGTCACGTAACGACCTAGCTGTTTGTCTATGTTTATGTTTGGGTTACATGTGTAGTCTAGTCATCCACAATTTTGACGACTGTACGTTGAATAAAAAACTTCCCAGCAGTACACCGTTTAGTGAAAATTTGCCTGCGTATTTTATGAACTGATGTTGAAAGTGAAATAAGCATTTGATATTTACTGATCGTTGTAATATGATGAGCAGATTTGCTATTTTATTAATTCACACTAACATTTATACAGGGTGATTCATTAAGAATAAGTAATCTCTAAACTGGAAGATTTACATACATACATAGTTTTCTAGATACATCAAATGAAAGGTTTTGGTATCACAGTCTGTATAAATATAATGGACTATGAAATGTATAAAGTGCGTAACAAAAATAGTTTTACGCTGACGCAACCTGCATTTGAGAAATTAGAGAGGAAATAATGTTGCCATTGAAGAAACGAAAATGCAATGTTTTAGAAAATGAAAAGGAAGCTATTCATCTTACGTTAATTGTTTACATTGTAAACAATTTTGAAATCATATGGCTCACGTTCGAATTCAAGGCTGCTGAATGGATGTATTCTTAGAATCCAAGCCTAATTATTATTATTATTATTAATACTTTGTTGAATTTTGACAAGGTCCATTAAATTTTTTGTTAAAGTACTTGGATTATTGTTTACAACATGGTAGATACACACTTCTGCAGTTCCTAACAAATTAAATTAAACATTGACTTGTTTTCGGATTTTGCATGAAAATGTGGCTGAAAATTAATTTATGCGTTACGTTATGTAAGCACTATATTAAACAATTGTCAAGAAAAAATTGTATCAGGTCAACAAGGCATTGATTATCTGACTTCTTAAGAGCTAGACTGGCTGGTAGAGGCGGCTTCTCTTACGAATGCCCCATTGAACAAAGTTGAGGATTGACAATGCTGTGAGGAGTCTATTGCGAACAGTCCTCTTCTTTGTCTCGGGACTTTTTGGCATCTACAGTTCACCAAAATTTGTATTTGTATAAACTGCCGATTAGGACAATCAGACACCAACACTTGTGAAATCTCACATCCTGATGGACAATGTTGCTTAAACGCCGATCTCACATCTACAAGATATTCACAATCTTGTCGGTATATGTTATCCACAAGCCGGCATTCTGCTATCCATCGGTGTGGATTTCTGCCTGTTTGTGAAACTAAGAGAATATAAGTTTCTTAGAGAATATCCCTGCCCCAAATGGTTTTCAAGAATACGACGGTCCAAATTCATCGCAACTGCATCTACATTCTCGGTACATTGCAGGTAGTCCACGGCAGCAAGGCCATTGTAAAGGCACATGATGACGATCAATTTACTAATCGAAAACATTTTTGTTAGGATATGCACGGCAAAGAAATCGCAAACCTGACTGAATACCACATGCAAGATAACCCGTTTAAAACGACAAGACCTTCAGGGTCAAACCGCCAAAAATCGTAACAACAAAACTGTGTTATTTTTATTATAATTTACTTTAGAAATTTCTACCAGCTGTGTCTGGTATTTTCAATACCCCTACGATACTTGCGTAAGATGCAAAATCAAGTAGACCTAGAACTGCGATCGGAGGAGACAAACCGTTGGAGATAAATCTTGCTCTCAGTGCGCGAAAATCCAATCCAATCGTCCAGGGTATTGGCAACTACTTTTGATGTTTTCACCAGAAAGTTAAAAATGTATTCAAGCGTGAAACTTTACGTCCATACCAACTAAAACTTGTTCATGAGTTAATCGAGTATGACTTCGATATAAGGGCTGAATTATGTGAAGGCGTGATGGAAAGATGCAATAACAATAATAACTTCGCAAAAAATATCCTTTTTTCGGATAAAGCTATCTACATCCAATTTAAATGGTTGGTAATTGCTATAATAATAATAATAATATAATAAAAATAATAACCGTTATTGGTCAAGTCAGGACCCTCATTGATTCCAAAAACCAATGTGGAAAGCAAAATGCAAAAGGTAGGCATTATAGGAGGACGTATTGTTAGACTTTTTTTCATAGATGGAAATTTAAATTCTGAAAAATATTTGGATCTGCTAAGAAATCACATTATTCCACCTTGTAGACTGTTGTTTCCGGGTGAAAATAATACTATTAACAAACACCTATAGTTCCAACAGGATGGGGCAGCACCACCACATTTTGGAGCAAATATCGGGGAGTATTTAAATGCACAATTTCTAGGACACTGGATAGAAAAAAGAGATACAATTGAATGGAATGGCCCTGGCGCTTCCCGGATCTAAGTCCCTTAGATTTTTTTCTGTGGGGTATGCAAAATGTAAAATTTATGTCAATTGACCACATAATATTGAAGACTTGAAATATAAAATTTCAAATGAAATCCGGGTCATTCCTCAGGACTTCCTAGTAAGTGGTTTTGAAAGGTTTCGGGACCGGCTTGGGCTTGCTTAATGGAAAATGAAGGTTACTTTCAATACCTCGTTCGCTAACTATTATTTTATTGTTTCTTTTTTTAAAAAATAAACAATTAAATAAGCATTTGCATTATTTTACAAAACTTAAATTTAAACGTGTTTATTGCGAAAATCTCTTTTTGTAACCATATCATATTTTTAGTGTGCAGTAAAGAGAAAAGGCTGTTCTTTCAGATATTGAGAGAAAACCTACGGGTTGTTATTTAAAAAAAATAAAGTTGGTCTCCACAGAAACGCGAAACGGTTTCACTGGTTCCCCTCATTCTTTGGATACTTGTAACGAACAAAGAGACCACGGTGAGATTTAATGAGATCGAAATCTGGATCTGTGACTTTTGACGGCGGATGACGATGAAAGAGGATTTCTTATCGCTTCATGAGCTTAACCGCTTTATGATGAGAGAGTGCTTTGGGAAGTACATTTTATCGGGTTTATTGAAAGTATTGAGCCTTGCTGATATGTTTAAATATTATTATTTATTTTATAAACAGGAGGAATTTAATATAGAATGTAAGCACCAATCGACTCTATAAGTAGTAGTCAACGAGCAGACAGACTGCGGATACCACGTTCCCAGAACTCGCGCGGTTGTGAAAAAATTGTGTATGATAATTTTTAAATATTGACGATTGCCCAATGATTTATTTATTAAATATTTGCTGAGGGCACAGAACAAGTGGTAGACAGTGGGGGAAAGGTCTGGTGAATACGGTGGATGGGACAGAACTTCAAAACCTAACTGCAGTAGTGCAAGGTGTGTTTGTTTTGTTACATGGAGACAAGCATTGCCATCCAAGAGTTTGATACACCATCACCTTTCTCGGGTGGACGTCAGGTTTAGGTACCGATTGTGCTGGAGCATCTACGTCTACCCACTAGCGCTTACGGGTGTTATTTACACACAGCTCTCACGTTTCATCCCCTATAACAGGATTGGCCAACCAGTCAAAGTGACAACTGCGGGAGAGAAGTTGTGTGCAAATATTACTCAGATGGAACTTTTGGATTTTGCCTAATATTGCGAGCTCACGTACTACCGTGGCCTGGCTATAGCCGAGCTCTCGTACCATCTCTCATGTGGAACCATACAGGTTTACTTCGACAATCGTACGCAAGCGCTCGATATCCATGTGACCTACCAGATCGTGGTGTGTCGTCGATTGTTGTAGTCGCCAGATCAGAAGCGTGCGAACCATGTTTTGCATGTTGCTAAACTAAGGGCGTTGTCGCCATACGCGGCCACTAGTTCCGCTCTGAGATTTAATAGTGTTATAAGTGCGCGCTTTATATGTATAACTTGCATCACATCACTCTCCACACTTGTCTAGAAAAATCCAAGCGTTTCGAGGGAGTGGCTCAATACTAATGAATCAACCGAATAGTTTCCGACGTTGTTGGACCTTCAAAATTTGTCTGGTCCCTTTAAACGCATTAGAGGGCGATATCGCGAAGGTAACGCTACCGTATTATCTCATTGTCAGGATACAATCGACACGCTCGTTCCTCGTCGTGCGCCGTCAAATATGTCACACTGATCAGATCGAAATTCTGATATGTGGCTTTTTGATGGCCAATGACGAGGTATCTTTCTCATTTCAAATACCAAATAGTTTGATGCGCATTAAATGATTTTTATCTCAAAGGTGATAAAATCGGATTACATTATACTGCTTCTTAATTTCTTAAAAATTCGCGGTTTCATCAGATGTTTTAATCGCTGTGTTCTGATTTAAATCGTTTTAATAGCCTTCGTCACAACTGAAATATTTCATAAACGTTACCACAATTAGATTATTAAAAAAGCGAGACAAAACAGTTTTTTTTGTTGTCACTTATTTATCCATATCGAATTTATTAGGCTGGGTACACACGGTGAGGATTTCCGGAGAGGAATTCCCTGAGGAAATTCTCGCAAACTCAGAGGTTTGCCGGAGCCGGACGGAGCCTCCACACGGCACCGCGGGTGACGTGAGGAAAATGATGATGAGGATGATGACATCGCTCTCATTGGTGTTTTGGCTGTACTTCAGCGAAAAAGACGAAAACAGCGGGCTAAATGATGCAAAGAGTGGTTGCTGAAACGGAATATGGCGTCTACACACACCAATATGTTGACCGAGCTGACTGTGGAACCGTTTTAGTCTTCGATATAACAACTACGAACAAACTAAAAAAAAAAAAAAAAAAAAAAAAAACCAAAACGCATAAAACGAAGCAAAGAAAAATGAATACTGCACGACGATGAGGCGTCAACAACAGCCATTGCGGCCTCGAGGCCACGGGTTGCCCCTCCACGCGTGAGGAAAGGGGTTCAGTGACGGCGGACTGTTCAGGCGGCATTTCGAAAATTTGGAAAGGCCTGGCGGTCTGCGCAGTCCGCCTCAACTGAAGTAAAAGTCTGGTCCACACGCTCCGGCCGGCCGGAGAGGTTGGCCTGAACGGGTAATCCTCTCCGGAAATCCTCACCGTGTGTACCCAGCCTTAAAGCACGGATGAGGACTATTGATTCACAACTATGAGGATATTATATTCACAATTGATTTAACTCATTTAGGCAATCAGGCAATGTTTTTATCCATTGTAATACATGCAGTAAGAGTAAAAAAGTAAGGAAAGGTGTTTTATTTCTTGAAATAGTTATTGATTAAAAAAATGCTTTAAAAAAGTTTTCGAATGTATTTTTTGCCATAAACTGGCGACTTTCGATTTTTCTTAAGTATTTTGGAAAGAGCATCTCTTCCTGAATACGGAATAATAAAATTATAATTAGGTTTCATAAGAAAAAAATTGAGAAAAAAATAACTTTCCCAAAAATCACATATCTCGGTTCGACTTCGTTGATCCAGTTCTTATCAAGTCGGCCATGGAAATAATTTGATGACTAAGGTCCGGAAAGTGTGCTACAACGCACGGTCGGTGCTATACAACTCTATGATAAATATAATATAAAGCGTATTTTTTTTAGCGCCTTGTAAATTATGTACGCGTGTATTTTTTGTCGTGAATACGTACGCCACTGACCGCGCCTAGTAACGCGCACTGGGACTGTAGTATCGCTCTCCCGTGCAGATGTTCTGGAAACCTGTATGCAGTTAGGCACACTGTGTTAGGCATACTGGAAACCTGTATGCACACGTACATTTGAACCATGTACGTAATTTTTTTAGAGATTGTGTAGTGTATTTACGCATTACACAGCCCCATAAAAAAAATTTTTTTTAGAACTGCTATCGAGACAACTGTATCCCTATGTAGTAGTACTTCAATTGTAATCTTCTCCTGAAGATGCCAACTTGGTTGGCGAAACGCGCATCGAGAAAAGTGTAGTAGCTCGGTGTTTCGTGGAAAACGTCCAGTTTTATCATTTCAAAGAGTTGATTAGGGATGATTCACTATTAAAATGTGACAGAATTTTTTAACCCGTTGGCGGACTTTTCATTTTATTTTATGAAAAATTTAATTCTAAAACTTCAAAAAAACTTATTTTCAAGAAAATCTCGAATAATTAAAAACACCTATTTCAGCAGTTTTATTTAAAATCATCGAAAATTCAAAAGTTGGCTATGAAATTAGACGTCAAACTTGACAATCAGGAAAAAAGTCACTTAATTTTAGTTAATTGTTTGCTGAGTGTTTTGAAAATGGACGGAAAGTTTTTATTTAGCGACAAGTTGACATGCTATTAGTGTTAGGTTTCTGTGAAGGAAACTGCAGAAGAAGTGTTGAAGAATATCGGAGAAGATTTCCTAATTGTGTGATCCCCCATAGAGAAACTTTGCAATATTGAAAGACGGGCTCGAGAAACAGGCAGTTTTTTAGTAGCACTCGAGAACGTGCTATTGCAACCAGGGCACAAGACGAAGAACTGATTTTGAACACAATTGAAGATGAACCACATATCAGTACTAGAAATTTATCTCGACAAACTGGTATATCGCAAACTTCTGTGCACCGAGTTATCAGACGTAATCTAATACACCCATATCATATTCAAAAAGTGCAAGAATTGTTACCGGAAGATTTGGTTAAACGAGTGACTTTCTGTCAGTTTATTTTACATCAAGACATTCATTTTCAAAAGAAAATTATCTTCCGATGTAAACTCTTATTCAGTAACTCCTCGCCATTTCCAACGCGAGTTTAAAATAAATGTTTGGATTGGTGTTATTGATCGGTATTTAATTGGTCCAGTTATTTTACTGAATCGACTAAATGGTGAAACTTATTTAGAATTTCTCCAAAATACTCTCCCGGATTTACTTGACGAGGTGCCACTACAACTCAGAACTGGATACACTGGAACATTGGTTTATGCATGATTGAGCACCACCTCATTTTAGTATTACGGTTAGAGACCCTTTTAAACCACCAGTATCCAAATAAATGGATTGGACGAGCAAATAATTGCCCAGAAGTTTGGCCTCCACGATCACCAGACCTCAACAAATGTGACTTCTTTCTTTGGGGGACGTTAAAAGAATTTGTGTATTCTTCGCCAGTTGCCAGCAGAATTGTGGAATCGCATTACAGATAAATGTAATGTCATTAGAAACAATCAGCGGTTATTGGAAAGAGTAGACTTCAATTTTCGACGAAGAATAAATTTATCCCCGAGAGAAAACGGTGATCATTTTGAACAACTTCTATAACTTATCAGTACAAATCTGTTATTTCTGTTTTTTAAGTTGTTTGTTTTTCTATTAAATTATTCTTATTCTCTCATTGGTTGATTGTCAAGTTTGACGTCTAATTTCATAGCCAACTTTTGAATTTTCGATGATTTTAAATAACACTGCTAAAATAGGTGTTTTGAGTTATTCGAGTTTTTCTTGAAAACGACAAAGTTTTTTGAAAAATAACAAGTGTAAGAAAAGTTTTAGAATTAAATTTTTTAAGTCCGCCAACGGGTTAAAATATTCTGTCACATTTTATGGAGCGTTATCCCCAATCAACTGTTTAAAATGCTTCAATTGAACTCTACTTACTGTCGATTAATGCTCTTGGTACACTCACAACTTCTACCAAATTTGGTTTTTCTAAGTTCAAGTATAATTGAGATATCGATTTTTTCGAAATTTGAAATCCCACTAAGAAGACCTATAACTTCTCAGGGGTACAACTTAGTATAAAGGTAAGTTGCATTAAATCACCATATTTTAGGTTCCCCTACATGCCCCTGTTCTGTGTCGGTTCTTATGCGAAACACCCTGTATAGCAAGAAATACATAAGATATGGGATCGCCTATTGTAAAATCCTTGGCATCACTATAGTATTTAGGACCACGTCCCCCCGGGGGTGTCGTACCTCGATGGAAAGTCCTTGAGTAGAGGAACATATTGGTGGGGGTCGGGTGCCATAACCCAGGACTTCGTAATATACTTTCTCGGTCAGACGGCCAGCTATTCCGATTAGGGATGTTGCGGATGCCGATTTTTTCACATCCGCGGATGTGAATGCGGATACGGATTTTTGAAGGCTCACATCCGCGGATGCGGATGCGGATGCGGATATTTATGATCTTATATAGATATAGTACATGAATGAAGGATTAAAACAATGATAAAGTATTTATTAACATTTTTATTAATGAAAATTAGTACCTATTAAGTATACACTCGCACCCCTCTTAAGTCGCCAAATCCGTGCATCATTACCTCGCTTAAGTCGCGAAATTTATCCTCTCTTAAGTCGCGATCATAACCTCAACTTTTTCGTGTTTTAGCTGCAAAAAAGAAATATTTAGAGATATACCACAGCACTTGTTATAACGAAAAATGAGCCAACTGAACGAAAAATCAATGTACGTATACCCAGTCGTGCGTGACAAAGTTCAATTTTCCACTTGAATGAATATTTTAAAGATTAAATATTTTTAAAAGACACCTAACCTATTTTAAATCAATAAATAAATGTATTACACAATCATTTTTTTCAATAAAAATTGTACATATTCATGCGATAATCCAATTTCCAAACGTAGTTCAAAAACTTTTAAAGGCGGCGACTTAAGCGGGACGGTTTCGTGAAATACTAGGGGGTGAAATAAAAGCGGATGTGAATTAAGCGAAGGTGACATAAGAGGGGTTCGAGTGTAATGCTCCTATTTTTTTTTAACTTCACTTACTAATTTTCGTATTAGTAAGTGAAGTTAAAAACAGGAGCATTATACTTAATAAAGAGTAATATTGCCGGCTCTTCTGATTCAAGGCGGTTAGGCAGAGGTTCGTAAATTAAACCCGCGCTACTAAATAATTGTTCGCTAGGAACACTGCCTGGTGGAGTGGATAAAAATCTTCGTGCTATCGGTGATAACATCTTAAATTCCTCTCGATGAACACTCCACCATTTAAGAGCAGCAAACGCGTCGGATCTTGTCACCAATGTTATCGCTCCCATTGGTCATTGTCACGTGCGAACGGCACGCGCCATTCGCCGGCCCCGCCCAATTTCTTTCTTGTCGCAACTTGTATTACATTCGCATCCGCATGAACATCCGCATTGATTATTGCGGATGAGAATGCGGATGCAGATGTCCAAATCTATGCGGAAGCTCCGCATTTGCGGATGCGGATGCGAATATTCGCAACATCCCTGATTCCGATAGCGACCTGCCGGAGCGGCGGTGTAAACGGGTCGACCGCCGCAATGACAACAATTTTTTGTGGCGCAAAGAAATCAAGCAGAAGAATTTGGATCCGTTTGAAGAACTCATCAAATGTATAAAATCTCAATTCAAACATGAATACTTCTAAATACTTAAGGGGATGATAGCACACGAGGCAAAGTCTCGTGTTGGTAAGTTCTGAGTGAGACGGAACGAGAGCAAAAAAATACGGTGCGAGCTGGCCGGTACAGTCGGGAGAGAAAGTATTCGTAAACACCGCGACTAGATAATATACCTAAATATGTAGTTTCGTTTAGCGGCGGATTTTTTCGCGATGGTTCGCTCTATTTGAAAGCGGTCTTTTATATTTGAATGGGAAATTCTTGGGAAAGAGTTCTTCTCTTATTGAACAATACAAAATATACACTGAAATTATTTAGCTTTATGTTGTACAGAGTGATTTGTCGAGCTATTTGTCAAACTTTTTTCAATGTTATATTTCTAATAACTGTCAACACTATGGTTGAAACATGTTACAAATTTTGGTTTAATTAATTTAATTTAAAAGTTTAATCCTTTTGTTTAAGGATTATTAGGACCCTTTTAAATAATTAGAGACATACGATTCTTTTTTGAGTAAATTTGAACAATAGACACGATTTATTAATTTCCATGTAAAAATACAAAAGTGGTTCGTTACTATAAAAATTCACAAGACTTCAACTTTCTTATTGGTACATTTACCCTATGTGTAATCATTAATCATACAACTTATGTCTTATCGAAATTATTTATGCTAACATACTCAAATGGGACGTTATTACTGGTTAAAAATTCTAAAAATCAATTAATCAAATACATAAAATAAAGGTTTACCATGGTGCTTCATAGCTTATGGTAACTGCTATTACCGATTACTGCTTATCGTGTTTTTCGTCGTTAACTTCTTTTCATAATTTCACCTCATATTTGTTCTGATACAAAATTTCCATCGTGTTTTATAAAAAATTGGAAAGCTACAGGAAAAAGCACACATTTTGTTACAATTTGTTCTTTATTATTTCTGATATAAAAGCAGTTGAAAAAAAGGATATTAAGTTTGGTTTGATTTTATTCTGCAGGTGACCACACGATAAAATAACAAGATTCCTTTTGACATATATTAGGCCAGGGCGTTTGTCAAAAATACCTCGTTTTCTTGCCAAAATTAGTAACAGCACGAAAATATACATAAATAATAGGAAAAACTCCGTAAAATCGAATAAACTACTTTTCCATAGCTGAATTTCGCCGCGTCATATTCAAAATGGCGTCCAAAGTTGGCCAAAACCCTTTTTTTCGTTAAAAAAAAGTATGCGTCCTACAAAAAAAGTTTCAAATAAAAGTGGTAAAACTTTTAAACTGTAAAACAGACAATATAAGCCTAATTCGCCTTAAATAATAAATAAATAAATAAATAAATAAATAAATAAATAAATAAATATTTTATTGCAAAAAAAAACAGCTAAAAATCGCGATTTTTTCAGTTGCTTATATCTTTGAAAGATATAATATTTTTTTCATGAAACTGGAGGAATGTGTAGTCCTCGATAAGTAGAATAAGCTGATATTTTGAACATTGCAAAATTCCTGATAGTTTTTGCAAAACCGCATTTTTCACAAAAAAATGCTTTTTTTAAACTCCAATAATTCATACACAAATGCACTTAGAGAGTTCAGTTAGGGCTTAAAACTTTCTTCAAGACTTGTACTTTCGTATACAAATAAAGTGCGAATATGATTGTTATTATGCTAAAATAAGCGCGCAAAAGTCGATTTTTTTTTACCGAAAAAATTATGTTTTTTCAAAAAAGTTTAAATTATATCGAAATGGCGTTATTGCCATTCGATAGCAGCTATTTTCTTACAATTAAAAAAAACTTTACCCTACGACGTTCTGTCTGGAGCCAAGACACCTTTTTTTTCCCAAAAATATTATATATTTTTCAGATATGCAGCTGAAAAAAATCGAGATTGTTAGCTGTTTTTTTTTTTCAATAAAAATGTATTTATTTATTTATTAAAGTTAATTTATTTGTTTTAATAAGTTCTACAACTTTAATTTGGAACTTTTTTTTGTAGGACGCATAGTTTTTTTTTTAACGAAAAAAAGCCTTTCTTCCATATAAAGTCAATGGCAAGGGGCGTAACAGATTATTGCCCATAACTTTTCAACGGGAGGTTTCCTCGCCCCCAGATCCCCACCAATATGTTCCTCTACTCAATGGCTTTCCATCGAGGTACCACGCCTCCTGCTGGGCGTGGTCCTAAATACTATAGTACAGCCAAATCCTTGTAATTTTCAATAATCTTTTTAAGTATATTCACAAATGGTAACGACTGTGACATTATTGCAGAAATCCACACAAAATTATGTAATATGTGAATACAGTGCACGAATTCACGAATGACTAACTCGCGACAAAAAAATTGTTGACAATGCGGTGGTCGACCCGTTTACACCGCCGCTCCGGCAGGTCGCTATCGGAATAGCTGGCCGTCTGACCGAGAAGTATATTACGAAGTCCTGGGTTCCCGCGAGGACTTCGTTCGGGATAACATTCTAGGCTCGGACAGGGGCAAGAAATATGCGCTTAAAAATACGGTTTGTACTTTAATTCTTATCATAGAGTTTAATAGTGCCGGCTCTGCGAGACAGCATACTTTCCCGGACCTTATTAATTACTTTCTTGTATTACATTATTATATTATGGTGCGTACGCCTATGTCCCACGGCACATTTCGGCCAATCTAGTTATTATTTTATTGTACTTTCAACGGAAGAGTATTTAACATTTTTTTCATATGACATTTGTTTACCGAAAATATACAGATACTCACAAAATTATTCGGCCACGCTAGATATTGCTAATAAATTGACATACAAGAAATAGTTATCACTGACTGGCAAACAAATTAACACAATGATATATGAACATTATGCTTTATTATACCACATAAAAAAAGTAATCAAAACAGACACAATTTAAAAGCCGACAAAACACGATAATGTCCAATTTATATGACACAAAAGTATTCGGCCACCAAAAGAAAAAATAAAATAGAAAAGGTACAAACAATTTAAAACGGCACATCTAATATCTTCGGGTATCCTTTAAAATTCAGAATAGCTTTCAGCTTATTTGGCATTGAATGCACCAGTTTACGGGTCACTTCCGTGGTCACATTAATCCATTCGGTTGAGAGATGATTTTTTAACTCTTGTTTATTGGTAATTCGTTTATTTTGCAGAGATCGTTTTAGATGTGACCATAAGTGCTCGATAGGGTTAGTACTGGGCGATTGCGGCGGTGTTTTCAATTATCGGTACATGGTATAGCAGCCATTCCCGCGTTTTACGGGCACAGTGCTTGGGGTCATTATCTTTTTGAAAGATGTAATGATCGCCCAATCCCAATTTTTCGGCGCTGGCCTGTAAATTATGCTTCAATATATCAATATAACAATATTGGTTCAATATTCCTTCAATAAAATGAAGGTTACCTACGCCTGCAGTCGCCATACAGCCCCACACCATGAGCTACCCACCGCCATGTTTTACGGTATGTTTTAAGTTTTCCTTATTTAACGATGTACCAGGTTTTCTCCATACAATTTGTCGTCTGGACGAATCAAATATCTCAAATTTACGTTCGTCGCTAAATATAACCTGATCCCAGAAAGTTTCAGGCTCATTCACATACTGGTCAGCAAACATGAGTCTTTTTTGTCTGTGGACCTTACTAATCCAGGGTTTCCTTCGGGCAACTCGGCCGTGGTAGCGCTTTTTTCTTAAGGTTCGACACACTGTCTCAGTACTAATATTCTTTCCAGTACTCTCCTGAATCTCAACACGTATTGTTCTGTATTGTTCTCTAGCATTAGTACTTGGATTTTCTTTTATTTGTTAGAGAATGTGCCTTTCATCTCTTTGAGTTAATATTATGAGTCGCCGTGATCGTGCTGTATTTACTAAGTACCGTTTTATCGATTTCATATTTTTTTATTATACTCTGTACAGTACTTCGTGGTATGCCTGTGTCTCTGCTAATTTTACGCTGTGCAATATCTTTTTTTGCTAAGGAGATAAGATGATGTCTCTCTGGTACGGTGATTTCGCGTACTTTTTGGCATTTTATTTGTGTGACAAGGGTACACTGTCTAATAGAGGCACGCAGTCTATACCAGTTAATATGTACAGTTGCACACAAGTATTTGGAAATACTGTATTAACATATTAAGGTGCTTAGCAAGACTTCATATGCAAGCAGTTTAGTAAAAATTCAATAATAATTGTAAAAAGGCTCATTTAGGTCTTTAATAAATCTCTTGATCATAGCACTGAAAACATTGATACATATATTTAAAAAAAGAGACAAATACAAACTAGTTCAAAATTATACAACACAAAAGTATTTGGAAATAAGAAAAAACCTAAGACATATTTGACAAATACCGCTCTAATATTTTGTTGGGTAACCCTTAGCTTGAATTACAGCCGCTAATCGCCTTGGCATGGAATCTACAAGATGTTGGGTAGTGAAGGTGTCCATTTTTTGCCATTCTTCGTGAACTACCGCGATCAGATCAGTTTTATTTGAAATTGGATGTTTATGCACCAGCTGTTTTAATACGCCCCATAAATGTTCTATGGGGTTCAAATCTGGTGATTGTGGAGGTGTATAGGCATTTTGGTGTATTATACAGCAGCCACTCCTTGACCACACGTCCTGAATGCTTCGGGTCATTGTCGTGCTGAAACATGTAGTTATCTCGAATACGCAATTTGTCCACGCTCTGCCGCACATTTCTTTTAAAATGTCAAGATAACCAAATCGGTTCATAATTCCGTTAATTACTTCTATGTTTCCTACCCCACTGGCCGCCATACACCCCCATATCATGATGGAACCCCCTCCGTGTTTCACAGTAGGCACCAAATTTTCCTTTTTAGAAGCCGTTCCTGGTTTTCTCCAGACGTATTGTTTTCCAGAAGAGCCAAATAACTGTATTTTGGCCTGGGCACACAGAGCGCTATGTTCGCTACGTTCGCTATGTTCGCTATATGCAGTAAAAATAGTCCCCCTTGTTTTAAACGGTGGTGGCCATACAGACGTAAGACGCTACGCGCGCTATGTTTGCGATGTTAGATGCGTAGCCGAGATGTATGATTTCTGGCTATATTTTTGCAACGTCGCCGAAGACGCGCAGGAACAGATGCATTTCACGTGTGCTGCAAGTACTGTTAGAGTAGTTCCTAACATATTATACCCACATTATGGAGCAATTAATCAATTGTTTTATTAAGTGATGTTATTCACCGTACATTTTCATCTTTTTGTTGACATCGTGTATCCATAATCTTTTGCGTTTCTTCTTTTTACACAACGAAAACAGCAATACTGCTTCATCATCAGTACTATCACTCTCCCACGGCAACCGGCTTGGTAACATGTTTGTGGGAAACTAAAAGTCTTGTACTTACTATTTTTTGGTGTGGCCATATTTCATAGCAAACAAAGCGAACATAGCGTACACATTGTTTATAGCGAACATAGCATAGCGCTGTGTGTGCCCAGGCCATTTGAGTTTCGTCTGACCATAGTACTCGTCGCCAAAATTCTAGGGGCTTATTTAGAAACTTTTGTGCAAAGGCCCTAGGTAAGTCGTTTGCGTCGATTCGCCTCGCTAATGTAGGGCTTTTTTCTAGCCACCCTACCAGCATAGCCCGACTTTCTTAAAACTCTTTTTACAGTTTCTGTACTAACTGTTTTTCCACTATACGCAGCAAGATCACTTACAATGCTTTTGGCACTTTTACGAGGATCTTGTTTAACTTCCCCGAAGAATTCGCTTCTCGTCCCGTTCAGTGAGTTTTATTGGGCGACCTTTTCTCAAATTATTTGCGATCATATTCTCATCTTTAAACTTTTTTTATTATATATCCCACAGTAGAGACACCTTTCCCGACGTTTTCGGCTATTTTTACATAAGTGTTGCCTTGCTGGTAAAGTCTAACCATTATTTGACGTTCTTCCAGAGTCGTTTCTTTAGTTTTCATTTGAACGTTATACACAACCACTTAGACTACTAAAACAGAAGTATATATGTATGTACATATGTATACGTCTACTTGTATCCACTGCCTACTTGTAAGCACTGCGGTCCTAGCGCATTTCCAAATACTTTTGTGTGCTTCGTCGTTTACCCGGTGGTTACTCGCGCCTCCTGCTTCACACATGTATTAAAGTGAGCGTTAATACTTGCAATATTGTGCAACCCTTAGTCACATATGTTCATATTCGCAATATTCACAGCCTACTTTTCTTTTCACGTTTGATAAGTACATAATAAATGTAAAGGATACCTTATTCCAAATACTTTTGTGTGCAACTGTAACCTTTCACACACTGATAATACTATGGCCATGAACCCTAATATCTCTACTTGCATTACCTACTACAGCTTTGCATAATTAACTGGCCGAATACTTTTGTGTGTCCGTTTTCATGTGTCAAACACGTTGGTCGAGTAATCCCAGCGAATGTTTTATTCTGCAGTCTCACTTAATTGTGAATTTGTGTTTTGCTCATTCGTTCTTAGAAACAGAAGTGTGGCCGAATACTTTTGTGAGTATCTGTATTATGTTTGTTCCACTGCATCAAAATTGTCAGTCCTTAACAGTTATAGAACAACAAAAAGTTGAAGGCCAAGTGACAACGAAAACGAACGCGTACAGGCCGACAGACGCCAATAGCAACGCAGCATCCACTCACCTGCAGCTGCGACTCGTCGGCGTGTCTACTGCGACTCCGGCACGGCATAAACAAACAATCGGAAAGCGAAAACAAACGCACAGCGCTGGCCGACAGCTGATGCCCGGCGCGTAACTAGAAAACCGCGCCGCCGTTCTCATCGCAGGAAGGCCGCCAGCAGCGTCCCGCCCGGCAGGAATTCGTTGCCTCGCAGGCCGTACTGACCCGCGCGGGCCCTCATTTTCCGCCCGACGACGACCTAACGGTCTCGCGGGCGACCGGTTTGCCGGGGTCCGAAAAAGCGCAGCTTGTGCGGTGCACGGAGGATAATAGTCCAATCAACGAGCGAAATCCCCCATGTTAATTGGTCACTAATTGTTATCAGCAAACAAAAAATATGGTCGTGTAGAGAAATATATTCTAAGAGACATAGCGTTTTTTGCTACTCGAGTTTTAATGGCGAACATAACCAAAAAAATTCGAAAAAAGTCAAAAAACGTTTTTTTTGCCTAAATTTTATTTAGGCAAAAATTATGTTTAAATTAACTAAGAAAGTTAAATTAGAAAGTTGTAGGTCTTAAAAATGTGCGTCGAATGAAATGTGAACGAACAAAATCGGTTCATAAACATTCTGAGGAAAATTAAAAAAACATGTCAAAAATCGCGTTTTTCGTATTTTTGCTGTATAAATTCCAATTTTGTTTGAACAGACTTTTTGTTAACTACAAATATAGCCCAAGACAAGTGGAAAATGATCCTTTTTTTCATAAATTTAATAACGTTTTATTTTTTCGAGTTATAACGGTTTAAAAAAAAAAGACGTTTTCAAAAATCAGCTTTTACAGAGGCGAAAATGATCGTACAGAAACGATCATGGGCTCATTTTATTCACGAAGACTTGTACTTTCATGATATTAAAAAACCAAATCGCTTTTATTTAATTTTTGCATAAAAAAAATGCGTTATAAAATTGTAACATTTTTTCGAACCGGTTTTTTTTCGAATAACTTTTTTAATTTTGGTTTTAATTTTTGGCCGTTGCATATTTGAAACACGCATTAAAAAAAATGAAGGTCCTACGAACTCAGGGAGCCGAGATGTTTTTTTTTTAATTCCTGACAGCGTTGTATAACGTCCGATTGACCTCATTTTTACACAAAATAGATCTTAGACTTTTACTTTCTTAAAAAAATATTTCAAATCATTTCGCATATATTAAGTTGACATAATTGTTTGCTGAAAGAACAGCGCTGGGTGCGGCACGCGCTAGCCAGCGCACGGCGACAGAGTGGAGGGACACTCCGCTTGGGCGCATCGACAACTAAACACGATTTCAAATCGATCGCGCTCGCAAAATTATCTTTTCCTCCGCTTAAAAAAATTATGTCGGCTCCCTGAAGTCGTAGGACCTTCATTTTTTTTTAAATGCGTGTTTTGATTGCTAGTTTTCAAATATGCAAGGGCCAAAAATGTAAAACCAAAATTAAAACAGTTATTCGAAAACAAACGGTTCAAAAAAAATAATTTTACAACGCATTTTTTTATGCAAAAATTAAATGAAACGAGGTAAAAAGACAAGTCTCCGCGAATAAAATCAGCTCATAATCGTTTCTGTACGATCATTTTGCAAAAGTTTGAAAATATTTTTTTAAATTATAACTAAAAATAAGCCTTTTTTGAATTTTATAAAAAAAAGGATCATTTTCCGCTTGTCTTGGGCTATATTTGTGGTTAACAAGAAGTCTGTTCAAACAAGATTGAAATTTATACAGCAAAAATACGAAAACGCGGTTTTTGATTTTTTTATTTTTCTCAAATGTTTATGAACCGATTTTTTTCGTTCAAATCTCATTCGACGCGCATTTTTTAGACCTAACACTTTCTTATTTAACTTTCTTGTGTAGGACGAAGCTTTTTTTTTATTTGCAAAAAATTTTTTTTTTTTACTTTTGAGAATTTTTTTGTTTATGTTCGCCATTAAAACTCGAGTAGCAAAAAAACGCTATCTTTCATAGATTTTTTTCTCTATACGACCATATTTTTTTTTGCTGATAACAATTAGTGACCGTTTTCTCCCCGATTGGGCTATAAGTGTATTTTTTGAGATGCCGAGATACTTTCAGTTTTGTTCGGCAGAACGGTTGAGGTAGAAACGCGTTTGGAGCAGTGCACACCAACCGTGGCTGAAATCATACGTACTGGGTGTTTCACTATACGAGCCCTAACAACTGTATGTTCGGACAAATGCATTTTTTTCAAAAAAAATTATTCACTGCCATGCAAAAATTTACAACCACGCTTTCATCAGGACTGCCTTTAATGAACCGTAAAGTTCCCGAAGGGTGTATGGGATGGGACAAGGGCGTAGCCAGTATTTTTCTTTAGGAGGGGCGACCAATGCAGATTAAGCAAAAAAAAAGGTCATTGGAGGCAACGGCAAGCGCAATCCCCCCGACTACTTTGGTTTTTACTTGACCGTTACTGGCTACGCCCTTGGGAAGGGAAGGATGTTTGGGACAGTATGAGGTCATAGAAGGTACCGTCAACGCTGACCAGTGGCGGTGGGCTATAAGGTGCGGGCACTACCAACAATTTAGCATTAATAATTTTATTTAGTAATTAATGGATGCATTCTTAATTTATCGCCTTGCCGCACCCCTAGCGTTAATACCATCTGAATATTATTTGGCCGCAGCGTTACGAATCCACTAGACGCTAGGTCTCTATCTCCAACGCCACTGGTTTCCGATCGCGGCGCGGGAGTCGACACGCGCAATACGAAAAAAGCGGCACGACGATCATGCTTCCGTGCAATACGAAAAAGCGAACGCGTATTGTTACTGCTTGCCCCTCCACAATTATTACGCGTAGTGGGCGAATCCTATAGATATGAGGTACGGAGTTTAAGAGCGCACGAGAGTTATCGATCGGTTGGTTTGTGAATTGTCTTCGTACATTGCGATTGCTGTTTTATCGCTCACGTTTTATAAATATAAACTCGGTTACAATCTAGTTTGGAATAATGAATTATATTCAAAACTTATTAAAAACTCCATTCTCTAGCTTGAGTTTGGAGGAAAAAGTGCAAATTAAAACTCTAGGTAGGCCCACTCCACAAATTAATTTAAAATTAGCCGTGAAAGGAAAAAGTAAACGATTTGTAAGAACATTTAATAATGACTTATTTAAAAAACATTTGTGGTTAAGTAGATGCGATGTATTGAACGCAGTGTTTTGTTTGGCGGAGAAACACCTTGGACCAAAACTGGAGTAACGGATTTAAATCACATAAACGAGAAAATAAAAAAAACATGCAAATTCTGCTGGACACATGAATAATGTTTTGAATTTAGCCATGCTAGGCACTGCAAATATTGCGACAATGCTCGATTCTGCTCATTGACGAGCAGTGGCAGCACACAATGAAGCGGTTTCAAAAAACAGGTATGTTTTAAACATTATTATTAACTGTATTCGTTTTTGTGGAAAATTTCTATTTAAAACGAATAAAGACATTTTTGCGCAACACCATGTGCCAGGAAAGACTGTCGGCTTTGGCTATGCTCTCCATTGAAAAAAGACTTTATTACAAATATCGAAAATTTTAACAACAAAGTAATTGAAAAATTTGCACAATGTAAAAATCGCAGAATTGAGCTCATTTACAAAGAAAATTAGGTAAGTTTTCAAATTAATAGAGTTAATAAGAATAACCTTAATATGAGATAAATATTTATCTCATATTAGGGATATTCTTATTATTCTTATGATTATCGTTATTTTTATGTATGGTGCACCTCCAATCTTAGGATCACGCACCGCCACTGACGCTGACAAATACATATATACAAATACTTACGAATAGGTTATTACCGACTGTTCAGGATATGTACACTTACACAGACAATAATTTCATTTTCCAACAAGACGACGCAGCTTCCCATACTGCAAAAAAACACGAAAAAAGTGGTTCGGGGAACAGCATATTAAAGTCCTATCATGCCCATCAAACAGCCACGACCTAAATATCATTGAGACACTGTGGCATAAGATAAAAAAAGTGTTGAGAGATGATCCTCAAAGAACGGTCTCTACTTTAAAGGAGAAAATCGGAGAAATTTGGGACACCATTTCACCAGAACTCTGTCGAGGCTTGGTTGAAACAATGCCTGCAAGAATTCGGGCCGTAATTAAGGCAAAAGGTGACGTAACGCCTTATTAATACTTAAAAAAATGTTTCCGAACATTTAGTTGCCAGTTATTTTGTTACATTTTATTTGTTTTGTTAAGTTGTGACATTGTTAATTTGTTTTTTTTTTTGAAAACATTAATTAAAATATACTTTTAAATTCTTTAAGTTCTTATTTACCTACTGTCAGCTGCATTAGTCAATTTTTGCTTCATTATAATTAAAAAGAGTCTAATACGCAAAATGTTTGTAATATATAGTTGTTAGGACTCGTAAATAAACTCGCCCTTAAGGGGTAACGCCACTTTAGCGACTGAAAAAAAGGCCTATTTTTGATAATTTATTGTGGGAGTATGGGAAGCGGGATGGAATTTCTTTTTAGACAGTTCATTAAGCATGTGTTGAAGTGTAAAAAAATTGTTTATTATCATTTTGTTACAAAATGGCGGCGACAGAGCCAATTTTTTAAAGGCCTAGGCGTGAGAAAGCATTTGTCGCGACCTATGACACTAGGAACAAAAAACCAACAATTTCCTTAATCTACATACTATTGTCTACAAAAGTACGTAGGGATTTATTTAAATCATTTTTGTAAAAAATGGTGCACTTTTGAAAAAAATAACTCGATTTTTGGCCAAAAAAATATATCTAATTTTTTTTCTAAAACGGCTACGTACTTCTATAGAAATGTATGTAATTGAGAAGCTAATGTCAAAATTTCAAATAAATCGAGAAGAAAATTTCAAATAGAGAAACGCTTTTAAAGTTTTACGAACACTTAAATCCTTGAAATCCTCACTTTACCCATTCTCTTCTGGACACGACCGATACACCTTCTTACTCACAGTACAAACTTTATAAGACTGTGCATATATGATACCTTTAAAAATTTTTGAATCGCCGTCCCCGCTGTCCCCGCCGCCCCTGGACATTCCGTCGTGCTCAACGCACGCTCCGAGGCGCTGCGGCAAAATCAAGAATTAAGCTATTTTTTTTTCACTATAAGACCAAGTGAATATCATTTTTGAGACCCTAAAGTATTGTTTAAGCCAAGAAAAAAAAAATCGATTTTTTTTCAAAATTCAAGAGTGGCGTTACCCTTTAACTTTTTATTTGGTTTTATATATAAAAAAAATATGTTAAATATAAAAGTTGTAGGGTACACTATAGGGTTTTTTTTTTGATATATTGTTCATGTATATAGGGTGTTGCAGAAAAGCGTGATAAATAAAAAAGTATTTTTTTCTTATGCAACATTCTGTATTAGTATCTGTATTTGTATAATTGTCACTAAATAAATAGTTATTCAATAATAATTGGGCTCATTTCCCTGATTATGAACATACAATGTCCGCCATAATGTTAGAACCATATGGGATTTTTTTTACAGTTTGATCAAAACTTTTGGTGGCAATCACTTCTTCCAAAATAATTTAAAATGCACCACTCCAACTTTTGTCTAAACGTTTTTTTCGTATCCAGCTTAGGTTCTGAGAAATTCCGGTGGGGAGATTAAAATGGCCCACCCTGTATATCAAATTCTAACTTATTTTCACTATTTCTATTAACTAATACATCTAAAAATGTTTGTAAATGTAAAATAATCTAAAAATATAAAAATTATGTTCCATTTCATATGTAAATTTTATGGTACGGAAGCGGTCATTTACTTTAGTACTAATAGGATAGACAAAAATAATTTAAAACCAATTACAGTTAAACAGTAAACATGTAACAGTAAAATGTAACAGTAGTATGAATAAGGACAATGGTCCTTACTGGACCTAACAGTTCACTGTTCTCTCTGATGAACAAAGACAGATGTTACGGTTCAGTGAACCGTGACGGTAAATTAAGTATAAATAGAGCAAGTGTGTGTAGGTTAGAATCTAGTTCTAACTTTCTCCTGTTGATGTCAACTTGGCTGGCAAAACGCGCGTCGAGAAAAGTATAGCAGTTCGGTGTTTCGTGGAAAACGTCCGGTTTTTTGTTTCTGCGCCGAAGGTTCCAGTACCCACTGCAGTTTCAAATTGTTATAAAAACTTTGTATATTACTAGAAATAATATGATGATTGAACACAGATGCACTTTTGAGGCTATGGCCTGTTTAATGAAATGTTACAAGGAGCCAATTTTAGGTTTGTTTCTGGCGAAGCCGCCATATTAGTAGGTATCACTTTGTTTATACAATTTTTTCACGCATTGGGCAAATGGTACGCATTCCCTCTAGCCTATTTAAAATCTTGAAGTTTTAGAATATTTTAGGCCGGATAATCTTTTATTCATCAATCCTGTACATCCAGTCCACTATGTGGATGTGGACGTAAAATCAGCATCACTTCACATTAGGATACGAGGTGTGGCTATTAAATAACCGAACTGCTGTCATAACACTTTTTATTCGTTACCAATTACAGTAGAAACTTTTTCGCCTTCAGTGTACTCCCCTTGGCGATTTCTACACCACTTTCTAATGTTAAAAGCAGTGCTAGAAGTCTGCTTCTATCAGCTGGTCCCGTCGCTTTTGCTTTAACCGATTCCACACTCTTGAACCTTGTCCCCTTCAGCGCCGATTTGACCTTGGGAAATAAAGAGTCACAGGGTTGCCCCTCTAACTTTTTTTGGTCGGGAGAGTACGGTGGACGTTCCAACAAGTAATGCCGTATTTTGCAAAACACCTTCACAGACAAATCATAATGGGCCGGTGCATTGTCTTGGTGAATCTTCCACGATTTGGTCATCCACAAATCGGGTCTTTGTCTTCTCACACGCTCGCGAAGACTTGTCAGAACCTCGATGTAATAATATTGATTGACCGTCTGACCCTCAGGGACCCAGTGAACGTAAACAATGCCTCGTATGTCAAAAAAGAGTATCATTTTCGCTTTGAATTTGGATTTGCTCATCCTGGCTTTTTTTGCCTTGGCGAGTTCGGGCTCTTCCAATGCATGGATTGGCGCTTTGTTTTGGGGTCGTAAGTAAAAAACCACGATTCATCACAAGTAATCACCTTGTCTAACAAGCCTGGATCAGTGTCAATGTTGTTTAGAATGTCAGCGCAACTTTTGCTCGGGAGTGAGGAGTTTTGGTACCATTTTTGCACAAACTTTGCGCATGTTATTTCAACAAGCCCTCGGATGCTTACACGACTATCTTCGCGGATTAGTTTACCAATTTTTTCAATGTTTTCGTCCGTTTTTCGAGGGATATCTTCGGTCGTTTCAGTCCCTCAAATGTTTAAACCATTCAAAAACTTGTGTGCGGGATAAACATGCATTCCCGTACATTTCTATTAACATTGCACAAGCTTCTGTAAAAGTTTTCCCCAGTTTAACAAGAAAATTGAGATTAATCCGTTGCTCCATCTGAGCACTTAACATTTTTTCGACGCGTGACTGGTGCGTAGACTAATTCGAACGACTACAGTCAAACTGAGCGATCCACTGGCTTGTCCAACGAGCTCAGGGTAGGGAAAGCATCACCAGACACAGTTCTGTTCAAACCTGTCGTGACACGCTCGCAGCGCGCTGGTAGCAGCATCAGTTCGATTATTTAATAGCCACACCTCGTAAACTCTATTTGTTGTTACAAAGAGACAAAAGCAAAAATTGTGAAAAGTACTTTATTCTGTATAAAAGGAATACAATTTCAAAATTAACAATAAATATTTCTTTTTAATAGAGAAAGTATGCCTTTCAGTGGAAAAAGTACGTAACTAAATACTCCTACCGGAAACAACTATTAAAATAAAACTCATGCTCTATAGAAAATAAAAGCATCGGAATTTCCAAAACCATTCTCATATATCTTTTTATAACGTTAATGGGGCCAGTTAAAAAATGATTAAGCTATAACTATTACATATCAACGATAATAAAATGATTCTGATGAAAACACCACAACACTGGTACGGAACTAAGTTAACCTCAACAATGGCGACAAAAATAAAATTATAAATTCTAGCAATTAACAACAGTCTTTTAAATGGCACAGAGAGTGCGCTATACAACTTGGAAAAACGGAGACGTCAGAGATGTTAAAACAATGGCAGCGCGCGTTGGTTCGCAAAACAGATGAATTATAAATGGGACAATCCAACGGACAAAAACCAAAGTTAGAAGCAACCAAAAAAAATCGACCAAGGGCTTATTTTAAAGGTTAGAGCGTTTACTTTCAAATGCCGAGCGCGCCTTTGAAAAAATCCAATATGGCGGCCGGAAGCCGGAGAAAAATCGAGTGTCTAGGAAAAAAAGCTTCTAAAAATAAAAATGCACAACCGATCGGGTCGTTTTTTGTCAAATTGTAGCTGATGGACGTCCCTAAAAACTGGTGCGGTAGGTTGACAAAATCCAACATATCAAAATCAACCGATTTGCACCAAAGGCATTCGGAGGTTTCTGGGGAATTCACACGAATTCGAGGATTAGATTTTTAAAAGCCAAGATGGTGGACACAATATGGAGGAAACTCAATAACCCAATCCGCTATATTGGGTCTGCCATCTTGGATTTTGAATCGATCGATTTTTGAAAATTTCGTCCGCCATCTTGAGTTTGGCAAATTTCACCTCAGATTCGGGATCAGTGATCCACAATAGCCCCGAATACCAAATTTGGTGCAAATCTATTGATTTTCAAAAAATTCGGCCACCATATTGGATTTTTGACCGCCATGTTGGATTTTGTCAACCTACCACACCAGCTTTTTAGGGACATCCATCAGCTACAATTTGAGCCAAAAAACGACCCGATCGGTTGTGAATTTTTATTTTTACAAGCTTTTTTTTTGCTGAATACTCGAATTTTCTCCTGCATCCGGCCGCCACATTGGAGCCGCCATATTGGGTTTTTTCAAAGGCGCACTCGGCATTTGAAAGTAAACGCTCTAAGTTTTAAAATGGTCGGTTAATTTGGTCGATTTTTTGGGTTGCTTGTCTAATTTGGGACGCGGATTGTCCCAAATATACTTTTTTCGGAAGCATAAAAATTGTTTTTTTGTGAGACGTAGCGGCAAGTTATGTATACAGGGATTTCGTAAAGTAGTGGATAGACTCGTCATTCGGAAAAATCGCCGACACGTATGAATTACCATTCTTTGATGTGTCTTGATTTTTTAGCCACTTGACAGAAAGCCATGACGTCATTGACATTTTTTTATGAGAACCCTTATTTATTATGACGAAATTGGAAAGAGCACTTTTTTCACGTACAATGAAAATGTCGATGTATGTCACACAAGGAAATTTTTAAGAAAATCAACAACTTAAAAATTAAGAAATTGGATTTACTGAAAATGTAAGGAAATTCATATTGTGCACTGTTGACCTCCTGGTAGCACGCAAGACACTCAGGAAAATCTTGTTTGCTACTTTTTTTATAAATATTATATGCATTGGGGTTTCGAAATTACCAGTATTGTTTTCGTTTAGTATGAAATCCGTTTTTCCGACATTAGAACTTATAATCACTGGCGCATTCGCCATATTTGAGAATGTATCATTTTTTATAATTTTAATATTGTTCAATAACATTTTCTTGAGTGTCTTGCACGCGCTCAGTGTGAAGACTGAAATTTGTTATTTTTCTTAATTTGTTTTGTATATTTGGTTTATTACATTTAAAATCGATTTTCTTAATAATTTCCTTATAAATATAAAATATATATAATAATTAAGGTATTGTATGTGAAAAAATGTACTCTTTCTAGTCCCATCATAAAAAATATCATTCTTCTCATTTAAAAAAATATCAATGACATCGTAACTTTTTGACAAATGGTCAAAAAAATCAACAAAAAAAGTCAATTCATTAGCATCTTTTGACCTGTCCGAGCGATTTTTCCGAAAAAAATCAATGTCGATTTTATCCATTGTATCCATTACTTTACGAGAGCACTGTATAATGAGTCAGGCATTTCTATTAGAAGGCAAAATGTCTCTTAAGAAAAATAAAATAAATACTGAATATATACTGAATATTATAAAATAAAATTCTGAAAGACTCTTCAACAAGTAACATGTTTTAGATATTTTAAGACGAAGATAGAATTACATATTTTAAGAATAAAAGCTTCAAAATGAGACAATTACATAACTTTTCAGGCATCATTGTATTGTGAACCATAGGATCATGACCTACCCACTTTTCTTTCTTTTTAGATAAGTTTTTAAACTTTCGGCATCTTATACTCAATAAAAATGTCAACATATAAACGATACACAGGGTATATTCCGATATACATAGTAAAAAAGGGAAGGAAGTATGACCAAACTGAAGGATAAAATAAGACAGATGAATTTGTCAAACCTATTGGGCACGTACCACTCAGTGGATGGTTTAGTGATTATGTGGTGGAGCGATTCGCATTTGTTGTCGATTCTATACCCTCTCTATTTCAATGAGAACCGAGCCCTTGCATCACAGAGGCCAAGGACTGGAGTGTGGACAAAACATTTATTGATGGCTGAAGACAACAAAAAAAGGAAATTATGTTGGCTATGGTAAATCAAAAGGGACTAAAATAATTTTCCACCAAAAACTTTTTTTTTGAAATAGCACTACCGATAAGGTGCTACTGTAAGTCCACTAAAAAGTGTCGCTATTATGGAAGCTAAAAGTACCATTATCTATTTTTTCTGGTACAAATTCTACCCCATTTATGGAACAGACTATATGAGTTTTAGATTAATATTTTATAACTTATAAGTGGCTGTGATCGAATGAATGTCGCCTTATCTGTCAAATTATCATATGTTTTAATAAAGCAGTATTATTTTCTAAGGTCACTCAGATTTTAAGAGTGGAATTAAAAAAAAGTATACTACCTATATATGGGACGTTTCAATGTGGCCCTTGAAAAAAAAAAAACAAAATGGCGGCCCAAGATGGTGGTCAGAACGATAAAATCCGAAGATAATATTTAAAAAATTTGATTGGCAAGCAAAATTAAGTTACAAGTCCTGCAAAAATTTCTAATTTTAAATACTCTTTAGTTCTAATTTTAAATACTCTTAATAATTTAAAATACTCTTAGTAATTTTGATATCTAACTATTCTTAAACTTGCTCAAAAAATGTGCTTTAAAGAAAAATCAACCTCTGCACTTGACAAAAAAAATGATATTATTTTGACTTCAGCACCCTGGTTTGATTTGCCAAGAGCGGAATCAAAAATAAAAAAGTTATGGGCTATGATCGTTATAGCCTATGTTAAGTTTGAAGTTGTTGGGATTTGATGCCTTAGGCTATGTTAGGTTTAAAGTTTTTAGGTATGGGATTTGACGCCCAAGACTATTTTCGTCTGAAGAGATATACTTAGTTAAAAAGTCTAAAAATCAATTTTGGTTTTTTTTCCGGTTAATTTTCCCTCAACATTGACGAATCGAAATCCCAGAGTAAATTTCGCCACCGTGTTTAGCATATCAAAATATGTCGAAAATGATGTGTCGACCTTTAAACTGGGATTTTATTGAAATTCATTAAATTCTCCGTTTTACGCGCCAAATTGAGACCGCCATATTGGAATACAAAACATTGTTTGCAGGAATAATTAGTTACTAAATAATACATTTTTACAGCATTTTGAAGTACTTGTAACTTTATTTTGCCGGATTTTATCGTTCTGACCGCCATCTTGAGCCGCCATTTTTTTTCAAGGGCCACGTTGCATTTGAAAGTTTACGCTTCAACGAAGAAAATGCCACATTTAATTTTTTTTTGTTGCTTACATTTTTGGACAATCACGTGCCCCAGTTGACACGAAACGTCCCGTATATAAGCTGGAAATTAGAAATTGATTAAGAAAATATTTAGTGCTTAAAGGCTCACTTATTTAGTATCATTGGACTCAGATATTGAGCATTTCAAATATGCAATGGGGTATTCTGCTTGTACAAATCTTATGCTGGTAGCACTTGTGAAATCGAAATTTATATAAATGTTGTTTATATCTCAAAAAAATGACATTTATTATGCTGAAAATTTTAAAATATTTGGCCTATTAAAGAAGAAAAAAAGGAAGGATACGATCTGTGTAACTTGGCATATACAGGCTGTCTCCTAAAAAAACACCACAAGCCATAACTCCGTTATTTATATGATTTAAAAGAGCAAAAATCTAAATGAAATGGCTCTAAATACATTGCATAGGGGGGCGCACCGCAGTTTTTTTTTAACTTTTGTTTTTTTTTGAAGGGTGATGTTCACCTTTTTCTTCAAATGGCAATATATTTTTTATTTACTACTAGCGACCCGCCCCGGCTTCGCACGGTTTACATCACATTAGAAACCTCTAAAATTATCAGTGTTTCTCTACTATATTATGCATGTATTATACATATAAACCTTCCTCTTGAATCACTCTATCTATTAAAAAAAAACCGCATCAAAATCCGTTGCGTAGTTTTAAAGATACATAGGGACAGACAGACAGCGGGAAGCGACTTTGTTTTATACTATGTTATGATTGTGCAGATTTCTTTTCTGGATACATGTATAACAGACTGACTTTTGTGAAACATTTATCTAACAAAAAGAGTCAAAATCTCACAAAAAATAATCCAAATTAACACAGAAAGAGTATAATGCGTAAAAAATTGGGACGCGGAAACTGAAATGACATTAATAGTTTTTTTCTTTTGTTTTTCATGGCACAGCTGATTAGTCCAAAATACATTTCTAATCAATTAAGCGGCAGGGTTCTGTGGTATTGACAAATATTTTGACTGTTTTTATGTGATAAATGTTTCACAAAAGTCAATTCGTCATACATCGTGGGATTCAGGAAAATCTGCACGACAGAAAATAATAATACAATATATATTGGTATTAGAAAAAGTTGACTATCGCTTTTAAAAAAAACCGCTATGGTATGCTCTTTCGATATTGCATTTTATTTAATTTTTGGGATTTTAAATCGGATTATAAATAACGGAGTTATGGCTTGCGGCGTTTTTTAGGAAACAGCCTGTATATACCCTAACTTATGATGAGACTGTCATATGATAATTAGGCGAAATGGTGATCAGAAAATGTTTATCAAGCCTTGTAATATATATTTTTTTTAAAGTTTGTATAAATTGTAGAAAGACAATTACGCTAGAGTTGAACATTTAAATTTAGGAATGTGTATGAAGCGCGCATTTTAAGCAGTTTTGACAATTTATTACACAAAGCGAGCCAAAAGTCCCGGTATGGCAGAATAACTCGGCGGGAGTGCGTTTTAAGGGAACATGTTGGATACAAAAGTTTTACGATTTTTTCCTGGTAATGTAATGGTGACCTTGGATTTGACCTTGACCTTGACCATGACCTTAACCCATTAGCGCCTGACCGGACACTTTTTGTTCTCTAATTTCAAAGTGTTACTGTGTGCATAATTTAATTGAAAAAAATTCCGGAACCTCTGTCCCCTATGTTTCCAACGGTGCTCTTTCGAATGGAAGTTGCAGTCGGAAAACGAAAAAAAACTTGATTTTTTAATGACAAAAAGAAATTTTTTATCAATTTTTTTTTGCTTTCACATTTTTGTACATACCTAAAACCAAAAAGAAAGGTGTCCATGACACCTAAACTAAAAAGTTATTGGCCTTGCATTATTTTTAAATATTCTTGTTTAAACAAAATGGCGCCGGCTAAAAAACGCTTTTTTCAAACTTTCATAATTTTGTTCTCGAAAACTATGGACTTTGGTAAAAATTGATCAAGAACAAAAATGTCTTAAAATCAAAAATACGCTCAAATGTTTTCAGAATTTTTCAATGAAATTTTTGATTTTTCAGAAAATCGTGAAAATTCGTATTTTCCAAGTCGTTAAAAAAATCTGAAAAAAAGCGTATTCTTTTACTGATTTTGAGACAAATTTGTCCTTATACAATTTTTATTAGTCAACAGTTTTCGAGAAAAAAATTATGAAAGTTTGAAAAAAGTGTTTTTTTAGCCGGCGCCATTTTGTTTAAACAAGAATATTTAAAAATAATGTAAGGCCAATAAGTTTTAGTTTAGGTATCATGGACACCTTTTGGTTTTAGGTATGCACAAAAATGTAAAACCAAAAAAAAACTTAATCAAAATTTTTTTTGTCATAAAAAAAATCAAGTTTTTTTTTCGTTTCGAATTTTCCAATGATACAACTCATTTTCCGGACTTGCAACCACTTCCATTCGAAAGAGCACCCTTGAAAACATTAGGGACAGAGGTTCCGGAATTTTTTTCAATTAAATTATGCACACAGTAACACTGAAATTAGAGAACGAAAAGTGTCCGGTCAGGCGCTAATGGGTTCAGGTCATGGTCAAGGTCAAGGTCAAATCCAAGGTCACCATTACATTACCAGGAAAAAATCGTAAAACTTTTGTATCCAACATGTTCCCTTAAAACGCACTCCTGCCGAGTTATTCTGCCATACCGGGACTTTTGGCTCACCTTGTATAATAAATTTTCAGAACTGCTTAAAATGCGCCCTTCATACACATTAATTATCATTAATGGTCATTTAAAGGTCAAGGGAATATTTTTAAATGGAACTCCATACTTTTGACGCCGGAAACGTTTACATTCAGATATGGCTTTGAGTGACATCCTCATTTGACCTTGGGGATCCTCACAAGGTCAAATTGCGAAAATCCGCTACATCAGACTAGCTTGAAAAGTTCTTGTCGTCGTAAACATGTATAGTTCTTTTCGATTTCTCTAATTTTATTCGATGTTCACCATGTACTCAGTTATTGCCGTATACCTAGCTGGTTTCTAACTGTTTCATTAAAGCTTGTGTTCAAAGTTATTGCCACCAATTTCTGTAGCGGATTTTCGCAGTTTGACCTTGCGGCGACCCTAAGGTCAAAAGAGGAGGTCACTCAAGACCATATCTGAACGTAAATGCTCTTCTTCCGAGTCCCATTAAAAAAAATCGCTTGACCTTCGAGGTCATGATCAAGGTCAAATCCAAGGTCACCGTTATATAGCCAGGAAAAAAATCTAAAACTTATGTATTTAGTGGACAACATTTATCCCCTAAATAGGATGACCACTACCAGTGGCCGTTAGTGATATTTCAGTTAGCCATATCTTAAAACGACGCGTGGGACCCACTTCACTTTTAGGATGACTATACACCTCTTACAGAAAGGATTTATAGTGAAAAAAACCGTGAGCAGTTTTCGAATAATTTAAAAAAATGCAAACACCCTGAAACCCTCCTGTGGAATATTTCAGTTTTTTTTTTTCAGCAATCTAAACAATATAGTTTCCTTTTTTTTTTTCAAACGTTATGGCCATTTTAATTTTGGGAAACAAAATGTTCCTAATATTAAAATTAAAAGGGCCATAACTTTTTGAAAAAAAAATATTTTGTAACAAATCGAAAAACCTCTCCTTATATTTGTTTCTAGATTATGAAAAAAAATATATATACTGCAAATATTCCACAGAGCGTTACTGAGATCCCAGGGTTATTTTTTTAATTTTTTTTTTTGAAAATTTTTGAGTTTTTTCACTATAAATTTTTAATGTATATATTAAAAAATGCTTTTTCAAATATGAACTAAATAAAGCACGTTTTGAGATAGTCAGTTATTTTACTTAGAACCTATATTTAATTAAATAGAACTTATGCAATGGTTTAAAGAAATGTATGCAGAAAAATGTTAATAAACGAACCGTCTTCAAAAAAAAAGTTAAAAATGCGTCCTTCGAACACAGAAGAAAAAACAATGACGGCAAAGAATTTATAATATGAATATTTTATGGAAAAAAGCTTTAGTTCAAAAGGAGGCACGATTTCTGACTTTAACATTACAATCAACGCAATTCCCGATTTATATATTTGTCTCATCTTAATCACAGAGAATTTGGAATGGGATTAAAATACAGATAAACTCATGAAATAACCGATTTTAAATTAAAAATACAGCCTTCAACAAGTTTGGTCTTACACTTCACTTTACTTTTTATTCCAATTTGATGTATCTTGTCATTGATTTTAATAGAGGGACAGGTTTTCGTTAATATTTCGACACCTACTTACAGGGTGTATTATAAGAGACAAAAAAAAATTAGGAAAAAAATCTGTATAATCTTTTACGAAATTAACAGCTGAACAGTTGCAAAAGGAAACGGAACACCCTGTATATTTTTATTTATCTGCAATAACTTTTCCCCATGACTTCAAGAATGTGTGCTTTATTAATATTTATTTTGGATATTTGCGAATTTTTAAATTTATAGTTCAATAATTACGCTGGAAGTGTTGGGATCTAGATTGCCATGAAATAAAAGAAAAAAGAAGCAAAACAAATACCAACACATATTACGACATGTTGACATTATTTATAAATTAGAACTTATGGAAGCTAAAAGTACCATTATCTATTTATTTTTGCGGCACAAATTCTACCCGATTTATGGGAGAGATTTTTATCCTCATCACTTTTAAGTTAATATTTTATAACTAATAAGGTGGCTGTGTTCGAATGAATATCGCTTTATCTGTCAAATTATCAAATGTTTCTATGAAACATTAGTATGATTTTCTCAGGTCACTGGGATTTTAAGAGTGGAATTAAAAAATGTACTACCTATACAGAAACTGGAAATTAGAAAATGATTAAGAACATATTGAGATTATATTTATAGAACATTTAGATAAATTTACAAAAACGAAACAATTTTCTTTAAAAGGAACACCCCTGTATATTTTTACTTATCTGCAATAACTTTTCCCCATGACTTCAAGAATGTGTGCTTTATTGATATTTATTTCAGAAGTTTGCGAATTTGTTAATTTATAGTTTAATAATTACACTGGAAGCGTTGGGATCTAGATTGCTATGAAAAAAAGAAGCAAAACAAATACCAACACAATTACATGTTGACATTATAAATAAGAACTCTTTTTCTCATTCTGAAAGCCTGAACGTGTTTAATTCTTGCTTTAAAATTAATTACATCTTTCAAATATCCCATGTTAAAGTGTAATAAATTTCGAGGCATATTTAAACACGTTTGGCACTTTCAGAACATTACAAGAATATTGATTTATAAACGTCAAAACACAATATAATAGTGATTTGTTTTTTTTTTAGGTTTTTGTTTTTTTCATGGCATTCTAGAACACGACAGTTCCAATACAATTAAAATTTAAATTATTCGCAAACTCTTGAATGAAATATCAACAAATACATATTTAAAACCAGGGTGAACAGTTCCTGCGGAAAAGTAAAAAATATACAGGGTGTTCCATTAAAAAAATTGTTTTGTGACTTTTCGATGTTGAATTGTTAATTTTGACAGGCTGAAAAGATAATGCAGAAAATTTACTAAAATTCTTATACAGTGACAACCATTAAGTTGGCATCAAATGGGAAAAAAAATTCAAGTTAAAAAAGAACTTTGAATAGCAATAATTTTTGTTGGCCTGAAAGCTTATTTAAATCCATCCTGGGTGATTTTTACGTAAGTAGCAAATGGTGGCTCTTGAAGTTTAATTTGAAAAAATCCATATTTTTCCAAAAGTAAGAAAAACCAATGAAATTTTCTTATCATGTGTTAGTTTTAGTTTACTGAACCTCTTCGAGGCTAGAAAACAATTTTCTTTTTCGTGTCTTGTAATAAACACAGTTGGTAGGCGTTAAAATATTCAGGAAAACCCTGTACATGGGAATTGTTTTATCTTGGCCACCCATAAAAAAAACTGTACAATGCCAGGCGTCGCAACACTTCGTACATTTTTGTTTTCCAGAAACATACCAGTTTTAAGGCATCGTTGGAAAGGTTTTCTAATTTGGAGCTGAAATTTGAAACTTTTTAATTCCCAATATGTGGGTTTTATTTCACATCTTTGCGTCACAAAATATTTAACTGTAGCCCATATTTTTTCAATGACGCGGTAAAGAAAGACCACAAACCGTAAAAAATGTAAAAGTCCCGATTGTTATCCAAAACTAAGGTAGAAATAAAATGTAGATAATTCTGCAATTCATACAACTTATATCTGCTTATTGTTAGATAAATTCCCCATTATCAGAAACAATGCAGAATTCCCCAGGTTTTGTTTCTATCTGAATTTTGAGTAGCAATCGGTCAAAATAGAATTGTATTTTTATTTCTTACACAGGGCCGTATCTAGCCCTGATTTTTAGGGGGGCTGAAAAAAATCTTGGGAGGCCGGGTTAACACTATTTGAAGCTCTAAATTTTCTTCCTTACTGCGAGTAAAGTTTCGTTTTTCCAATTAGAAGCTATTTTTACAAAAAAAATAAATAAATAAACATTTAAAACAAACCAAAAATGTACGCTAATTAAAAATAAAAAAAAACAGGGATTCGTAAATATTATAATTAAATAAGGAATATATATCTAATAAAGAGTAACTGCTCAATCGATGAGAAATGGGGGGAAGGGGGGCTTAAAAATCTGCAAGTGGAATAAATCAGTTTTATTTCGATTTTAAATGATTAATGGTTCATAATGTCAGTGAAGAGCCTCAAGCGGTAATCTACGTTTATGATCAATACAAACACTTTTGTTTAGAAATAGAGGCACAGGGTGTTCCCTTATAATTTGCCACCCATTTGAAAAGTTTATTTCCTGACATAAAAAAAGATAAATGTCCGACTATCGCAAACTTAAAAAAAGCATGTTATCTTTTAAATAGAACATTATAATAATATTGCCACAATTTTGAAATCAACTCATTTTCCACATTCAGAAAATATATAATATTATGTCTATGTTTGACCCAGCCATTTTTGAGGTAGTTTACTTTAAATAATTCCATCTAGTTAGCTGTGCATGGCGATTTGACATAAAAAGTTACGTTTATCGCAGTGGACATGGATCACTATGAGAAAACAAAAAACATGACAGAAGGGTTAATACATTGACTATGAGCAATTGTTTTCATAATGATCCATGGCCACTGCGATAAAACGTAACTTTTTTTGTCAAATCGCCACTCACAGCTAACTAGATAGAATTATTTAAAGTGAACTAACTCAAAAACGACTGGGTCAAAGTTGATTTCAAAATTGTAATAATATTATTATACTGTTCCATTTAAAAGGTAACATACCCTTTTTTTTTTAATTTGCAATCGTTTTTTTTTTTTTTTTTTGGGTGAACATTAATCAACTTAATTTCCACATTCCAAAAAATATATGATGTCTACGTTTGACCCAGCCATTTTTGAGTTAGTTTATTTTAAATAATTCCATCTAGTTCGCTATGCATGGCGATTTGACATAAAAAAAGTTATGTTTTATCGCAGTGGCCATGGAACACTATGGAAAACAAAACAAATAAATCATACTATGATATTATATCTTAAATTGAAAAAAAAAATACGTTACAGAAGGGTTATTGCATTGCAATTGTTTCCATAGTGGTTCATAACCAGTGTGATAAAAAATAAAATGATTTTTATTTTGATTCGCAAGGCATGGCTAACTAGACCGAATTAAATATTTCAAACGAAATAACTTAAAAACAGCTGGTCCAAACATAGACATATTATATATTTTTGGAATGTAGAAATTAAGCTGACTTCAAAAATGTCACAATATATAGGGTTCCATTTAAAAATAACACGTACATCGTTTTTTAATTTGGTGATCGTCTTTTGTTTTTTAGGTTAACATATTAAGTTTTCAGAAAAAATCCTTTTAAAAAAAACTTTTCCATGGCATTCTAGAACACGACAATTCCAATACGGGTATTAAATTTTATATTTATATTATTCGCAAACTCTTGAATGAAATGTCAATAAGAATAAATACATATTTAAAACCAGGGTGAACAGTTCCTGCGGAAAAGTAAAAAATATACAGGGTGTTCCATTAAAAAAATTGTTTTGCGACTTTTCGATGTCACAATATATAGGGTTCCATTTAAAAATAACACGTACATCATTTTTTAATTTGGCGATCGTCTTTTGTTTTTTAGGTTAACATATTAAAAGTTTTCAGAAAAAGTCCTTTTAAAAAAAAACTTGTTTTTATTTCTACGTCAAGAAATAAACTTCTTAAAGGGGTGGCAAATTATAAGGAAAAACCTTGTATATTTACAAGAGGGGGCTCGGCCTCCCTGATTACGGACCTGTTTTTACCGTTTACCTTTTCTTTTCACCGTTTTATTGAAAAAATATGGCGTACTGTTAAATATTTTGCGACACAAGGATGTAATATAAATCATACGTATTGGGTCCTAACTTTTTTAAGAAATGGGCATATTAAACAACAGTATTGGAAAAAAAAATTGTCAAAGCACCATGCAAATCTTTCATTTACACATGCCAAATTGTAGTCTCAGACGGTAGAAACACGATGTTTTGCAGAATAAAATTTTCTTCAGTCGTTTACGATTAAAACGGGGCGGTCAAGATAAAACGATCACCCCGTACGTTTATTAGGAGACAAGCCGCGTCTCGCGGTCAAAATAGCGCAACAGCCCCGAAACCAACGCTCCGCGTCACTTGCTTACAGACAATGAAAGAAATTTACAACATAAACAGATGAAGTATCCTTAGGGAGAGAGAGGAGAGCGCTTAGTAGGGCTGCGAGGAGGGCCCCGCCGCGTGGCTCCTGCCCGCGTTGTTCGTGTAGTAGTTGGCGGAGTTGTTCTGGCCGTGCATGAAGGGCGCTGCGTTGGGCGGGCCGCCGGGCGGGCGGAACGCCTCGGGCGGCAGCCAGCCCCAGGGCGCCGGGGGCCGCGGGCCGGGCGCGTGCCGCGGGTACTCGTGGAAGCCCGGCGGCGGCACGGAGGGGTCGAAGGGCGCCGGGAACCGGTGGCCGAAGAGGCCGAGGTCGCCGGCCAGGGGGCGCTGCGGGTGGTCGCTGTTGTAGCGCACGGGGCGCGGCAGCCGGCGGTGAGCGTCCACCAGCTGCGCGACGCGCGTGTTGAGCGTGTTGCAGCGGTTCATCGACTTCTCGAACTGCTTGTAGCGCTCCAGGCTGCCGTGCTTGCGCTTCTGGGCCTTGCGCGCCGTGTCGCCGTCGGCCTCCTCCTCCTCGTCGTCGGACATCTCGGCGGCGACCTCGGGCGGCAGCTCAGCGTCGCCCACCCACGACGCGTCCGAACCCTTGTGCCTAAAAAGAGAAAAAGGCGCTGTTTATTCAAAAATCAGCTTATTTCTGTTTATGCTAACTTGTCACAGGAATAGCAGTCCAGTAGGCAGAGACTTGTATGTGTTCTTGAAACATATAGGGCTAGTTTTGACGGTACCATATATATTTTTTTGCGTAGAACACAATGCGCGGGGTCCGTAGAGCTGAAACCGTCCGCTAATTTTTAAATTAACAATTTGTGGAAAAAAAACGTCTTTTTTTCACATTTCCGCTTATATCTCCGTTCCTTGGCATATTTCATATAGCATAAAGAAGTTGTAGCCTATTGAATTTCCAAAATTTTAAGCCCAACCCGAAGTATTTAAGTGCTATTGTTAACTTCCAAATGACTGCTGAAGTTGAAAAAGTACTTTTTTTTACTTCGAAAGTAGGGCGACTATGATCATGAAATTTCTTGGAGATTCGTCCGTTCCGTTCTCGATCGAGCTATTCAATTGAATAATTAACGATCGAATTTTTTTTGCAAGCCTTAATTAACAATGACGCCATTTCTTTGTTTATTGTACGATATTGACCGGGTTGGGCTTAGAAAAATCATAAATCTCTTCAAGTTTGCGAGACTTTTTTGAGATTTTGAAAAATATTAATTTGGGCCAGTTTTATAACGTTTTCTATGCGACTACCTTTTTTGACGCGACGTATATATTGTTTTAGCGTTACCACTTCGAAATTCTCGGAATTGTGAATATATCTTGACGTCCATTTATTTTTAAAGACGCGTCTTGAAGCGTATTTTCAAGATATTGTGACATTTGTAAAAGTGACATTTGTGACAGCTGACATTTATTAAGTTTTATAGTTTACATACTTAGTTTATTTAGTTTATACACACTAGCTATTAGTAAAGAATTGTATGGAATGACATATTGAATATTCTGGATGTCAAAAGAATTTTCTAGAAATGTAGAAACTATAAATATTGGTGTTGTTGCTAGGATAGAGTTAGTTATGTTTTGAATGTTACATGGTTAAGACCCACGAGTTGTAGATTGTTAAATAAACGTGTTTGAATTGGAGAAGTGAATAATTTGAAGAGAAATTCGTAACAATATTATAAAAAAAAGCGTCAAAAAGAGTAGTCGCGTAGAAAACGTTATAAAACTGGCCCAAATTAATATTTTTCAAAATCTCAAAAAGTCTCGCAAACTTGAAGAGATTTATGATTTTTCTAGCCCAACCCGGTCAATATCGTCCAATAAACAAAGAAATGGCGTCATTGTTAATTAAGGCTTGCAAAAAAAATTCGATCGTTAATTCCCCGAAAAGTTAAAATAGCAGCAAATAGCAGTCCCCTCCAAGAAATTTCATGATCATAGTCGCCCTACTTTCGAAGTAAAAAAGTAGGGGAAAAAAGCACTTTTTCAACTTCAGCAGTCATTTGCAAGTTAACAATAGCACTTGGAGACTTCGGGTTGAGCTTAAAATTTTGTAGATTCAATAGGCTACAACTTCTTACATGCATATTAGACTGTATCAAAAAAATCGACTATTTTTTTGTCCAAAAAACCCTAGAAAATTTTTTTCGGGATATCGAAAAAAAAACCCTGTGAAAAAAAACCCCCTTTTTTTTTTTTTTTTTTAAAGGGGGGCCCCCCCATTTTCCATTTCCCATTTAATTAACATGGAATTTTTTTTTTCAAGCTTTAGAATTTTGTAACTCTTCAACTGATTATCAGACTGATAAGACCAAGACATATTCTTGTAGGCAATTGAATGCACTACAAAAAACGCCTCTTATAATTTTTTGATAAATCTAGTCTTTCAAAAGTTATTTAAGGTTAAAGTTGGACTCACCAGAATTTTTAAGACATTTTCATTTTTTGGTGAATTTCAAACTAATTCAAAATGTTTGCCTTAAATTGTCTTTAGTTTTGAAATTCTGAGATACCTCAGCCATGACGGAGTTTTGTCCAAAAAACCTACATTTAGAAGTTTTCCTTTGATATGAAATTTTAAATATTAATTTTTAATTAGCAAACTTGATATTTCTTATCTATAATTCTCTTTTCTACATTATTTTAACTAAGTCTTGTTGAAAATCATAATTATAAATTGTTTTTGCTTAATAATTATGATTTTAACTAAGATTTAGATTTTATAAATTGCTTTTGCTTAATAATTAGGATTTTAACTTAGATTTAGATATAATTAATGTAGAAAAGAAAATTATAGATATGAAATATCAAGTTTGCTAATAAAAATTAATATTTAAAATGTTCATATCAAAGAAAAGCGTCTAAATCAAGGATTTTTGGACAAAACTACCGATCAAATGGACTGAGGATACTCTCAGAATTTCAAAGACTCTAAAAAAGATAATTTAAGGCAAACATTTTGCAATTAGTTTGATAGATTCACCAAAAAAATGAAAAGACGTTTTTTTTTCACAAATTGTTAATTTAAAAAATTAGCTGACGGTTCCAGCTATACCGACCCCGCGCATTGTGTTCTACGCAAAAAAAAAACACATCAAGAACACTTTTTGATGATTTTAGCTCCCTGCCTACTGGACTTATAGCCCAATTGATGTGTAGCCTCAGAAGGGGCGAATTAATTAGGGCAGACGATTTTTTTTTCTAGGACTGATTAGTATAAGGTGGGGAGTGCGAAACTAAGTTTTCGACCTCGAAAGCCGGGGAAAAAATTTTTGGCAGGCGAAAAACTACTAAATTTTCAAACTTTTTATAGTTTTTTGGCTATATCTCTTAAACGCCGCATGCCACAGAAAATTTTATACGTTTCAAAATTAAAGTAGACAAAAAATTTCTACAAAATGCATTGATAAAAGCTGATTGAATGTGATGTGGTTTGTATTCTACGGAAATTTGAACATCGACGGTATTTTCCAAAATATAGTAAAGTCTAGTTTGCGAGCGGTAATGTTACTCGTTGTTGCCGAACGCATTGTTGTTGGGAGGCAGGTGTCCTTGAGATGTTGACGTTCTTGTGTTGCTAACTGTTGCTTCCTAGTCCAACCGAAACGAACATACACATGCTGAAACCAGGAAAGAGTGGCAAACCCAGCACCTTCTTTTCAACATCATCGTACAAGTATGGCCCTGACTACATTCTTTTTGCTCACGCCTTCTCCGGTTACGACACAACGTCAGTTTCTTTTGGACATGGCAAGAATAAACTATGCTTCCTCCTTTAAAACAACCCTGCATTAAAGGTGGCGGCATCTACTCTACATTTTACGAGGCATCAACATGAACAGCCCAAGTCCGCAGTGCAGGGCAAGCTATTTTGATAGCATTGTATGGCATTGGTGCATTCACAGAGCAATCACTTGACAAGACCAGGTATCCTACAATTCATCATGATGTTTTCAAAAGGGAAGTTCAGCTCGCAACGACTGCCATCGACACTTGATGCAGGTGACAACCATTGCCGCAGAACATTTATGCAAGTCCAGTGCTGACTGGGAAACAACCCCTTCAATGGTCCTTAATTCCGTCCCCCTCCCCCCCTTTTCCTGGACGGAAACAACACAGTCTTGGTGTCACTCCTGTGCCAATGAAAAAAGAAGCGGCACCCCAGTCACTGCTGCAACTGGTGTACTAAATGTTATTTCTAACATATATGTCCAAGTTGTTTTCCAGCCAGCACTGAAGTTGCAGAAATATTCCGCGGCAAAGATTGTTGGCGCATCAAGGGTCGGTGGCAATCATGATAACCTCCACGTCCCCTTTGAAGACATCTTGTTGAATTGCTAATACCTTGTCTTATCAAGTGATTGCTCTGACAGCACCGACGCCATACAATGTTATGAAAATAGCTTCCCCTGCCCTACTGATTTGGGTTATTCATGCTGATGCCTCATAAAATGTAGATGCCGCCTCCTTTAATGCAGGGTTGTTATCAAGGAGGACACTTAGTTCAGTCTTGCCATGTCCAAAAGGGACTGACGTTGTGTCACAACCGGAGAAGACATCAGCAAAAAGAATGTAGTCAGAATCATACTTGTACGATGATGTTGAAAAGGTACCGAGTTTGCCACTCTTTCCTAGTTTCAGCATGTATACGTTCGTTCTAGTTGGACTAGAGAATCCCAGTTAGCAACACAAGAACGTCAACATCTCAAGGACACCTGTCTTCCAACAACAATGCGTTCGGCAATAATGGGTAACATTATTAACCGGTCGCAAACTTTACGATATTTTGGAAAATATCAAATTTACATTGGCCAACTTTTAAGGCCATGGTTTTTTTGTATTTTTTGACGCCGTGGTGCGATTTAATTTTAGGTGGTGAACACCGTAAAAATAAAAAAAACGTTTTTTTAGGATAGCTTGGCTTGTACACTATTTTATCGAAAAGTTACTATTTTTTTCATAGGGAAAAAATACGTCAAAAACATGTGTAATAATAATAATAAAAATTCTGACTAATAAAATCTCTAAGTTGAAAATAAGTGTTAGGAACCCCATCTCTGCAAATTATTATTGTGTTATGTAAAAAAACTGTAAATCTTAATTCAAAACATTCATTTTTATACATATTACTTTTTTATTATATATAAAGAAACATTCATCAAATGAAGAAATGTGAATGAAATCTTGAGTGTGATGAAAATAGAAATTAGTAACTTAATCAGATATCTTCAATCGATATTCTTAACAAGTTGAGTACATTGAAAATGAACTATCATGTTATAAATGCCGCCTTAAAAATTCAGCTCAAAAACTTTTTTAGAGGTCACTCAAGATTTTTAAAAATTTCCAAAAAAATCAAAAATTGAATTTTTTTTATTGTTTTCCTCATGTTATTATTTTGTAGATTGAAAAAAATGTCGATCCTGAAAATTTGAAATCTATATTTTAATTTTCTAAAGGTCACTCATAATTTTTTTACTTTTCAAAGTAGTGTAGTGTACCTAAAATATTTTCGAGCAATTTAAATATAAATGTTAAAGAACTAAGCATTAACTTGAATTTGACGTACAAAAGAATAGAAATAAAAACACGAGACACTTAAAAAATTTCTCGAGACAAAATTGACTGCCATATTGTAAGTACCAAATATTTATATTTTTTAATATACTTACTTTTTATCATTTTTATAATTATAATGTGTCTCGTGTTTTATTTCTATTCTTTTGTACGTCAAATTCGATAAAAAAAATTAATTCGTCAATATTTATATTTACAGATTGCTCAAAAAACATTTTAGGTACACTACTTTTACATTTTACATTTTAGGTAAAAAAATTATGAGTGACCTTTAACCTACAAAATAATAACGAAGAGGAAAAAAAAAAAAAACAAAAAATTCAATTTTTGACGATTTTAGAAATTTTTAAAAAATCTTGAGCGACTCTAAATTTTTTTTTTTGAGCTGATTTTTTAAGGGGGCGTTTATAATGATAAATTCATATATTTTTAACGAGACACAAATAAAAATGTTCAGTTCATTTTCAATGTACTCAACTTGTTAAAAATATCGATTGAAGATTTCTGATTCAGTTACTTAATTTCTATTTTCATCAAACTCAAGATCTCATTCGCATTTCTTCATTTGATGAATGTTTCTTCATATATAATAAAAGTAATATGTATAAAAATGAATGTTTTGAACCAAAAATTTACAGTTTTTTTACATAACACAATATTTATATGCAGAGATGAGGTTCCTGAACACTTTTATTTTCACACCTAGAGATTTTATTAGTCAGAATTTTTTTATGATTGTTACACATGTTTTTGACGTATTTTTTTCCGCTGAATCCGAAAAAAATAGTAACTTTTCGATAAAATGTAATCCAAGCCAGATAAATGCAAAAAAAACTGCCCAAAAGGTTTTTGGATTTTTCACGATGTTCCACCACCTAACATTAAATTTAAGCAGGACCACGTGAAAGAGTGTCAAAAAATACAAAAAAAGCATGGCCTTAAAAGTTGGCCAATGTAAAGCATCCTAATGTAAATATTGATTGAAAATATTCAACAATTTTTTTGAGCGCCATTGGGAATAAAAAAATTCAAAAAAATTGAGAATATTTGTAACAGAAACATGCAACTCTGTGATTTTTTTCAAAACATTTGGTTGAAAATTGCGCCCAGAATCGAGAAAAACGAACAATCACATTTTTGAGGTTAGGAGCTTCTAGAGACGACCTAGAGGCCTGAAAATCTAGCTGAAGGAGTCTTTCTATTTATACTTCCGACCTGCCAAACTAGAACCTCGATTGGTTCAAGGGCCGATTTGGACCGGTTACACGGCTATAGCCTTTCCGTGGAATACAAACTACACCACATTCAATCAACTTTTATCAATGCATTTTGTAGATAATTTTGTCTACTTTGGGGGGAGATTAGGCAAAAAACTAAAAAAAGTTCGAATATTTCGTGGTTTTTCAGCCTGCAAAAAAGTTCTACCCCCCGGCTTTCGAGGTCGAGAACTTAGTTTCGCACTTCCCACCTTATACCAATCAGTCCTAGAGAAACAAATCTTCTGCCCTAATTAATGCAAGGTGTAGTGTTTTTATGATTTAGACTAAAACGAGTTTATGTTATCATTAGGATCCGGAAAGTACGCCACAATGCAGGATCACTATACAACTCAATGATAATTAAAGTATAAACCGTATTTTTCAAGAGCCTTGTAAATTATGTACGCGTCTATTTCTTGCCCGTGCATACGTACGCCAATGACAGTGCCTGGTAACGCGCATTAAGACTCTCCCATGCGGGTTTGGGGAAGCCTGTATGCAATTTATCCATATAGCGTAGCTGAGCATTCCCTTTTTCGATTAGTATTATCCCGACAAACGGTGGAACGCCGAGTTTATAATAATTTTATGTGGTGCACTGTGTACGTATTTATTTTAGGATTAGTGTACTGTATTTACCACATTATCTGATTTTGTGTGGATTTTAGCAATAATCGCACAAAATTACGATGATTTTGCAATATATGGATCACATCTTTTTTATGTATTCCTTGCAATCGTCGACATATATTTCGTAGACACAAGAGTGTGAGACATTTGGATTCGAATATCCATCAACAAAATAACTGGTACTGCTAGAAAAGAGGAATTTTTGTTTGATTAATTTGATGGAAGGTGCTCGACAACGTTCACATTAGACGCTTGCCAAATATGTATCGATTTTCCATTACTTAGAGCCATATGTACATTGGTAAAACATATTTACAGATACAGTCATGGAAAATGTCAAAAAAGACATACATAATAAATTTCTCCCCGCGCTAACATAGACGAAAGAACAGATTTTTGCGATAAGCGTAAGGTCGTTGATGTTCTGAACGAATATTAGCTGTTTCAGATATTTTACCCCCCGCATATCGACAGCTAGTAAACGGGTGTTGCAAACAACGGCTAAAAGTATAGAAATAGTAGTAACATGTGCATTGTCCTAAAGACAGTCAGTGTTCCTGAATGACAGAAGTGATAGGTTCTATACATTATGAACACATTTTTTCTTCTGTCTTTTGGTCCCTTATATGTCTTTGCGTCAATAACATGACGGATTACGAGTCTAACCCTGCGTTGTGGCACATTTTCCGGACCCTAGTTATTATGTTGAGCAGTATTTAGTTCAAGGATCTTTCTTAGAAATCGAAAATCTGACAAGAAAACGCTATATACGTTTGTAAAATGAAAATTAAATTATTTTAGTCTTCAACTAATTTTAATACACAATTCTGCTCTTAATACTGTGAGGGCGTTAAATATACTATCAACTAAACTTCTGTGTATTAAAATAATTCTACCCCATAATCCTAATGGTTCGCCATTAAAAACAAAATTTTCCATTGCATCAATGGCTTGTATCGAGCCATCCAAAAAAAAAAAGTCATCAAAGTTGGCCGAGTAAAAAGACATATTTCTATTCTTATAACCTTATTTAATTGTCAAACCTGTCACCTTATATGACAGCCATTATTTATTTTACAATTTTGTGACAGTCACTTGTCAAAAGTTAGACATTACCCAAAAAGCTTCGACATAACCCCTATTTCTATCTCTCTCGTTCATAGCCAGATTTGATGACGTTTTTTTTGGATGTCTCTTTGCTTTTGACCAAAAACAAATTAAATTTTTTGGTTTAAATGACATTTACAAGTGTGCAGAACAATTTTTCATTCATCAGAAAGGTGACCGACACCGTTTTCATTTGTTATAAGCCAGTTTGGAGCATGCCCAAAATGAAACGAAATGGATTGCATTTTGTAATATTTCCAGACAACACAGTCTCTGTTAGGCATTTTGGTTTTAGCTTTTCAACATGATCTGACTTGAAGTAAACACTAAAAATGAAGTTTTGAGGTTACACTTAACATCAAAAGGTGCAAAAAATACAAAAAATAGCGGCGACAAATGACAAAGTGAGCATGGTTATGACATGACTTACGACACTACGAGGTGTGGTTATTAAATAACCGAACTGATGCTGCTATCAGAGCGCTGCGAACGTGTCGCGACAAGTTTGAACAGAACTGTGTCTGGTGATACTTTCCTCACCCTGAGTTGGGGAAAACTTTTACAGAAGCTTATGCAATGATAAAAAAAGTGTACGGGAATGAATGTTTATCCCGCACACAAGTTTTTGAATAGTTTAAATGGTTTAAAGAGGGACGTGAAACGACTGAAGACGATCCGCACCCGGGACGGCCCTCAACGTCAAAAACGGACGAAAACGTTGAAAAAAATCGATAAAATAATCTGCGAAGATCGTCGTCAAAGCATCCGAGGGCTTGCTGAAATAACAGGAATCGACAAAGAATGTGTGCGCCAGATTTTGCATGAATCGTTCAACATGCGCAAAGTTTGCGCAAAAATGGTGCCAAAACTCCTCACTTCCGAGCAAAATGGATCAAGATGAACATTTGCGCTGACATTCTAAACAACATTGATACTAATCCAGGCTTGTTAAACATGATTACTTGTGATGAAAGTGTGGAAGCAGTTAAAGCAAAAGCGACGGAGGTCTGAACCAGCTGACAGAAGCGGAATTCCAGCACTGCTTTCTACAAGGAAAAGTCGTATGGAGTGGTGCAGAGATCGCCAAGGGGAGTACATTGAAGGCGAAAAAGTTGCTACTGTAATTGGTAAATACGAGGGTGGATCAAATATAAACGAGCCTTTTTAAATTGCGCGCCGGATAGTTATTCAAGATGAACACGGGCGTTAGGGGCTTGAAGTGGGAATATTAGGTGGCACGGAGACGACGCGTCGTATTGCTGTGTTCGCTTGGTTAGTGGCAATCACAATGAGTGAGAAGAATGTACATAGCAGCGTTGCGTAACGAATTATTATTAAGTTTCTTACACGCGAAAACGTGAAACCAGCTGAAATTCTGCGCAGATTGCAAGCACAGTTCGGAAATGAATCGCTTTCGTGGCCACGTGTAAAAGTTTGGTGCAAAGAATTTAACGAAAGGCGTAACCGTGTCGAAAATGTAAATCATCCTCGTCGTCCGCGCACCAGCATTTCGCCGGTTAACATTGCACGCGTTAGAAACCGTATTGAAGGGGACCGCCACACCACGGTGCTTCAGATATCTGTTGAACTCGGCATCAGCTATGGGAGTGTCGACACAATCATAACGAAAAACTTGGGATTTCGAAAAATTTCAGCTTGTTGGGTCCCAAAGTTGCTGAGTGAAGATCAAAAAGCTGCTCGAGTGCGCATCTCTCAGGCGCTTCTCACTCGATTTAGAGAGGAAGGTGAAGATTTTTTGCGCCAAATTGTAACCTGCGATGAGACGTGGGTGCACCATTACACCCCAACATCAAAACGAGCAAGTATGGAGTGGCGGCGCAAAGATGAATCTAACCCAGTAAAGCCGAAAACACGTCTGTCTGCAGACAAAGTTTTAGCCACGGTTTTCTGGGACTGGAGAGGGGTGCTGTTGGTCGATTTTTTGCACGAGCGAAGAACCATTAACGCAGCCTACTACTGTAACCTTCTCAGTCAGGTAAAACTTGCTTATCGCCGAAAAAGGAGGACGCACCCCATTCGTGACGTGTTACTCTTGCACGATAACGCTAGGCCTCATACCGTAGCTTTAACGCAGGCCAAAATCGGTGACATGCACTGGACTCAGCTGGAACACCCTCCATATAGCCCAGATTTGTCCCCTTGCGATTTCCACATGTTTGGGCCCCTCAAAGAGTCAGTAGGAGGTGAGCGATTTCAGACCGATGAACAGGTGGAGGCGTTTGTGCGCAACTGGTTAGACACCAGCCCTGTTTCTTTTTATGAAAACGGGATGAAAAAACTACCAATCCGTTGGGAAAAATGTATAGACAAACAAGGGGGATATGTAGAAAAATAGAGAAATTTGTGTTTTTGTGAAACTTTTCAAAATAAATGTTTGATGAATAAAGGCTCGTTTACATTTGATCCACCCTCGTAGAAAATAGAAAATCTTATGACAGCAGTTTGGTTATTTAATAGCAACACCTCGTATTTACAAGTAAAAAAAAAGAACCAATTTGGAACACCAAAGAATTAAAAAATATTACACGTGTTTTACCCAGCGAAAAGAATAAAACAATGATATTTTAACAGAATACAATATGATATTTTAAGAGAATACCACAAACATGCAACAGAAATGGACAAACACATCATATGTACGTACTTCAAAACTTAAATTTTGTCTTCTGCAAATAAAATTTTCGTTTTCCAATGCTCTGACTTTTTCTAGTGGGACCTAATAATAGCATTGAATTATAATTTGGAAGTGAATATACCGGCTGTGTGATAAAAAACGCCACGAGCCATAACTCCGTTATTTGTAGCCTGATGTTAAAAAACAAAAACACATATGAAATGGCTCTAATCTAAATTAACTATAAGGGAGACTACTGCAGTATTTTTTCAAAACTTTTTTTTTTCTGAAACGCGATAGTCAACTTTTTTTTTTCAAATGGCAATATACGATTTTTTTTTTTGTAAATTACTATGCTTTGTTTCCTGAATCCAACGATGTATAACAAATTGACTTTTGTGAAACATTTTTTTTTCTTCAAAGCTTACTTCAAAAAAAAAAAAACCTAATGCAGAAATGACACAAAGTAGAATGTGAAAAAAAGATTAGGACGCTGAAATGACATTTATTTGCTTTGTTGTATTATTTTTTGTTTTCCAGGGCATACGTGATTAGATTAGTCAAACTATGTTTGGTATCAGTTAGCCGGTAGGACGCCGATTACGATAATGACAAACATTTTGGCACTTTTTCTGCAATAAATGTTTCACAAAAAGTCAATTTGTTATACATCGTTGGATTCAGAAAACAAATTTGCATGATAATTTACAAAAAAAAATCCTATATTGCCATTTGAAAAAAAAAAAAGTTGACTATCGCGTTTCAGAAAAAAAAAGTTGAAAATACTGCAGTAGTCTCACTTATAGTTCCTTTAGAGCCATTTCATCTGTTTTGTTTTTTTTTTAACATCAGGCTACAAATAACGGAATTATGGCTCGCGGCGTTTTTTATCAGACAGCCTTGTATGTATTCAAAAGTAAAAGTTGTAAAGCCGAATATATTAAAAACATCAATAGCACTAATTTTCATCCAAAATACAAATAAAGCTCCACAGCCAAAATATATTAAAGGTATAGTTAGACAAGAATAGAATCGGATAAAAATTGTTTTATCACAATACAAAGAATGAATCTAACAAGTGCATATTTAATTTTGATATTTATTTCTAGGATACTATGGGCAATCCATAAAATTACATAAATATATAAGAAAAACATGTAGTTGAAAGTTAATGAAAAAACAGAAATCATTAACCAAATATTATCTATCAAGTTGCTTCATTAGTATCGAGACTTTCTCTCGAAGTGCTTGGAATTTTCTATTTATTATGTGCGTTAGCATTATTAAATCTCAGAGTGGAAATGTAATTGTGCACCGTGAAAATGGGCGAAACTTCAAGTGAGATTCGATATGCTTTATTATATGAATTTCGTTTAGGTCATAATACAACCGAAGTGCACCAAAATCTAGGTGCCGCGTATGGCGACAACGCCCCTAGTTTAACAACATGCAAAAGATGGTTCGCACACTTCAGTTAGCGTCTTACATGGGTCTTCATTAAGTAATTCCTTCAATTCTTCGTCTGCAAACTTTTTTGGTGTGCCAGAGCGTTCTTTATCTCCAAGATCAAAATTATTATTTTTGAAGTATCGAAACCAGTCTCTGCATGTCGTTTCCGACAGAGCATGATACCGTAAGTCTCAACAAGAATTCTGTGTGTTTCCAAGAACCATATAAAAAAATGTCGATTTACATCCAAACGATTTTTCCGAAAAAAAACGTGACGCTTTTATAGAACAAAATGGTGGATAAAAATAATACTCTACACGAAAGCACTGTATAAATAGTTATATTACCAAACAACCTTCAAAAAAATAATGAACCTGACTTAATAGTCCAGGCTAGATAGTTTATTTTTTTAAGAGTCCTGAATAAGGTTTCTCGACGCGATAATTAGGTAAAAAAATAGTAGAAATTGATTGTGTATGTTTTGGATAAAATCGGTATGTAGGAACCTTAGTAATGAATCGATAAAGGTGCCGAAAACCGTTTTTTGCGGATTAAGGGACGAAAAATAATTTTTTCGTAAAACAAAAAATAGCTCGTGATGGGGCCAGGGTTTCTTGATTGCCCTAGACCTCGCCACACGGGATTTTTTGCCTCCACAGAGTCGCTGGTTCACTAACTTTTAAACAGCAAAAGTCTTTTTTACTTTTCTATTGCATTTATTTTCACTATTACACGAAGGACCTATTTTAAATTCTAAGTAGCACACAAGGTTTATTTTCACACTAAGAAGTTATTTATTTATTCACACGACCTTATAGCAATAGTGGGGTTTCACTCCGTATGAAATACTGTTTTTTAAAGCAAAGGGTGTTTAATCGATAAATCTGCGAACATGTGTGAGAAAGTATTAACAACTGGACCGACTTGGCCGCTATCTCACAAAAATGTGTGTTAAGTAGTGTGTATGTGCATTGTCTTAGCTGCTTATTGTAACTAACTGCTTCTCAAAAAACACCTGTTGCGCTCGCCTGTCACCGTGAGTCTGCGCACTCCTCGGAACCAACCTTCTCGCGGTAGGAAGAGTGAGAGGGGTGTTCCGCACACACGTGTGCCGTCTAGCCACTGTTATTGCGATGTTTTGATTTTCTCTACTATCGACCCGCCACAGGCGTGTCGTCGGGAGGGTACGAGCTTGTTTGGGAGAGGAGTTCTCGAACAGCACGTTATAGCGCTTGAAAAAAACGAAAAAAAATTAGTTTTTGGTGATCAAAATCGGTTCAGAAGTTTTTTGCACAAAAAAATAAAAACCGATGAAAAATGACCATTTTTTGAAATTGAATTACAAGGGTTCTAATGGTCGCAGAAACTGCTCCTTGTAAAATTGGTCCTGCTTAAATTGTAGCTTTTGGTCGTGCCTATCTGCAGTAAAAAATTTCATGCAAAAATAATAAGAACTTTTTCCATAAATCGAAAAAAACTAAAAAAAAGGTATTTTCAAAAAAACGGCTTGAACAAGCCAAAAAATGGTCGTAGAGCATTTTTTCCTGGTCTTAAATTACTCATTAAATTCCCTACAAATCCATTATCGTGACTTGTGGAAGAGGTTCTTTCAATCGGCTGAAAAACGCGTTTGAAAATCGAGCGTCTCGTTGCCTCGAGCGCTCGGGCGAGTGGACGCGTGGTGGGGGAAGCCTCTCCCGCCGCAGACTTCTGTCAGCGCGTCTGCGGTGGAAGAGGCTTCCCCCACCACGCGTCCACTTCCCCTTCACTCGCTTACCCGAGCGCTCGAAGCAAAGCGACGTTTGATTTTCAAACGCGTTTTTCAGCCGATTGAATGAACCTCTCCCACAAGTCACGATAATGGATTTGTAGAGAATTTAATGACGAGTAATTTAAGCCCAGGAAAAATGCTCTAGGACCATTTTTCGGCTTGTTCAAGCCGTTTTTCGAAAAGACCTTTTTTTAGATTTCTTCGATTTATGCAAAAAGTTCTTATTATTTTTGCATGAAATTTTTACTGTGGATAGGCACGACCAAAAGCTAAAATTTAAGCTGAAACAGAAGTTTCTGCGACCATTAGAACCCTTGTAATTCGATTTCAAAGAATGGGCATTTTTCATCGGTTTTTTATTTTTTTGTGCAAAAACTTCTGAACCGATTTTCATCACCACAAACTCATTTTTTTTCGTTTTTTTCAAGCGCTACAACGTGTTATTTTTTGTTTTACGAAAAAAAAATATTTTTCGTCCCATAGTCCGCAAAAAACGGTTTTCGGCACATTTATCGATATTTTACTAAGGTTCCTACATACCGATTTTATCCAAAACATACACAAACAATTTCTACTATTTTTTACCTAATTATCGCGCCGAGAAACCTTATTCAGGACTCTTTTTAAAAACTGAGCACTTTTCTGCTATATTGCCTGGATTATAAATTGTTTACTGTTATCCAACTATTTCTTTAAACAAACAATATTCAATTCACCTCATAAGCTCCTTAACAAACACATAGTGGGTGTATTGGCTTTTGGGCGCCGAAAAGACCTTTAAACCTTGCTTGAGGTTGAGGTCTTGTATATCCTTCGTGGTATTGAATCGTATGCAATAGATGGGGGCAGTAACGGGTCCAATGACATCGTAGATTACCCCCAAGGGCTTTTTGGTTGTTTTGTCTTCGACGAAGAGATAACTGTCGAGGTCGTAGGCTGGGGTTGCAGGTAGAGCCTCGACGGTCACTAGAACATTAGAAATTATTGCAGCATTGTTTCGTAAATATCAGAAAGGAGAATCAAATTGTTCAGAAACATTATACACTATCGGACAATAGCAGAGCAACACTCTTAAAAAATGTGATTCACTAGGCGCAGATATTAAGACATATACTGGGTGACCACGAGATTACTACCCAGGCTCTATGCACGAAAAAAGATATCGATTTAAAATTTTGGGAATGTATATCATTGAATGGGATGCAAAACTTAGTTACAAAAACGACTGATCATCACTTCCTGTTTGACCGGAAATGCCCTAAACTTTGTTATTTTATATGGAATACCCTGTATATTATATATTTTTTAAATTCTACGAAGACTAAAACATGTATCATGTCCTATACCTATTTTTGACAGTTTCCGAGAAAATCGCGTTTAAAGATGTCAAATGTGTCATTTATAAAATTCTTTTGAAAGAAAACAAGTGAAGATAGTGACAAACTCATATGATATCTTTAACTTATTTTAGAAGCACTAAAACCTGATATCATTAAAGTTTCGCACTTCCGGCTCAACCGGAAAATACCGGAAGTCATCTTTAGTAGCAATTAACTGCAATAATTTTAATGGAATGCCCTATAACTAATTGGAAACTCGAATTCTACAAACAATTTCGAATCATTCTTATGTACACTTCCCTATACTCAAAGTTCATAGTTTTTGAGATATATTTTATTTAACAAAACATAAGAAGATATTAAATTTAAAAAATGCAACATCATCCATAAATTAAATGTTCAAATTGTCCACCATTCATTTGATGACATAAATGAATCCTGTTTTCTTTCAAAAGAATTTTATAAATGACACTTTTGACATCTTTAAACGCGATTTTCTCGGAAACTGTCAAAGATAGGTATATGAATTGATACATGTCTTAGTCTAAGTCTTAGTTTTTTTCAGTACAATTAAAAAATATATGTCGCCCCTTAAGAAAACATTGGATCACCGCTGACCAGTCAATCCCGTGATTTCATCTTTGCAGGATCAGCACCTTAGGATGGCATCACCTCAAATTCTATAACATTGCCTTATATGGTCATGCGATTTATTGTCTGATTCTGGGAACGCACAGGGGTATTCCCTACTCCCTGCGAACGGAACAAAACCGAAAACCCATGCTGACATTATTATTATAAGAGCTTACGATTGGCGAAGGTACGCCTATTGATATAGTGTGTTTATCTTGGTGGCAAGGGTGAGCGGTGGCGGACTGTTAGTTTCCCGTGAATGTAAAGTTAATTAACATTAAATTTGTAATTACTGGAAGCAGTATTATTAGGAATATACAGTGTTACGTCAATTTCGAGTGTTATTTTGACTTGAATACAAGATGGAAAGCCCAGGGGTGTCCAACCCTCCAACCTAACAACAGTGTCTCCGACATATATAATATATAGGGTATTCCATATAAAATAACAAAGTTTAGGGCATTTCCGGTCAAACAAGAAGTGATGATCAGTCGTTTTTATAACTAAATTTTGCATCCCATTCAATGATATACATTCCCAAAATTTTAAATCGATATCTTTTTTCGTGCCTCAGCTAGAGCCTGGGTAGTAATCTCGTGGTCACCCGGTATATATAAAAAACAAACAAACAAATTTTTAGGTGATTTTCAAAGAGCTGTAACTTAGGGAAAAATGATCGTAGTGAAAAAAGGGAAATCGAAGCTCCAAGTTTCTAGTTTTTGGATCTTGAGTTTAAAAGTTTTTAGTATCTTGAGTTTAAAATCAGCAGTTTTTGAGTAATCATAAGAAAACCATCGAAATTTTTTTTTTTAAATTCTATGGTTGTCCTTTAAAAGGTTCATCATCATAAAGGTCTAGATAATTTAATTTTCTTTCATTTGCAATTTAAACTACAAAGTATCCTTGACAAGTAGCAGTGATTTTTTTTCAAAAAAAAAAAAAAAAAACATTTCGAAGCGAAATTGTTGATTAAAAAAAATGTAAAAAATTGCAATTGAGATTCAAAACTTGACATAACTTTGCAAATAATGGATTGACTAACGATATTGACTGCATCTTTTCAACCTTAAAGTACCCCAAAGAAACCCTTATAGTTTCAAAGCGCTGTGGTTTTTCTTTCATAGGGCTCGGAATGATTGAGATTGTCGTTTGTGCTAAAAATTAATGTAACGATCGATTTTTCACTTTTTGTTCTTTCACGTTTTTTTCACGTTTCTTAAGTTAAATAGTTTTTTTTTAGCAATCATCCATATTTGCATTATCAAAAAACGTTAATTCTTGTAACAAAATGAAACATTTTTTTTAAACAAATTTTTTATCTGAAAAATAGTTTTTATTAATTTTTTTAACATATGCTTCATAATCTTGCTTCACAATTGTCAACAAAAAATCGTTTGATTTTTTTGACCGCTGCAACTCCCTAAGTTTTAAACGTCAATTTAAAAATTAATTAAAACAGGTTGATACCCCCCCCCCCCTGGATGGATCACTGTATTTTACACGAGCTTTCATTAAAAAAAATAGTTTTTTTTTTTTCAAATAATTCACATCAATAGAAAATTCTGCCAGCGAAAAAAAATCAAATGATTTTTTTTGACGATTGTGAAGCATTGTGGATGTTAAAATAAATTGAAAAAAAATTTTTAGTCAAAAAAAAAACAAAAAAATTCAAAATTTTGTATTCGTTTTTTTTTTTATTTTATTGATTCGGTTTTTTTTTCCATTTTTTTTACAATAATTAACGGTTTTTGACAATGCAGATATAGACTGTTAAAAAAACCATACCAGTCAACAGCGAAATATCATCGTATAGGGCTCAATAACAGGTCAAATTAAAGAGAATGAAGACATCTAAAACACCTTTATTATGAACATATCGAAAAAAATTTATTGAGGTCGAGAATTGAGGTCGAAAAATTTCGAAAATTTTTTTTCGATGGTTTTCCTATAATTACTCAAAAACTGCTGACGCCAAAAAATGTTAAACTCAATATCCAAAAACTAGAAACTTGGAGTTTCAGTTTCCTTTTTTTTTCTTTTCCTTGCGACCATTTTTCCCCAAATTACAGCTCTTTGATATATACAGTATGATATATACAGTAAATTTAATAACACAGCCACAAAAAATAAAAAAGGTGTTTGAATCTGGCGTCTAAGTATCCTAATCCTACGTTTTTTGGTCGCTGAATACTATGGTGGCTTAAGTTTTTTCCCAACACGCCAGGATTTTCCGATCTTTAGGAAAATACTCCCGTTTTAATTACCCCTAGTAAAATACACTGAATGGCTCGACTTAGTTTAGGACATTAGTCCCATAGTCTTTGGGTCAATGAATACAATGGTTAAAAACTTGGTGCTTGATATTTGCCACTGATAGGTTTCTAAATTTGCCTTACAGACTTCCCTTCTTTATCCAAATCGTTGACAATTTTTTTCATGATACCTAGTTTTCTCCTGGAGTGGGTACTGGAACCTTCGGCGTAGAAACAAAAAACTGGATGTTTTCCACGAAACACCGAACTACTACACTTTTCTCGACGCGCGTTTCTCCAACCAAGTTGGCATCTTCAGGAGAAGATTAAAACTAAATTCTAGCCTACACACTTGCACTATTTATACCAAATTTGTTGCCACGGTTCACTCAACCGTAACTGTCTTTGTTTATCAGAGCAAACAGTGGACTGATGGGTATCGGACCATTGTCCTTGTTCATACTATTGTTACACTTAATGATTTCTAAACTTTCAAAAGCAGTCAACTGTCTACTGTTTGTTACAGTTCTAATTAATTTTAAATTATTTATGTCTATCCTATGGTTGTTGTCAAACGCGTGTTGGGCAACACAAGATTTTTCTGTTCTGCCATATTTCAAATGAGCCATGTGTTCTTTAAATCTAGTCAATATAGATCTTTTTGTTTGCCCAATAGCAATTGCAAATTGGCGAAACTCGCGTCGAGAAAAGTGTAGTAGTTCGGTGTTTCGTGGAAAACATCCAGTTTTTTTTACCTAGTTTTATGTGTAACTGAGGGATAAGAACTTTCTGGAAATCAATTAATGGTTTTTCAACTATTTTACATGTTTTTCAACAAAAAAATTCTCTACTCCGCCATTACTTTTGCCGTAATGATCACCTTGGTTACATCAAGATACACTACGATGGTATTTCAGTTATCTCCATGCATGGCAGGATTCTCCAATTAGGTCCTGTCGAAACTGATTATGATGGAGGGTTTTGAGATTGTGTTTGACGGTGTTGAGACGTAACCTAAACTCACAAAAATAATAAAAATTCTTGTACCCTTGAACATTACTGTTTTGTACATAATAGAACACAGTGTCTTGAATTGTACCTTTCATAATTTTGCCGAATGGTCAAGAAGAGTCTCTTGTGATTGGTGAAAAAAAATGTAGTTGAAAAGCTATTGATTCATACTCAGAAAGTTCTTCTCCCCCCTTTACACATTAAACTAGGTCTCATGAAACAATTTGTGAAGGCTTTGGATAAAGAAGGGGAATGATTCTAATATCTGCAAAGCAAATTTGAAATTCTATCAGCGGCGAAGATCGAGGAAGAGATTTTTAATGAACCACAAATTCGGCTACTCTTGAGGGACCTAAATTCTACCCTATTGATGAATGAAAAGGAGAAGAAAGCCTGGGTAAGTTTTACTGAAGTAGTTGAGGGATTTCTGGGAAATAAAGGGGATTACAACTACCAGAAATTACTGACAGATCTGGTAAGGCTTTAAAAATTTAGGTTGTTTGATGACTTTAAAGCTCCATTTTCTAGGCTTACTTTTGGATTACTTTCCAGAAAATCTCAGAGACTACAGTGAGGAAAAAGCAGAACGGTTTCACCAAGATTTCAATGAGATGGAAAAAAGGTATCAGGGACTGTGGGATGAACATATGATGGCTGACTATTGCTGGAATATCCAGAGGGATCTCACAGGTCACAGTACTTCCAAAAGATAGCTATTGCGGAGGTCCTTTGAAACAAAGAGACTACGATACAGGAAAGAGAAATGTGGACATGTAATTAAACTCACCATACTATTCAACAGACATAGGATTAGTGTACCTACTTAGACCTACCATTCAAGATAACTTAGGGCCGGAAAATGAGGGGATTTTCCGAAAAGTTGGAAAATGTTGAATGAAAACTGATATCGCAGTGAGTCCCGCCAACTTCGAGAGCCTTCAAGTAATGCCATGACATGAACTAGAGACAAAACGATATCCCACGCAGCCTCCTATAGAGGCAGAACGAGAGAGAGTGGGTGAGGGGTCGGAGTAGATGTGGTTTGAAGGGGTGCTTCAATTGTCAAAGGGTGAAAATGAGTTGTGGCACCCCACACCAATTTATTTGGCAGCATTAAGGTCAATGGATTCGCCTAACAGAGATCGAAACACGCAAAACTCAGTGTAAATGCAAAGGGGTGGCTTATGGCCACCAGGCGTCCTTCTTAGTCCATCCTGTAGGTCTCTGATATTGCCGTCAAAATCTTGCGAATTCAAATTTCGACATGGGGTTGCTTTTGGGGTGTGGACGGCTAACCGTTTAAGTCACAGCATAGCGCCTTCGAGGCATTAAAACCAACTCTATAGGCTACCAAAAATTAAAAACCGCAAGTCTCTAACTCGAATAGAACGCAAACGGCGCTAATCTAAAAGTGTTACGCTAATTTTGACGAGCAGTTTATTACAAGATGAATACCATATGAAACCAAATTACGAAGTAGGTTGTGCATGCTAACCATACTTTACTTGAATTTTTTTGTGTTTTCTAACATTTATAACTCTCTATTTTATTACACTTGTACTTCAACATAACACGTGAATTTGTTTTCTTGTTGGGATTTAGTTCTTTATTTCGAAATACTAGATACAATGTACGTTTGTAATTTAAGCTGTTAAACAAGTAAAAAGTAGCACATTGGTAACAATCTAATTTGCAACCTGGTATGCAATCAAATTTAATGTTAATTACATAACATATTGCAAATGTCAACCAGTTTTATACGTATCTTTGTTATTTTTTATGATAATGGACAAAAAATACTAATTACGTAGGAAAAAGTTAAACACACTTAAGTAAACTTATATTCATTTATCATGTACTTAGTAATAATGCCACCAAAGAACCTAAATTTATTATTTCTGATTTGTATTCTACAGGTTGCTAAAAAGTCTGGAAACGGTGCTGTCACATAAAAACGACTCACGCAAGGACATCCGATTTTAGTACAATTTACAATTACATGTATTTTTGTATAATTTACTGCAATTGGGAGATAAATTGCTTCACCTGTTTTTATAAATGGCTAGCTTCTTTTCTTTTTGTTTTTTTTTTTAATGGAATCATAAGTATACTTTGTACAAAATAAAAAACCGATGACTATTAAATGAGTGCAGTGATACCACCACTCAGTTATATTGAAATAAAAACTAAACTTATATATAATATAAAATCAAGAGTAAGTCACTTGCATCAGCTGACGTGCATTGTTGTTAGAACTTATTAAAAGGTTCATAAGAATAAAATATGACTTGGCACTGCTTATTAGCTTTGACATTTTCTTCAAATTATACAATTAGAAGTACTTTTTGTCTACTGTTTTTTTGCATCCCGCTTGATTTTCGAAGAAAAAAATAACCTTTTCTCTGCACACTTCTGAAGCAAATAAAAAAAATGATAACCTCTCATGCTGCTGAAGGTTAATTAAAGTTTCATTTCTGTAGGAATTAATTTTTTTTCGATCAACGTGACTTACCCAGAGTCTCTATTATGGCTTGAATAGTACCCATGTGTAGGAATTCTTCCTTTTCATAGTTTATATTTAAATTGGACAAATCTGGGACGGGTGGTAGGCCTTTTATGTTCTCATCCAGCGATGGTTTAAAAGGACTGCTCGTCTTTTTAATTGCACCTTTATCCTTTTGACCAAATATAATGTGGGAGCTAGATAAAAACAGAAATGAAAAAATAAACAGCAGGTTCTAATATACATCATTTATCACCAAAAATTTTTGGCAAGTTTAATTACAGAAGGGTACATCAAAGGACAATGTTAAAAATCGTTAAATTTCTGCCCCACTCTGGAACTTTCTGTAGCTGTTAAGTAATTCCAATAGACTTGTATTTGATAGAAATACACTTTTTAAGGCTGGTATTCTGCGGGGAAAATCATTCAGATGGCAATATCCGCATAATATAGGGTAAAACTTGTTGAGCCTCTACGTAGATTCTTTTGAATCGATCCATGTTCTATATCAACTTCGAACTTTTTATACCAATGTTAAATGACTCCAATAGGCTTGTATTTGATGTAAAGACATGTATAAAGCCGCACTAACCGGCATTTGCCCGAAGAAAATGTTCCAATTATAAATACATGCGTAATATCGTATGTAACTTGCTTACTTCGTAAAATAGACTTCGTCATTGATTGCTTTTGGGTCCCCTCTTATCCAGCTATGTAAACTGGTTTCATTATATACATCCAAAAAAAAAACGTTATCAACTCTAGCTATGAACGAGAGAGATGGAAATAGCGGTCATGTCTAAGCTTTTTGGTTATGTCAAACTTTTGACAAGGGAAAGTCACAATTTGTAAAATAACCAATGTCTGTCATATGCTGTGACAGTCTTGACAAGTAAATAAGGTTATAAATTCGATTAAGAATAAATAGGTACGTCTTTTTTTTTTCTCGGCCAACTTTATGACGTTTTTTTTTTGGATGTCTATATTTGAATTACTGAAAAAAAAAAACATTGAAATCCGGCATTTGCTTTCAATCTAATGGCCTTTTCATGTGGATTCAACATTGTGTATTTTCAACATACACCTCAAGTTGACAATTGCTTGGACAATTGTTATCGCTGTGGATATTTTTGTGCGTGTTTTTAAATATATTTTCTGTTTGTTTCCGTTTTTTTTTTTGTTCTGGTATTTTTATCTTTTCATTCCCTTGTATTATTCACAGCGATAATAAATGTCAACTTGTGGTGTATGTTGAAAATACACAATATTGAATCCACGTGAAAAGGCCATTAGATTGAAAGCAAATGCCAGATTTCAAGGTTTTTTTTTTTTTTTTTAGTAATTCAAATATAATGGAACCAGTTACTATAGTTGGATAAGAGAAGACCCAAAGCAATCAATGACAAAGTCTATTTTACGAAGTAAACAAGTTACATATGATATTACGCATGGAACATTTTCTTCGGGCAAATGCCGGTTAGTGCAGCTTTATACATGTCTTTACATTTAACATTGGTACAAAAAGTTCTGGAAGCTGATATAGAACATGGATCGATTCAAAAGAATCTACATAGAGGCTCAACAAGTTTTATCCATATTAGGATATCCATCTGAATGATTTTCCGCAGAATAACAGCCTTAAAAGTGTATTTCTATCAAATACAAGTCTATTGAATTACTTAAAACAGCTACAGAAAGTTCCAGAGTGGGGCAGGAATTTAACGATTTTTAACATTGTCCTTTATGAAACAATATTATATCTTACCTCACATCGTTGGTGTCATCACTACTCGAGTCCTATCGAATCATCTGAATCACTTTCACTATCGCGCAACTATCTGGAACAGTGAGTAATTGCCAGTTATTTTTTCTCAAACACATCCCTCTTCATCAGAACTGTTATCGTAAACTAGTAGATTTTTAAAAAATCTGTCTCTTTTTTAAGATAACTGTCGATTTGTTATTTTGAGAATTTTGATTTACTCTTCCGGATATATCCAATTCATTCACTTTATGGATAAGCATTTCTCGAATGTTTTTATATTTAACTCCACTCTGGCTGGCCTCTGCACGTGAACAATTTTCAGTATCATTATCGGTGAGGTGACTTTCCTATTTTCTTTTCGGCCAAGGCATTGCTCAGGTTTTCCACACTATGTACATCACAACTTGCAATTTCGTCAGCCGTGGTCCTTACGGACTGCAACTGTATTTAAGTTCGGATCTTTACGGTGTTGTTCCGAGACCAACTGTTCACTATCACATCCGTCAACACGAGGACTGTGCTCGTTTGCTATCATTATTTCAGAAGCTTTTTTCACAACCAAATTGACATCATTACTAATCTTATCTATATCACGTCTTTTTTCTTCGGAATTTAATTGTGTTTTTCCTTCTACCTCGTTAGGATCATCGTTAAAGTTTCGGTCTCTGATTTCCGATGACATCTGAAAAAATAACCTTACGACACCGTTAAATGCTTAATTTCTAAATACGAAATAGTATGTTAAATACATCAAGCGTATTTAAGAAAACCGTATTTTACACACGTATGTTTTTTTGTTATCTATCAAAATGGCTATTTCTAAAATTGCAAAAAAAAATACGAACACGTGATTTATGATCACTTTTGACATCTACAGGAGAGTAGAGAAAACTAAAACGGCTAGCGAAATTACATCTGCATCCATTGGTTCTAGGAGTTGCTATTATGAAAATGATAATTTCAAAAGAAAACTAGAGATTGATAATGTCCAGTTGATATGAGCATTTAGTATACATTATACACATTTACCACCTCCATAGTATATGCGACTGACCGACGTCCAAATTTAATGCAGATGGTACATATTATGTGATATGTGATAATCGTCGTCCACACCAGGTAGCGCTACGAATAGTCAGAAGTTAGTTGCATAGCGAGTTATGAAAAAATATTTCTGTGGTGCATGTTCATATCTATCGTCGTCTATCAGCTCTTTTATAGTTTGGAGAAAGAATATTAAATTATTCGGTCCATTCTTTTACTGTTTAACAGTGCTTACACTACTACTATCAATAATACAGTCATTGGCGCATTTCGATCTAAAGGACTCAAAGGCCGCTTTACAGTTCGTAATTTTTCTTGTGACATTTTATATTGCAGTTTAAAGCCTGGTTCTCAGAGCTTCGTCATGTCGCCGCGACATTTCCCCACTACTTAAAAAAAATGTTTATTACTTTGAAGTAGTCGCGACACGGAATACCACAGTTTGAATTTGAAATATTGCAGTTTGTCACAAAACATCTAAATAAACAGTTTGTATTTGCTGAAGTTCTGGATATACTTCTGTCTACGGACTATCTTCAAATCGCTTGAAATTTGGTATACGGATGTTTTTTTGTGTGCTGAGCACGAATCTGCATACGAAAATACCCGCAAGTGCCCCAAAGTGTCCGTAAGTGCCTCGAAGTGCCCACAAGTAAGGTTAAAATGTGCACGATTACGATTTCTGTGGCGCCACAAAATAAACACTTATATAGGCGCAGATATTTCGTGTAGAACAGGCCAAAATAAACACTTTTTATTATTGTGAAAAAGTCGATATCTCGCTTGGTTTTCGAGATATCGAGGGTGGAAGTTTTTAAATTGTAATATTGATGTAGGTATACCAGTTATGTGGCATTTGAAATGGTTTATTTGAAATTTTGAATTGAAATTTTTTTCAATGAACTACATATTAATAGTTCTGTCGGAGAAGGCCAAATTGGAGGTGAGGGTGTTATTGTTGAGATTGACGAGTGTAAAAGTGGACGTCGAAAGTACGGACGTGGACGAGTTGTCGAAGGATCATGGCTTCTCGGAATTATCGTACGCGGAGAACCAGAAAAATACAGGATGGAAAGAGCAAAGGGCCATAAGGGAAAATTTTACATTGTGACTCCGATTTTCAAAATGGTATTTTTCTTCGATGACCCACGATGACCTGCCACTAGCCCTAGAATATTATGGAAATCGACGGGTACAATTTTTTATAAAAAAATTAAAGTGTCAGATTCTTCAGCATCAGGTCTATGGTAGAAATTCGAACTTTGAGCCTCTTGATGAGCACGTGGCTCATCGATATGGGGCATGAAACTTTCAGGGCCGAAAGATATTGTCATAAGACATATTTTGGCAAGGCGGCAAGTTGTAACTATTTTTTGCGGCCGCTAGGGGGCGTCAAGGTTTTTGTTACTTTTTGTTAAAATTCCGCTAAAAATGGGTTTGAATCGATGCATTGGGACGAAAATAAAAAAAAGACGAGCTAATGTGATTCACTCTGTAAATAATGTAAATTTTATTTTGTAAAATACATTTTCAGTAACGAATAACAAATAAATGTTTTTAGAATAATGTTTTTTTCACCGTATTTTGCAACATTAGAATTCATCTAATTCGATGATGTTCGTCCCAATGCATCGATTGAAACCCATTTATAACGGAATTTTAACAAAAAGTAACAAAAACCTTGACGCCCCTAGCGGCCACAAAAAAAATAGTTACAACTTGCCGCCTTGCCAAAATATGTCTTATGACAATATCTTTCGGCCCTGAAAGTTTCATGCCCTCATATCGATGAGCCACGTGCTCATCAAGAGGCTCAAAGTTCGGAATTTCTACCATAGACCTGATGCTGAAGAATCTGACACTTTCATTTTTTATAAAAAATTGTACCCGTCGATTTCCATAATATTCTAGGGTTAGTGGAGGTCATCGTGGGTCATCGGAAGAAAAATACCATTTTGAAAATCGGAGTCACAATTTAAAATTTTCCCTTATGGCCTTTTTGCTCTTTGCGCAGAGAATAAGAGAGACGAAGCAAATTTGCTTTCTTTAATAAAAAAACACATAGCGCCGAATAATGAAGTCCATACTGATAAGCGAGATATCCAACACTTTCATTTAATGATTTTGACGCATACTTGTCGGCACTTACGGACACTTGCGGCTATTTTTATACGCAGATTCGTACTCAGCACACCAAAAAAACCCGTATACCAAATTTCAAGCGATTTGGAGATAGTCCGTATACAGAAGTACAGCCGAAGTTCTTATTTGTCACGCCGAAACTATGGAAAAATGGACATTTACATAAACAAAGTAAGAATAGCGACTTGCGACAGATTGTGTAGTTGATATATTTCAACTACACACGGCAGTGGCAGCGACAGTAAAATAAACTTGGTGGGATGTAGGGGAAATTAAATAAAACGTTTTTATTGGTCGGGGATGTGTCGCGACACGACGAAGCTCTGAGAACCAGGCCTTAGTTTGCAATTTTCATTGCTAATTTTAGTTGTCAGTTATTACCAAAATATACATATCTAATAAACTCATTTGCTACAATAAGGTTTAACAATTTTAAACAAACAAAATAGACATGATTAAATCAATCTCTTTGAGGTAAAATTCAGAAAACCATAAAATTTAGAAATATTAAATATCACAAAACAGAATACAAACGATGGCACAGTACGTTGAAAATTGAGGTTATGTCAAACAGTTGGCAACATGTAAAATTGCAGATAGCCGCAACAATAGTCGTCTTCGACTAAAGGCCGCTTTACAGCTCGCAATTTTTATTGCCGGCAAGAAAAATTGCAGCAATTTTTATTGCGCGCACGCATATGTGTTTTTGTTAAGAAATTGTCTAAACAGACATAAATACGTGTGCGCGCAATAATTATTATATTATATATAAAACTGTAAAGCGGCCTTAAGACTAAGAACTGTCTCCAGGGCTGTGTGGCTTCTCAAGGAAGTTATTTTCAAGGAGACAATATTGAATTGTAATTCTATTCGAATAAAAAAAATAAATAAAAATCAGTTTCATTACTTAATTGACACACCTCGTACATGTGGAATACATATTTGTATTTTATTTGAATTATTATTTCGATATATGGTATGCAAGTCAATAAACGACGAACTGTATAGTCGGTTGCCTGTCCGAACCAGCCAAATTTAAAATATGTATACTTCAACTAGCGACCCGCCCCGGCTTCGCCCGGTTTATGACATCACATTAGAAACCTCTAAAATTATCAGTGTTTCTCTACTATATTATGCATGTATTATATATATAAACCTTCCCTCTTGAATCACTCTATCTATTAAAAAAAACCGCATCAAAACCCGTTGCGTAGTTTTAAAGATCTAAGCATATATAGGTAGGGACAGACAGCGGGAAGCGACTTTGTTTTTATGCTATGTTATATTATATATGTATTATATGTTATATGATTATGATTATGATATAAAATATTTTTGAATATGTAAGTATGTATTTGATTCCAATAATTGTAATTAACTTAAAGCAGACTGTAAACGAAAAATAAATACGGTAACGACTTTTCTGGCAATCATAAATCGTTTTATTAAAGCACAAAACAACAAAACACACCTTACGGCAGTGATATGTAATGCGGAGCACGTTGTAAAGTCCTTTCTCGACGATTTGAAGATTGTCGAGGAAGTCGAACCGAGCGGTGCGACGAACTGGGTGTTGGGACGCACATGCACAGGCCATCATTTGGAGAAAATATGCTTAATAATTATTCATTCTCGATTCTCGGTCCGTTTGGGTCTAGTCTATAATACTGCGATAGAGGTCGACCGGTTGTTTTGAAAAGTCATCTGTGCCAAATTTCGTTTAATCGTTTGTAAAAATTTAACAAACATTATAAAAAGTAAATCCAGTTGTTTGTGATTAGTGATTTTTTTTGTGATTCCTTGGAAAGTTCTACGAAGGAGCAATTTTCTTAAAACATGAAAACTGACAAGCACCGAGAATTCCATGCAGATAATGAAAATTTGTGAACAATAATTTGGTGGATTAAAGAGATAAGGTAAAATAAATAAAAATATTTTTCCGCTTTTGCAGTTCTTGCTATTCACTTTTAAATACGTATGTTTTAATTTGTTATTTGCATAAAATAGGTACGGAAAACTAAAGAAAGGCTTCAACGTCCGTTCTACAAAAAGTTCTCAGAAATCCGAAGAATATTAAAATTTAAAATCGGTAGGAACTTTCATTCCTGATTTATAGAGAAACATATTTAGTAGACCTTGTCTGCTGTTATTCTGAATACATATGAATTTTAACCAGAGTTGAAATACATGCAATTTAATTTATATGCATACAGAGTGATTGATCGAAACCATTCATTAAAAGTATTAGGGCTTACAGAAGCTTGTGATTTTTTGAAAATTTCCGACCTTAGCCAAGCGGCCAATGACGAATTTGAAAATATTTTCAAGATGGCTGCACTTCCGGTTATACCGGAAGTCAGCATCGACTTATTTCAAATGGAATAATGCCTTTTTTATTCAAAATTTCGATTCTACGCGTTATTTCAGGTTGATTTTCTTGAGGCTTCCCTATATCTATCTTTTACCGTTTTTGAGTTATTTCGGGTTTTTTGAAATTTTGATCATTAGCACCATATAATATCTTGAAATCATCTGCAGCTGTCATTTTTGGAAAATAAATAATCGGCGTTGAGACTGTGATTAGCAGAACCATTAGACTTTGCAACGATGCTTTTATTATTGCTACAATATCTACAGTGTTTAAATAGACCTTACATTAGCACAAATTCAAATCACATCAAATTCGATTTTCTTAAATACACTTTGATGTAGTATTAAATTCTGCGTCGATCTGTATTACCATTCCCCATACCTATCTTTAATATTTTTTTAGTAATTAGTTTTTTTTTAATTTGCATAGAAGTAACGTAAAATTGTTTGACTTTTCAGTAGTATACCATGGAAATAACATCCAATATTACTACTAATGCATATGTTTCCTGTTTTCGTTACAACTGTTGATACTAACGATTGATACACATATTAAAACGCATATTGACATTATAAGGCAAACATTTTCTGATATCAGTGTAATTCATGTAATTAAAAAAAAAACATAATAAGAACGTTTTAAGTAATAGATGGTACAGTATGATGCATCTAAATTTCACAACCATACTATGTGATTTCCGTTTTGTACCATGCACCTCAACATTCTTGATTTAACTTCTGAGATACAAGCCTTTTGAACTTGTAATAGATTGATCTGGCGAAATGCTGTCCTTAATTTACGTTCCAGTTCTTGGTTTGTGTTAATAGGATTTGAATATCCTTGATTCTTTAAATGACTCCACACCTAGAAGTCGAGTGATCAGATCAGGAGATCTAGGTGGCCATCGCTCATGGTCCGTTAATCCCAAACCAATGGTCCTCGAACATTGCCGTAATTTCTTGTCCAATATCGTTAGTTGAAGAATATTATAGTATATTTGGAGAATATTACAGTAGCTTATTCCGCTGTAATATGTTTTGGCCGTATTCTGGCATATTTTGCATTTCCAAACTGTAAAAGGTTCGCTTATATCCGTTTAACGTTAGGTTTGTACATCGGTGGTAAATGACGATACGTGTTATTGAATATATGACATGATCTACAAATACGATTTTATGTTATTTCTATGCAAACTTTAAAAAATCACTAATAACAAAAAGATATTAACGATGGGTATAGGGAATGGTAATACAGATCGACGCAGAATTTAATTCTATATCAAAGTGTAAAGTAAAATATGGGGCATTGTAATTAAGAACATCGGGTTTTGATGGATTGAGTTGTGCTAAATGGAAAGTCTACTTTAAACACCCTGTAGATAATTGAGCAATAATAAAAGCATCGTTGCAAAGCCTAATGATTCTACTAATTACAGATCCAACACCTATATTTTATTTTCTAAAATGACAGTTCATATAGTTTTAAATGTTAAGGTGCTAATGCGATGCATACTTAAAAATGATGAACGGAAAATCAGCTATATGTTTTTAAATGTGTTTTCGAATTAAAATAGAACATCACACAGATACAGCGTTTTCAAAAAAGCTTTTTAAAACTTTTCTCCAAATGGCAGTTAAATATTTCACAGTAAAAATTTAAAAACAATTCAAGAGTATCTACACATTTTTAGCAAATTAATATTCGAAAAAAATGTTTTTTTCCCTAAAAATAAATCAGTATTCTAAATTAGTAACACAAAAATACAGGGTGACACAGGGGACATGTAACGGCCTCTAACATACTTCTTTATTAATATTTATTGATATACAGTGAGGTCCATAAGTAACGGATAAATTCATTATCTACGTAATTTACAATTTATGAGTAAAATCCTGAAATACGTCATTTTTAATTCTAGAATGACATTTTTGAGCATAATTTTATACCTCCCCCTCAACCCCCTTGGAGTGACAGCTACCTCTTAATTTTTAAATGGAACGAGGGTGCGTGTGATAGCTCATTTGAAATGGTTTTTAATTCTCCATCCAGCAACATAAGATTTTTTTTAATTTATATAATTTTTTTATTGAAAATTTTTTTTTTTAACGTTACTAAGCAAAGAAAAGAACATGAAACAGAACAGAAGAACAGTTTAAATCAAACGTTCAAATTGGGCGCCCGTTGCTTCTTGATAATAATGGAGGCATTGCTGAAATTCTTCTAAAACATTTTGTATTGTTTCCGGGGTGATTTGATTAATTTCTTGCTTTATTCTGTCTTTTAAATCTTTTACGTTATTTGGTCTGTTGAAGTACACTTTTGATTTTAAGTAACCCCATAAAAAATAGTCAGCGGGGTCATATCGGGAGACCGAGCAGGCCACTCAATTTCACCGCGTCTACCGATCCATCTATTGAAAGTTGATTCCGATAAGCTCTTACTTCCAATGAAAAAATGTGGTGTAGCTCCGTCCTGCTGAAACCAAATATTTCTATCAATTTCATTGGGGTTGTTATCATCTGGGAAAAGCATTCTTAACTCTGGAACTAAGAAATTTTGCAAGAAATCCAAGTAACGTGCGCCAGTTAATTGCCATCAAAGAAATATGGTCCGATAATTTGAGAATTTATAATTCCAGCCCAAACGTTCACCTTCTCGGGATATTGAGTATTGGCCTCCATCATCCAATGTGGATTCTGTACTCCAGTATCTAAAGTTCTGCTTGTTGACTGTTCCATTTAAGCACGAACGTTGCTTCATCAGAAAAATAATGTTTTTTTTTTTATAAATAAAGGATTATCTTGGCATCTGTTTGCCATGGTTTCGCAAAATTCCAATCGGCGATCAGGGTCATCGTCGTTAAGTTCTTGAACCAAATTAATTTTATATGGGCGGTATTTTTCGTTTTCTAGAAGACGCAATATGGACGTTTTACTAACTTCATTATCGGCGGCTTATGGTTTATGTGGATTATCTTGAATATCTAACAATATATCCAATTTCTGTTCATCGTCTAAAATGCGTTTCCCTACCAGATTTTGGAATATCTGTGACATTTCCAAATTCACGAAATTTGTCTTCTATTCTACTAACCGTAGACTAGGAAATGCGGCGGTCAGGATACTTAGTATTGAATATTTCGCATACCTGCTTCTGCGTTCTTGTTTTATCACCACATCCTAATAATATCAAAATTTCAATTCTTTGGGTATCCGAAAGACTCATTGTTAAAATAATGATCAACTTGACTAAAAACGTTGAAAGTTAATTAAAAACGTCATATTTTACAGATATTTTGAAATTTTCAAATTTAATTTTCTTGAAAAATTTACAAAATTCAAAAAACCTTATACTGCTGAATATATAATTAAGAACCCTTTCAAATGAGCTATCACACGCACCCTCGTTCCATTTAAACATTTTAAAGGGGTAGCTGTCACTCCTTGGGGGTTGGAGGGGGAGGTATAAAATTATGCTCAAAAAATGTCATTATAGAATTAAAAATTGACGTGTTTCAGGATTTTACTCATAAATTGTAAATTACGCAGATAATGAATTTATCCGTTACTTATGGACCTCACTATAATTTGAAATGCATAGGAATTGTGTAACCACTGATACAGTAGGTAGAGCTTGGAGGTTAATAATAGACCCGCGTTTTAACAGGGGCGGCTCGAGGATACCACTATTAGTGCGTTCCGAAATGTTAAACAGGTCTTCCCTTATGATGTCACATGTGATGGTGATTGTTGTAGCCCAACTAATCGACAAAGGAATCATAATCACAAGACACAAAACTTGCATACACACGGTAACCGATGCTATAACGTGTCTGTACTGTTAGTTGAGTTTCCATAAATTATCAATAACTGTTCCATATCTTCAGGAGTTAAGCTCTGGCGCATGTCGGTTAAAATAGCTGCCTGTATCCATGTGCCTCAACGAATCACAACATGTTACGCTGGTAGTGGTCTCCTTGGTAGAATGTCCGAAATCGTTTTTCTTCTGGATGTTGCTTTCACAAATACATACCTGTATCACATTCACTTGTATAACATTCAAGGCTGTCAACACTAGAGTAACAGTTTCGGCAATTCGTTGAAGCCCGTGTGCCAAACATGTGACGGGGAGGATTAAATTTGTATATGTCCTTGAAGCTTTCAAATGCATTTTCATGACTTTTGCCTCGTTCAGCCCTTCAACCACTACGCTAGCTATGTTCTGTATATTAACATCCGTTGTTTCATCAATGCTAAGCCACACCGTGTGTGTAAAGCCGACATCGGCCAGTTATAAATTGACAAACAGAAGTGAGACGACAGATAGACAGACGTGTAGCATTTGTCCTTTTTCACAACCGGCCGATGTCGGCTTTACACGGACTGTATAGTTTTATCGTGCCGTTTCGAGACAATTTTTTTTTTGGTCCACACACAGTGGTGCTATTTAAAATCGTCTAACAGTTGTTTTTGCTAACAACTTCTGATTAGGTAAACTAAATTCGCATGCTTTCCACTCACAGCGTTCTGGACAACTTGAACTGAACTCGGGATGATCTAATTTGGCGAATGAAATATTACACGTTACCGTCATTTTGACTAAATCCAAGTTAAATTATCTTTGTCTGTCTCGCGCACTCACAGTACCACTTACACGAGCTTTATGTTTGTCTGTAGCAACATGCTGAAAAACACCTTTTTTTACGTGTCACGTCAGTACACTGTTATACACGGTACAACGCAGTTCACTGCCATTAAAGGTCAGTTTCTCAAAAATTGTTTATCCAACGCTCTACCGTAACATGTGACGGACGCTGTCCCGATATTTTTACAAACTCATTCGACGTTTCATGCACATGAATGATGGATCGATCAGCGCAGGTTACCTATACCAAAAAAATACGTCATCAAAGTTGGCCGACCAAAAAGACGTATTTCTATTATTTATCTTAAATAATCTTGTCAAGGCTGTTACATTATTTGACAGACATTATTTATTTTACAATTGTGACAGTCATTTAGCAAAAGTTTGACAACAACAACGTTTCGTTTCGAGTTTCAATATAACTGCTATTTGTATTTCTCTGCTCATAGCCAGATATGATGTTCTTTTTTTTTTGGATGGCTCGTTATAACAATATTCCAAACTGCGTAAAGACCGGTCCTGGAATCTATTATTAATCTACGGGCTTTACTGAAAAGGCTTTTTTTCAATCTAACAGACATTATTTACACTATCCGGAAGTCGATCCATCTCTTTTTTAAATAGGACCATGTAATTGTTTTAGCTTACATACATATCGTATCCGCCTTAAAATTTTCTTTTCAACCATATATGATGGCATTTGTTTCTTTACTGACAGTTAAAATGTATTTCATTAATAAAAAAATTTTGAAGCTTAGTGGGCTGTGAAATCGAAAAATAACTACATATGTCGCTATGAACATCAACATTTTTTAAATCCAGTTCATTCTTGCTACTCATTTTTTTTTAGTTTTGAGAAAACTAAAATATTTTAAATAAACAATATTTTAAAGACAAAGACAGGAACGCCGTACTTCTATTTTTAAAGTGACTTTAATGGTGGGTTCATGCAGAAATTTTTAGTAATAAGAATAAGAATAGTAATAAGCATAAAAGTTAAACCTTCGTTTTATAATGACCCAGTTCATGCAGTAAACATAATTTTTAGTAATAATTTTAAAAATAAGGATTTACTGCATGAACTGGGTCATCATAAACAAGCTTTAATTTTATGCTTATTACTATTCTTATTCTTATTACTAAAACTCTACGCATGAACCCACCATAAGACACTGCTACGTGTTCCCTGTCACCCAGTATACTTCACGAATTCAACAAAAAGTTTCGCCAAGTGATATTTCGACAAAAGAACGAGGAATCAGAAAAACGAAAGAACGAACAATATACGTGCAAAAAATTACGTATTTCAGTGTTAAGTGAAAATTGTTCAAGTGTGGATTTATTTCTATGCCAATTCTCTTCCAGTACTAATGTTTAGTATCTACAGTAATTATGAATTGCTCTGGACTATAACCAAGAAATATATGACAATAAAGACATACCTACCTAAATACCTATGACCCACTCAGTTCAACAAGTGGAGAACAGCTATTTGTTTGTTAAATTTAAATATTACAATGCCACCCACAAACTGAATCAAGGTTATGTGGGTCATTCTACTAATTGCGATGCAATATATAGGACATCTGGTTTAAGGAAATACATTTCAAAAGTCGTTGTCGGAAGCAAAACAAAATATGCATTGCCCGAGCAATCATTTTACTTCCACGTTTTTAGGAATGTCTGTAAAACAATAATTAGGGTAGGGACAGGTACATACTTTTTACAAAATAAAACACGATGCACGTCTCCAAAGACGCTATTAAATGTACGCAGTGATACCACCACTCAATTATATTGAAATAAAAACTATAATGCGGTGTTTTATTGAATTTTAAAATTCGCGCTTGATATTCGTTGTTATGCAGTTGGCAAAGGTCCGAAGTTGCCGTGTTGTATTAAGGTGGATTTATATTATCCGGTCAGACTCGGTGTGGAAACTTTATATGTCCAGCAAGACAATCATTCTTATATGTATTTCTTATAGAAGTATTTATATTTAGCGAATCGGTTCCGTTCAGACACGTTGCTTGTCATCACATACCGTCCGTCATTGTTGAGAAGATGCTTTTCTACCACGATACGCGTCTATTATTTCGTAACGAGGGTTCACTGTGTTCTTGCAATATATCTATATCTGAAGACGAGAGATGTAAATAGTACTGATAATATAAACATCTCCCTTCTTTGTCGGAACGTTAATACGCCAGTCAATAGAGCTCGAAAAGGGTGAGTTTATGACACGATTGATACCTGAAATCCGACTACGGGATACTTTTAAGTTCAGTCCTTAGATGAAAACGTATATGAATTGGACTAGGAAATAGTTCACTTTTTTTTAATAACAAATTAGTGAAAAAAAAAAAAGGTTTTCAGTTTTTGCTTATAGAAAAAAAGTATTAAGCATGACTTCGCATCAAATAGAGTTGTAGAGATTTCAAAAACCTTTAAAATGAAAAAAATCAAGTCAATCGTTATTTTTCGCTGAAAACTCGGAAAAAACGCAAAAATTACCTTTTCTTAATAAATCGGTAATTCGAATATTTTTGCATTAGAAGAGTCAATCTTGTGAAAGTGTAGATAATATCACGAAGAATGAGGGTGCAAAAACTGGATTATGTCCGATGAATAGTTTTGCACAATAGTCGAATAAAGTTTTTTACATCGTATTTTGAATATTCCATAACACGTCGAGTGATAGATTAAATAACATTTTTTCGACGGATTCGGAAACTAAAGAGTGTAAACTACAATTCGTCCATTTACTTTGTTTCATTTAAATGCCATTAAATTGGTGTAAAACGCCTCTGAACACCGCGCAAAATGTTCGGCGGCGCGCTGACAGCCGAGCGTGGTATAGGTGGCGGAGTAGCGAGGGGGAAGCGGCGGCAGCGACCAGCAAATTTCGCGCGGTGTTCAGAGGTGTTTTACACCAATTTAATGCGCATTACATGAAACAAAGTAAATGGACGAATGTAGTTTACACTCTGTAGTTTCCGAATCCGTGGAGAAAATGTTATTTAATTTATCGCTCGACGTGTTATGAAAATATTCAAAATACGATGTAAAAAACTTTATTCGACTATTGTTTCGACTGTGACTATTATCCAGATTTTGAACACTCATTCTTCGTGATATTACCTACATTTTCCACAAGATTGACTCTTCTAATGCAAAAATACTCGAATTACGGATTTATTAAGAAAAGGTAATTTTTTGCGTTTTTCCGAGTTTCTCAGCGAAAAATGTACCGATTGACTTGATTTTTTTTCATTTTAAAGGTTTTTGAATTCTCTACAACTTTCCTATTGGATGCGGTGATTACTTCAATAGCTTTTCTTCTTATAAGCAAAAAATTGAGTTATTAAAAATAAAGTGCAACTATTTCCCTAGTCCAATTCATATACGTTTTCATCTAAGGACTGAACTTAAAAGTATACCGTAGTCGGATTTCAGGTATCAATCGTGTTATGTCAAAAAGCTCTATTGACTGGCCTATAACGCTACGTTCCCGCACCGTGTTTGACTGGATAATATAAATCCACTCTTTACTTGACATTTGTGGACAGCTTGAAATTATCTGACCCTTACATTGGCTTTAATACTGGTTTGTGCCTTTTTTGACCTTTTATTTTGTAAAATTCCACAAAAATCAAAAACAATGAACTTGCAAATCACTTAGATAGCGTAATCCTACCAAGAAGGTTACAAATATAGACATCAAAAAAAACGTCATCAACTCTGGCTATGAACGAGAGAGATGAAAATAGCGGTCATGTCTAAGCTTTTCGATTATGTCAAACTTTTGACAAGTGCACTGTCACAATAAGTAAAATAAACAATGGCTGTCATATGATGTGACAGTCTTCACAAGTAAATAAGGTTATAAATTCGATTAAGAATAGAAATACGTCTTTTTTTTCTTGGCCAACTTTGATGACGTTTCTTTTGGATGTCTCTATAATGCAATATTGAATCCAAGTGCTATTTGCAACATTTATAATAAGTGATATTTATGTACAAAAAACTACATTGCGCTATTTGTGCTCGCTGATAGTGTTTTTGGAAAATCTTTAATTTCCTTATTATACAGTGTTCGCCATAAAGTTGAACCGTATGTGATTTTATTTAAATATTCGTTTGATAAAAACTTTTGGTGACAATCACTTCTGCCTACAAAATAACTTAAAATGCACCAATTCAAAGTTGACAGCTAACATCTGGCAACTGTCAAAGTGATTTTTTAAAAAATATTTAGAAAGGCCTAAATTGTTAATATTTCGAAGTGTCATAGAAATTATGTTCCTAATGACATTTTACATATATATGCCGATTTTGAGCGGCACATTAGGATATCCAAAAAAATTTTATATTTTCGAAGTTTTTGATTCACTAACTAACTGATCTGAAAACATTTAAAATGCTTCAAAGCAGTATAAAGTCTGCTATTCTTTTTTTATTTTCATTATTTCAAAAATGTTGTCCGATTCCCAAATTCTTACTTAGTCTACTAAAACATCCGCTTAAAAATATTTTGAATCTATTAAATAGTCCATTTCTAAATTGTATACCATTGAGGACATCTTCTAATACAAATAAGAACTGAGTAATAAACCGTATTCAACTCTTCAAAACTATGTAGGATTTATTTAAGTGTGAAAGTACATAGTGTAGGAGTACAGTTTTATGGCTTTAACTTTAAGTAAATACATACCTATTATTAAAGTAATTGTTATTATTTTTTGAATTCGAATAAAGACAAATGGGCTGTGCAAACAATTTAAAGCAAAAAAGTACAGCTGACCTGTAAAGCTGAATTTTCCTGGGTGGAAATTTTAAGAAAAGTAACTTCTAATGAACTATAGAAACGTACTAAGAAGTTGTACTTAAATAACAAATGGTGCATATCATGTATTAACATTTATTAATAAAATCAAGCTTTTTAATTTTTCTGGTTGTTGTTATTTTATTTACACGTTGAATGATAAATCGATATTATTTAATTGTTGAGATATCTAAAAGATATGCTTCCCGTGTTTATTATGAACTTATAGTATATTTCAGATCTCAAAACCTGGGTAACAGATATATTGTTTGTTGTAAGTAAAAACATATTTATTTTATGTATTATGTATATAGTTGAACGAGCAATAGCGGAAAATTAAATTCCTAAGCTGTTGCAGTATTAACTATGAAATAATCACGGGAAATCAGCCGAACCTTTTGAAAAAGAAAACTTAAAGAATGGTAGGTAAAAAAAAAATCATATAAGCAGGTTAACTGGTATATTGCTAAAGAAAATATTCTTGTGCGTCACGAGACCTAGGGCATCATTAACAAATCCCAAATATTCAAGTACAAAAAAATGTTAAACAAAAAAAAGAACACACAATCAATCTGTCTTTGTAATGGTAAAGTAAAAAATGTGTGCTGCTGAAAAAAAATGTTGGGGCGAAGCGACGTTTAGCGTCATTAAGACATATTCCTTTATTTTTGCCTTAATTTTGAGTGAACCGGTTCGAGAAAAACTTCCTATGATCAATCGATCACCCTGTACATATGGAGATATTTAATTTATTCCGTTTGGAAGATACACACTGTATTCTAGGAATATCGTTTATTTCGAAAATAAAAAAAATAATCAAAATCAACAACAGACATTTTGTCAGAAAAACTTTATGATACTTCCTGGTACATGTCACGTAAAGAAATAACAAAGAATAAAAGGGTCCTTGGCGTCTTAGGTTCAAGCCATAAAATTCGTTCCTATGCAAATATTCAATGCCATCGTGATTGAAGCAACGATAAATAAAACATAAAGCATCACATAAGGCACAAAGAAAGGATGTGATTTATAAATATAATAATTAATTAAATCAATTATTACGCCTATTCGTTGGAGTATTAGCGTTCAAGCCTGGTGTCTTTACAGAACGAGATTATGGTTCGGTGTTGGAACAAAAGTAGGTTTCGGTGCTGTAACTTATTAGGCTGGTTCGTACATACGAGGTAAGTACTGTTCGTGTGGCCGAGAAACATTTTCATTACTCGCGACATTAATAACGTTCAGATGGACAACGAGGCGGTTTTTATCTTATGACTCGAGAATATAGATGTCCATTTTTTTTTAAAGGAATTGAATTAGTAATTTCTAATCCATGAGAGACATTAGCCACATATACAGGGTGAGTCTGAAAGAATGGGCCAACAATAAACTGGAGATACTAGACACCAAAATATTATGATTGAGCTCAACATGCCTTATACCATTGTCGCTGGTTTAGAGAGATACAGCGTGTTCAAGGTTTAAATTTTATTCTGGAAATTCTCAATAATTGAGAAAGTTTTGATAGTATAAATCTGAAAATTGGTGGTTTTATTTTTTTGTTGGTGTGAGAGAGAATTTTAGGCTTATTTTGACGTTGCTCCTAGAGGGCGATAGTTTCACCGTATTATTTAGGTAAATTAAAACTTATTTTTTTTATCTGTTGAGCCACGCATAAAATAATCGAGAATCTAAAAAACCTTCAATTACACAGAGAAAACGTACTCTTGTTTAGGTCGTCTAAATCTATCGGTTTTTAAGTTATTTACATTTAAAAGGTTCAATGCGTTTTGTTAAGGTTTTTTATCGATAGGAGCAATTAAACAACAGTAAATAACAATAACAATTTTTCGTAATGGTGATAATGATAAACTTCAAATCAAATTTAGGAAGTGTCCACCACCTGCCTCAATACATTTTAAAATACACCTTCTTAAATATCTCTGAATGTTAAACAAATTTTTTCAACAACTGAAGAGAATTAACTTCTTCCTGATAAACTAAATCCTTAAAATTTGACCATAAAGAGAAGTCCAGATGGTTTCGATCTGGACTTCTCAGTGGCCAAACAAATTCACTTCACGACTAATCCACCGATGACGAAAATGCTCATGCAAATATTGGCTTACTGGCAAGGCAAAATGTGGTGGCGCTCCGTCGTGCATGAACCACGTTTTCTCTTAATGCGAGTGGTACATCTTCTAGGAGCTCGTTTAAATGATGTTGAGGACAGTTTAAGTACCGAGGTTCAGTTAGATTGGATGCCAATTCAAAAGGTCCAATGACAAAATTAGAAATTGCACCACAGCAAATGTTCACCTTAAACTCACATCGAAAATGTCTTTCTTTTACAGGATGTGGATTCTCGTAATCCCACAAATGATTGTTCCTCCAGTTAAAAACTCCCCGTCTAGGGGAAAAATCAAGTTTCGCCTAATGGTAACTGGAAATATTTCGTGCAAAGTTTACGAAGGCTTGCCTGCTTTTCGGTGTAAAAATTGTAGATATCTATGGGTCGCCCCATGTCCGTTAAATTTTACTGCAAATACAAATCGATGTCGTACAATCATTCAAATTTATTGTCCTGAAATTTTAAAGTTATTATCTCCCCGTGAATTACGAACTTGCATAAAGTGTGTTGTAGTCAAAGTGCAGTAATACATGAATATAGCCGTTCTACACATATCCATCCGTGAACGTGCGTATAAAGTTGATAAGTCTGATAAGAGCAAAAACTACCCTGTTTTTGCTCTAGAACTGTTTAGGATCTGAGTTTAGCAGTGGCGGATCGTATCGGGTTATCGAATGTTAATAAATACTGGTTGCAGACATGGAAAGTGATTGCGTAAAGTGTAGGACTAAAGATACTAAATATCTCATCAGTTGTGATGGTTGTCAGGTACACATCTGCAAAACTTGTGCGAAAATTAACAGCATAAATGAACTAAGAGCATTACAAGTGAAGGACAAAAAAGTTTTTTATTTCTGCGAATTGTGCCAAAATTTTAATGCCAGCTTACAAACTCAAATCACCGACAAGAATGCATTAATTAATTCTAAAGATGAAATAATAGCCTGTTTAAGAGAAGAAATTGAATATCTTAAGGAAAAAATCAATAACACAACTGTTCATGCAACCCCAAGTTTTTCTGATATCTTGAAAACTCAAAAAGCAGATATTGATAATTCTGCAATTTTACGAAAAAATTTGCCATGCATTATAATTAAACCTAACAAGCATCAGGATAGTTTGCTGACCAAAAAGACACTTGAAATGAAAGTGAATCCAGCATCCGTAGCAGTAGGTGTTAATATACTCAAATCTGGTAAGAATGGATCAGTTATTATCAAATGCGATTCAAGAAAATCTACTGAAGTTATGAAAAATGAGGTTTCCAAGCAGTTGGGTAGTGACTATATAGTTGAAGAGTCAAAATTGAAAAAACCTAGTGTTAAAATAGCGAATATTAAGAACATGCAAGAAGACGAGCTATTAACAGCTCTAAAAAGGCAGAATCACTTTTTAGCCGATGAGGATAACATATCGATTAAATTGATAAAGAAAACTAAGAGAAACAGTGACATTTTCTTTGCTGTTGTTGAATGCGATGGACCTGTATTTAGAAAATTTTTAACAGCTAAAAAAGTTAATATCGGTTTTGAAAGATGTCCAGTGTATGAAAACTACCATGTCATCAGATGTTTTAAGTGTAACGGTTTTAATCACACAAAGCGAATGTAAGAAAAACCATGTTACTTGTGCGATATGTGCTGAGGAACACGAGACAAGATCTTGCACCAATTCTTTTAGGAAATGTATCAACTGTATGTACTCTAACCATAAATTAAAAACCAATTTTGACGCTGCTCATGAAGCTTATAACCTGTGTTGTCCTATGTATAAGAAACAAATTGATATTGTGAAGTCTAGAATTGATTTTATGTAATCAGTCACATTATTGTTATCATGATTTAATGTTTTTATTATGTTCAAAATGGAGAATTTAAATTCACTTAAGAAATTGAATATAATACAGTTGAATATTCGTTCGCTGTTACCCTAAAATTGCATTTCTACGTCAATATGTAAATGATAACAATAACTGTGATATCATATCAATTAATGAAACATGGTTAACTTCTGATATTACAGATGACGCTGTTGAAATATATGGATTTAAAATATTTAGAAGGGATAGGTTAACTAGAGGTGGAGGGTTAGCAAAAGTATGTAAGAAACGGAATAAATGTAAACTTAATTAAGTCTAATGTTAATAGTGAGACAGAACAGTTATGGTTATCTGTAACCTGCCACAGCGGGCGATTTTGCATAGGTACATTTTATAGACCGCCAAAACAGTCAGTAGATGATTTCATTAGCTCATTTGAAGATTGTCTTAACACTATAGGCCCTTCTTATGAACATATAATTTGTCTTGGAGATTTTAACATCAATCTATTCAATTCGGAACTAAACTCTTGTAAGTTGTTGACAGAAACTATAGAAAGTTATAATTTAAAACAAATTGTTGATTCTCCCACCAGAGTTACAGCATATAGTGAGACTTTATTAGACTTGTTCATATGTGATAACGAGTTAGACATTTACAAATGTGAAGTACTTGATATTCCCAGCAATATATCAGATCATAAGTTGGTATCTTGTACAATCCCGCTACTTGATAGGAAAACTTCACCCTTTGAATATACTTATAGAGATTTTAAAAACTTCAACTTGCAGGATTTTGAAAACGACTTAATAAGATTACCTTTTGATGACATATTGTACTTAAACGATGTTAACGAAAAATTAAATATATGTAATGCGTTACAATATAAAATATAACCGACCGACAATATAAAATTCTTAATTAAATTAAAAAAATAATGCTCTACGCAGATATAAAAAATCCAATAATATTGTTCATTTTAATTATTACAAGCAAATTAGGAATGTTACTAATAAGGCCATAGTAAGCGAGAAGAAAGCCTATCTTAGGTATAAACTATCAACAGCTGACACAAAGAACCTCTGGAAGCGTCTAAATAAGCTTCATATTTACCCTAGTTCAAAATCTAGTATTTCTAATGAACTGACTGATGATTTAGATTCAGTAAATGAACATTTTATTAGTACTGCTCAGTCACAGCATGTTCCTAATTCAGAAACATTAAAATTTTATACAAATCATTTGAAACACGAGGGCGATAAATTTTGTTTTCAATATACAAATGAGGAGGAGGTATTACAGACTATCACTGCCATTAAATCAAATTCTACTGGTTTTGATGAAATAAATTTAAAATTGATTGTTTTGGCTTGTCCGCATGTTTTTACCTTATATTGTACATATACTGAATTTTTGTATAGAGACTGGAGCTTACCCTGATGCGTGGAAAGTTGCATATGTGATACCGTTGCCTAAAAATAAGTCACCCAATAATTTACAAGATTATAGACCCATTAGTATCTTACCTACTTTGTCCAAAGTGTTAGAAAGGATTTTAAATTGTCAAATAAGACTATTTTTGAATAAATACAATATATTGCCACCAAGTCAGTCGGGGTTTCGGCCATTACATAGTTGCAGTACGGCATTGTTAGAAATCTCCGATGATATATCTACTATATATAGGAACTGTGATCAAGGCAAGTTTACAGCCTTAGTTTTACTTGACTATTCCAAAGCGTTTGATAGCATCAACCATCAACTACTGGTTTCAATTTTACACTACATAGGGTTTAGTGACATAGCCATGAAACTGATTGTCAACTATCTAAAAGAAAGAAAGCAAATTGTTAGAGTTAATAATGTATCTTCCAAAGCTTTAAATATTTCTAACGGAGTGCCTCAAGGTTCAATATTAGGACCACTTTTGTTTTGTATTTATACATCTAATTTAATAACTTGCATCCAAAGTTCCAAAATACATTGTTATGCGGATGATACGCAATTATGGTATGCTTTCGATGAAAATGAGGTACTTAATGCATGTGATGCAATAAACAACGATTTGAAGCAGCTGTTTTTGTCGTCCCAGGATCATTGCTTGACACTAAACCCAACCAAATCTCAAATTATCTTATTTGGTCCGCAAAGTAAGTTAGAAGTTGTTTCAAACAGTTGTAACATATATGTGGGTAATGCTCGCATTGAACTCTATAAGTCTGTAAGGAACTTGGGTATAATTATTGATTCTTCTCTAAGATTTTCTAATCATATAAATGCATGTATCAAACGAGCGTTCTGTAATTTGAAACTAATTTACGGAAACAAAAGTCTTCTAAATTTACAAACCAAGAAGCTTTTGTGTGATTCCCTGGTACTGTCTCATTTTAACTTTGGCGATGTCATTTATAACTCATGTTTGACCGTGAACGATTCAAATAGAATACAACGAATACAAAACTCCTGTATTAAACTAATGTTTGGGAAATGTCGCTCCATAAACACAAAAATTACAGATATTAACTGGTTGAACATGAAAAAATAGAAGAACCTTGCATTGCTGTAACTTATACCACAATATTATTGTAAATCAGGAGCCAGTATATTTATTCGATAAAATCAAATTTCAAAGAGAAATCCATAACATTGCTACCAGAAACCCTCAGTTGTTATCTATACCCAAACATAGATCGGCACTCTTTACACGGTCTTTCTCATATCAAGTAGCGAAAATGTATAATACTGTACCCTCACATATGAAAACCCTATCCTCAGATTCTTTTAAACACAAAATGCGTCAGTTAATATATGATCAAAAATTTGTCTTGTAATTCATGCCTTCATAGTTGTATTTATCGTACCATTTTCAGGAGCGTAGTTGCCGTCTCATATAAATTCTATTTATTTATTATTTTTTTTTAAATTACGTCACCTATATATACTTCCGTAATTTGTGTAATAATTGGTGTAATATTTATCGTCTTTAACCATCTTCTGTGTAATTTTGGGTTGAGTGGAAGAACAACGACCTCATTCTTGAGTAGTTGAACTCCGCCTTTTTAATAATAATGTAACTCTCATATATGTAATTACTAATTTCCCACTTCAATATTTGTCTAATTCACTCTAACTATGTTTGTATTATAAATATAATGTATGTAAATTTGCATTATTATTAAATAAAGACTATTTATTATTATTATTATTATTATTATATAACGCGTCTCACTGTTAGAAAAATGATTGTCGTGGCATTTTCTGATTAGTAGCTAGTCCTCTTGCACAAATAATAATCTAATACTTTAATGAAAAACTTAAAAACCGATAGATTTAGACGACCTAAACAATAGTATCTTTTCTTTGTAGAACTAAGCGTTCTTTTAGATTCTCAACTTGTTTTACGCATGGCAACAAATAAAAAATAATATGTTTCAATTTGCCTAAATAATATGGTGAAACTAGCGCCCTCTAGGAGCAACGTCAAAATAAGATCAAACGTCAAAATTTCAGAATACATTTTAAACTTTCAACACGCTGTGTCTCTTAAGCCTCATTGGTATAAGGCATGTTGAGCTCAATTGAATAAAGAGATTAGTTATGATAAGCTTTTCGCTACGATGAAAAAAAAAAACGGAACCATAAAGGCCTAAACCTAGTGCAAGAAATCTAATAGTTTGTTTATTTGTCCTGATTTAAGCAGCTTCAATCTAGTCAGCTGATAATTGTCAAGCAGAATACAACATGCTTTAAGCAGAAGACAAATAAACGACAATTTATCCTCAGCATCATCCACCTTCACATTAATAATTAGATTTGACATTTTATTTAATATAATAAATATTAACTTAAATAATTCTGAAGATGATGGAAATCACAACATTAACCGCATAATCTACGAGTCTTCATGCTTCCCACTCTGATTTCCAAAACCTGATAGAATTTCTCTTCCTTTGGAATTGAAGCAAGTTTAGCATGCCTCAATTACTTTGTGTTGGACAAATAAACAAGTATATTTTCTGCTACTTTTGCTTCAATCACTTTAAGCAGGACAAAAAACAAACTGTAAAACTAATCCAGAATTGGCCTAGTAGGAAAACAAACTGTAAAACTAATCAAGCAGGACAAAAAACAAACTGTAAAACTAATCCAGAATTGGCCTAGTAGGAAAACAAACGTTACTAATTTTGTCTCAAACGTTTAGTTTTCTTTGTTTATTGACAATATAACTCATATTGCTTCATTTTTGCGGGAAGAAACTTGGTTATAATAAATAATAATAAAGACGTTTGTTATTATTATTTCGCCGACTTTATAGTCACACTTCTCAGCGTAAACGCTGGGAAACATTCACCCATTCCTGCTGCAGGCAGTGATGGCTTGATATCTCATCCCTGCCTCCAGCAGAAATTAGGCTCAGGCGAGGGAGGAAATTCATCCTGTCCCAAAACCTTTCTAACAATGTGACAAGTTTGTAGTACAACTGCCTTTTGGCCATTTCTAATGACATTAAAAGATAGTCCTAATGCCGCGATGTTCTTGGCGAATCTCGTCGTCATCACTCCCCTCTGCCGATATTACTAGGGCGTACGTCTCCACTTTCTCCAGTTTCCATAGGCGCTTCAGCTCGATTGACAAATTTTCGTATTTCGCGATCTTCTCCCGTTCAGTCTTCTGAATGTTGTGGGTAAGTGGCACAGCGATGTATATGATGATCCCTCTTCGTTGTTCCTTGTTGATCAGCACAATATCTGGTCGGTTGAAGTCCACTGTTCGATCGGTGATGATTAGCCTATCCCAGTACATCACGGCAACTTCCGATTCCAGCACAGCTTCCGGGGCGTATTTGTAGTATGGCGGAGCCGTCGCTAATAGGCCATATTTGAGCGCCAGTTGTTGGTGAACCATCTTCGCAAGTTGGTTGTGCCTGCCGAGATATGCTGACTCTGATAGCGCGGGACACCCTCCTATTATGTGTTCTATAGTTTCGCCTGCAGTTCCACATTTTCTACATAGGTCTTCGACGTCGTCTCTCAGGATATTCTTCTGGTAATTTCTTGTTTTTATAACCCTGTCCTGAATGGCAGTCAGGAAGCCCTTCGGTCTCGGGGTACAGATAGCCGTCGGTAAGCCATTTTAATGAATTTTCTTTGTCGATGTGGTCTGGCTGTAGCATTTTTGGAAAACGGCCCTGCAAAGCATGTTCCATCCACTGGGTCCGGAGCTCCTCTTCTGTTGGTACGTCCACACAATCTCATTATTATTATTATTATTATTATTATTATTATAATAAGGTTCCGTACTTGTAAATAAATAATTAGTATTGTAAATAGCTAGTCCTTTAATTTGGTTTCCCGTACTTTTCATAATCCCGCAATTTTTTTGAAACTGATAAACACATTAAAAGTATTTTCTTTTTTTTTTCTTAAATGAGATTACATTTTTTATACTAGGTATACATTTATTTCTTGAATATATAATGTTTGCGTGACAGATAACTTTATTGTTTATTATTAATGTTAATCATTACTCCGTATGAGTTTCGCGGAAACATAGGTTTATCACTAGTAAATCAGTATTTTCTTTTTTTTATTACATATATTATATGGTAAAAAGATGTGTAGTAACCTTGTTGCGGTGTGATTCCCGCAATTAATTTGGCGACTGCCTCCATTACATCATACTGGATTTACGTAATGGTGTTTGGGTTTAACCGCAAATTATAGATATGTATAATAGGTAGGCTAATGTTAGGAGTTATTGTACTTTTTGTGTTTTTCTAATATTAAAGATCACTATCAGTGATGGCTCGTGAAGCTATTCATAATATTACAATCCGTGATGTAGACACAGTCTCAACAGAGTTCAGATCATCAAATTATAATATAGGACTTCTTTACCTCAACCGGATCACATATCTGCCCAAAACTTGGAGCGACATTAAAATATGTTTCGGGGCTAAAAAAGTTTGTTTTTATATATACTTTACTAGCGACCTGCCCCGGCTTCGCACGGTTTACGACATCGCATTAGAAACCTCTAAAATTATCAGTGTTTCTGTACTATATTATGCATGTATTATACATATAAACCTTCCTCTTGAATCACTCTATCTATTAAAGAAAACCACATCAAAATCCGTTGCGTAGTTTAAAAGATCTAAGCACACATAGGTAGTAGATAGATAGATAGATAGGGACAGACAGCGGGAAGAGACTTTGTTTTATACTATGTTATGATGATGGTGTGTCGCCTTTCGTGAAATTCCAAGATGGCGGCTCAATATGGCTCCATGAAGGGTTAATACAAAATATGAAAAATGGCATTATTTTTTCAACATTTCGAAAAATACTGGAATGGCTCCTGGAACCTTCGGCGCAGAAACAAAAAACTAGACGTTTTCCACGAAACACCGAACTACTATAATTTTCTCGACGCGCATTTCGCCAACTAAGTTGGCATCTGCAGGAGAAGATTAAAACTAAATTCTAACCTGCACACCCAAAACTGAAGTTAAAAATTCTTTAAAAGAATGTAACAACCTTATTACTCCTTCACTGATACAAAAATTACAATTTTCAAATCCAGTAATACCCAAATTATATTGTTTACCAAAAATACATAAACCAGGAAAATCGGTAAGACCAATTACAGCGATAGGATCCCCACCTTATAACTTGTCAAAATTGTTAACGAACGAGTTCGAAAATTTGCCTATTGCACAAACAAGTTTTTCAGTTAAAAATTCTAGTGAGTTCATTGACAATATCAAAATTATCCAATTGCAAGAAAGTGAATTTTGGTCTCGTTTGATGTACCTACACCTACCTGTATGCTCATTGTTTCCAAGTGTCCCAATCCTGCAAACTTTGGACTACCTCAGGGAATTACTCGATTTAAGTGGTTTAGACGATAAAATTATTAAGGAATACATTCGGCTTACTAGTATTTGTATGAATCAAAATTGTTTTCAGTATAATGGTGAATACTTTCAACAACACGAGGGAACGGCAGTGGGTAACTCCTTGTCACCTTTCATTGCAAATTTTTTTATGAGTAAATTTGAGCCACATGCAAATTCGAGTATTTCCCTAGAGTCTGGGTCAGGAGGTGTGGACGATATCTCCGCGGTATTTGATACAAAAGCAATTAGTTTAGATAATTTTGTTGCTAAATTAAATAATCGTCTCCCTACCATAAAATATATGAAATGGAACACAATGAATATCTACTATTTTTAGACGTATTAGTTATTAGAAAGAGTGAAAATAAGTTAGAGTTTGATGTATATAGGAAAGAACCGCGACTCTTAGATATATTCCCAACGATTCACACCACCCTTTTCAACATAAAATGGCAAGTTTTAATTTTCTAATTCACCGTTTGTTAAATTTCACCCTCAGTGAAGAGAGGTTTGAACATGAGAAAAAAATAATTAAGAATATAGCTAAGAATAACGGCTACTCAGTCCATTTAATAGATAAGTAAGTTAATAAGGAAGCATAAATTTAAGAGAACCCTGTTACAATTCCACGACTTTTCGTAGAGATACTGACAATTCGAAATTTGTTTCGTTACCATATGAACCTAAATTACCCGCGGACTAGATAAAATTTTTAAAAATATCAATATCAATTTGGTTTGTAATTCTAAAAATAAACTGCAGACGCTTTTGAGTAATCCCATAGACCAAATCGACAATAAGGAAAATTCAGGAATATACGAAATAAGTTGTAAAGACTGTGATCAAAAGTATATTGGGCAAACAAAAAGATCTATTTTGACTAGATTTAAAGAACACTTGATTCATATGAAATATGGTAGAACGGAAAAATCTTGTGTTGTCCAACTTGCTTTTGATAACAATTATAGGATAGACATAAATTATTTAAAATTAAAACTTAAATTAAATAATTGAAAATTAAAATTTAACGGTCAGTAGACAGTTGAATGCTTTGACAGTTTAGAAATCATTAGTGTAAAATAATAGTATGAATAAAGACAGATGTTATGGTTCAGGGACAGTGACGATAAATTAAGTATAAAGAGTGGAAGTGCGTAAGTTCAGAATTTAGTTTAATCTTCTCCTAAAGATGCCAACTTAGTTGGTAAAACGCACGTTGAAAAAAGTATAGTAACACGCCATTTGGAATTTTTTATTGAAATATCTGATATACCTCATTTGTACTTAATAAAGTCCTAAAACGAATTTTTAATAACTTTATTAGTAGAGCAGAAAAAAGTTCCCAACTCTTGATTTTTCGCATTCCAGAGGGTCTAATCCCTTAAGCTCATATAAAGAAGAAACAGGTTCAAATCTACCACAAGGAAGCACGTTCAAGGATACTGCCCATTAATATTCTTAGAATGTTACTTGGACCCCTCTCACAGTGGTGGCAGCAACTGCTCTTTATAAATGAAAATATAGCACGAAGGGGTCCACTGTTCCTGCGTGGGTACTGTTCCAGACTCTCCCCTACTCTTCTGTGGACCTGAAGTTTGGTGTGGCTCTCCTCAATCCTCTCGCCGATACATAACCACAGCCGCGTGTATTTTTTAATGCGCTTTTTAATCCACTTCAGTAAGTCACTGACTACAGTTGGTAGCTAGTTACGTAACGTTGTGCGACCTAAACAAGCGTATCTCTGGAACGTATTTGTTCCAGAACTCACCGAAACGGTTGATTATCGAATACTTTCGGGGTACATCGCACCGTAGCATTAGTAAGTCGAACATAAACGTCATCAACGGCATACTCTTTTATTTTTGTTTCACATATTTATGTACTACAATCGTGTTTGTCCCTACACTACCCTGTTCTCACAATTTCTTACAATACGGTCGTGTATAAAAATAAATCCTCGAAACCACGGAATTATTCGCTTTGTAGTGAAGTATTTTTAGTGGTTTGTACGTGTAACATTTACTATTAATGTAATGCAATAACGACGCCAACGACATAAACACCTCGAACCCACTAATAATCGTCTGAATCTCCCAGACTGGGGAAACATTGTCATTAAAGTCAATGACCCGCCCACCGCGTGCACTGAATTGTGGCATGTTCGGCCAACTCTACTAATAGTTATCTCTCCGGGGTATGTATTTTAGATTTTATTGGCATAAAATTCTTAATTATCATCTGTTAATTTTCTATAATAATTTTTAATTAGCTTATTTTTTAGCTTACTTAATCGTTGACATTTCGCTTGTTTGTTTTACTAGTGTTGTTCGTTAAAATGCTATATAATATGGATTGAGAACTTGACGAAGACTTTTAATTAAATTATTAGAAATGACAGTTTCAGATTTTAAATCCTCATTATATTTAATATTAGGTCATTGTAATGAAAGCACGTGGAGGGCAGCATATGTTTTGCTTAGGGAAATTGATGCACAATTCTTTTTAGTTTGTCAAATGTTAAATGCTAGTTCGTCATCCTCAATCATTTTTTTCTGCCAAAAAAATTTGTTATAAAGATACGAGGTGTGTAAATTAGATAAGAGCTGGCTACGTAGTGTCCGTCTAGCAACATTGAGGAGAGGGACTTGAAAGAGCGCATTGTTGATCGAAAATCCCTGGCTAAGAAATAAAAAACAAATTCGGTGTATTCTGTTTTAATTCATATGTTTTGGGAAGCAGGGTTTCCTGGGATTATTAAACGAGACCTGGTTTTATACCTCCGTTCTACTTCAGTCGAAGTTGGCCACCTTCGAGTGCGTAACGTATGAGATTCGGTCCCGAAATACTCAACGTTCGTGTGTTGTGATTTTTGTTATACAAAGGGAGAGAAAGAGAGCTACTCTTGAAGGGATGTAAAATATTATCTAGCATTAAAATTAAATTTTTGTATTTCATTGGAAAATAAATGTTACTCCCTTATAATGCAAACAGTGGGGGAAGAAAAGGAAAAAGTTTCTACTGTCACTAACACTAATTCACAATTTAACTAGAAATATTAGTAAAAGAAATTCTAAAAGTCAACCTCATTTCAGTAAATATGCAAAAAATAAAGGATGTCGAGAGGGGATTGTCGGGGCAATTCCTAACTTTATGCCTCGTCCAGAGCGGGTGTTCATCCCCAATACAGTGGAGGGAGTTCCCAACCAGGGGGATATAACCGTGTACTCTTGACCAGTGGAGGAGAAAGGGTGTCTCAATGTTCCGTGAAATATATTTTTTATTTTATGCCCTAATTCCAGGCCTCTCCAACACGAGGCACTCGGTGCCGGCGCGCACCGGTGCTGCACCTCGCAGCACCGGTGCACCCCCTACCTTCCCCACTCCTCCGCACAGCCCGCCTTGCGAGAAGGCATATATCTGTGTTGCTTTCTGTTTCTATCTTCTCTCCCCCCACACACACTCGCTGGGACCAGGTTACCCACGTAAACATCAGAGTCACGCCTCGACCGTCGGCGGAACAAACATTCTTCGTCGCATGGACACAATTGTTGGTGACGAAAGGACGGAACTGGTAACCAAACTAAAATCAGAACTACCAAACATTCCAGAGGTACGCGTCATTATTTTAGTACTATTTATTAAAAATGACCTTTTCGGAAAATATCAGACCTTTAACGTTTCTGATATTTAGATTTCTAATTTAATTTTAACTTTTATAGTCCAGTAGGCGGGAGATAAAATCAAAAAACTTTCTTGAAACATCTAGGGTTGATTTCATATTTTGCTGAGAGAAGGGTCCGTGAGCAGCAGGGTTACGATTTAAACAGTCTCTAAGTGCAATGATAACACAAGGCTAACAAAGCTAAAGTTATTTTTAATTATTTATTTGTTGGAAAAGTTAAACAATTATCAGGCTAAATCTGAAAGAATAGCTAGTTGTAACTAGAAGTTACCCTGAAAATTGGGAAAGCTCGACGGTTAACGATTTACAAATTAACGGTCGAGATTTTCGAAAGCCTTAATTAACAATACTGCCATTCTTTATTTACAGTAGATTTTGATCGGCTTAGGCTAGAAAGTGCAATCTCTCTAGTTTGAGGCATGAGATCTTAAAAAAATGAAATGGACCAGTTTGTAGCGCGTGTATTTGACGCGACGAAATTAATCATCTAGCGTCGCGTGAAAAAGATAACAGCTTATTAGCCAATTGTTGGTTAGCAATTGCACTTCGGGAACTTTCGGTTGGGCTTCATTTTCTAAATTTAATATGGAAAAATTTTCTTCATTGCACGTTATATACCGAAAATGCACAGGAAGTTATATGCGAAAATAGGGGGTTTTCGCATAATTGTTTATTTAAACAATGTTCCTACGGATGCTGCTCTACCGGACCCCGCTCATTGTATACTACGGAAAAAATACAGGGACTGGAAAAACATGCCCGCAGTCGCAAGAAACATTTTGATGATTTTAGCTCCCTGACTATTGGACGTGGTGCTGTCTCTGCCATCCCTCGGCTCAACGGTGCCGCAGCCCGACGCGAGTGCTTGGCCGGCGCTCGGCCGGAGCGGCAATAGCACCGGAGTTGGAGGGCCTGAATTAACCTAATCCAACATAACTGAGGTTCCCTGCGATCAATTTTTTAACACAAAATAATTTTAGTAACCTAATGTAACTTAACTGAAGCGGTTACTTTCGGGCCGCCATTTTGTTTTTTTCTTTGAAATATAAAGTACAAACTTGAAATCAGCGACCCAAAAGACATTAAATTCGATATAGTTTGACAAATTTTCTACCTTTCTCGATTTTTGCGGCCAGGATTTTCCGATTCTAACCCACTGTGGGGCGGTAGGTTAACAAGTAATGCACCTGCAGTACAAGTTTGAACTTATCAGTCATTTGTTTGTTCTTTTGCGACTGTTTTCGTAAACCGTTTTCTAGTGCGTTTTAAGAATGAGGACATTAATTTTGAGCAACGGTTGCTATCAAGTTTTGCTTCAGACTTGGACACAGCGCAAACGGATAGTTTTGCAAAACTTCAACATGCCTACGGAGACAGTGTTATTTCAAGAGCCCATGTTTTTCGTTGGTTTAAGGCATTCTCAGAAGGAATAGAGTCGATTGAAAATGAACCACGCAGTGGAAGGCCTTCATCTTTAAGAACCAATGAAAATGTCGATACAATACGGGATCTTGTGCGTTCAGATCATCGGTTGACGACAAGAATGATCGGGGAAGAGTTAAATTTGAATCACACCACTGTTCATCAGATTTTGACTAACCAATGGGATGGAGAAAAATCTGCGCAAAAATGGTTCCAAAAGCCTTTCGCAGGAACAACGTCAAAGAGGCAAAGCACACTAAGCAAAAGGTGACTTGACTTTTGGAATCTATTGAAAATGATCCCCATTTTATGGAACGTGTTATTACTGGTGATGAGACTTGGGTGTTTGTGTACGACCTGGAAACCCAGCTCCAAAGCATGGAATGGCACAATTCAAGCTTTCCAAGACCCCAAAAAAGTGCAAGTGGAAGATCAAATGCATGCTGATTTTCGTTTTTTGATAGCCAGGAAATTGTCCACAAGAGTTTGTGTCTCCACATCAAATAGAAAATCAACACTTTTACAAGAGGTTCTTGAAAAACCTCGAAAAAGGGTCGTGCGTGTGAGATCAACATCAAGAACAACTGCCATTTCAGTAAACAAGTTTTTAGCCAGTAAAAACCTGCCTGTGGCTCCGCAGTCTCCTTATTCGCCTGACTTGAGTCCTGACTTTTTTCCTTTTCCCCGAGAAGTTACCTGAAGAGACGTCATTTTGGGACCACAGAAAACATTAAAACGGCTGTAACTGACCAGCTGAAGGCTATGAGTTCAGCACTGCTATGAGGAATGGAAGGACCGTCTGCAGCGCTGTGTGGCTTCCAAAGGAAGTTATTTTGAAGGAGACAATATTGAATTGTAATTATATTCGAATAAAAAAAAAAAACAGTATCATTACTTAATTTACACATTTCGTAGGCAGTCAGTGACGCTGACGGTGCAGAACTTATCTGTATTCCTCCTTGATAGCAGCGTAACCGTTGTTCACATCTGAATACTTTTTAATTGGTTTACTTTCGTTATATCTCTACAGATTTCCGTATATTTTCTACTGCTTAAGTGATGACTTCAAATGACATTTCTGTCAAAGCCATAATTTGATCGATGGCTAGGTTACGATGGATAGGTTACGATAGTTCTCCTTGAATGAAATGTTTATAGATTTCATCTTGCTTTATCACGCGGCAAAGGTCTTCAATATTTGCTTTTGCAACCTTCTTTCGACATTTCCTAGTAAGTGTTACATTAATTACAATATTCATCACAATGTGAATCAAGATTAGTTAAGCCAGCTTTAATAAATGGAAATCGGATTAAAATTAATAGTTAACTGCGAAATATCCTGTATTTATTATAGTTTCACGAGACGCCAATGACTTATCTATTGAAATAATCCGGGATTTGTCCCTAGGAATTATCAGTAATTGATTGGTTGTATATTTGTCACGAATTTATTATCGATAAATGAGTGATGAATGAACTGTATCCTAAGTTCATTCATCACTGCATTAGGCAAGTAATACATTCATATTGTCATGTGTGCCTTAAATCGCTTTAAAATTGTTACTAATCCTTTTCGTTCTTATTGTATTCATATTGTGTAAATTTTTTTATTTTAACAAAAATAAAGGCGACGCTGTTGTACCAGGATCTACAAATGCAAACCTCGTGTTTGCTTCTGGTATCAACCATATCATCTACTTTTTTCGCGGTTATTCCGAAATTCGCTTTTAGAATATTGTAAAAGAACATTTGCTCCATAGTAAAAAAATATTGCAACTATTAAAAGTATATACGAGGTGTGGCTATTAAATAACCGAACTGCTGTCATAACACTTTTTGTTCGTTACCAATTACAGTAGCAACTATTTCGCCTTCAATGTACTCCCCTTAGCGATCTCTACACCGCTTCATACGACTTTTCCATTGTTGAAAGCAGTGCTGGAAGTCCGCTTCTGTCAGCTGGTTCAGAACCTCCGTCGCTTTTGTTTTAAATGCTTCCACACTTTCGAATCTTGTCCCGTTCAGTGTCACCGTGTCTAACAAGCCTAGATCAGTGTCAATGTTGTTTAGAATGTCAGCGCAAATGTCCATTCTCGATTCCTTTTGCTCGGGAGGAGGGAAAAGGTTTTGGCACTATTTTTGCGCAAAATTTGCGTATGTTGAAAAAGCTGGCAAACACACTCTTTGTCAATTCCTGTTATTTCAGCAAGCCCTCGGATGCTTAGACGTCGATCTAAGATCGCGAATTAATTTACCAATATTTTCAATGTTTTCGTCCGTTTTTGACGATAAGCATTCATTCCCGTACACTTCTTTTAACATTGCATAAGCTTCGGTACAAGTGTTCTTCAGTTTCAAAAGAAACTTGAGATTAACCCGTTGCTCCATTTGAAAACTTAACTTTTTCGACGCGCCATTGGTGCGTAGACTAATTAAAACGACTGCTACAGTCAAACTCAGTCACTGGCTTGTCCAGCGAGCTCAGGGTGGGAAAAGTATCTCCGGACACAGTTCTGTTCAAACTTGTCACGACACGCTCGCAGCATCAGTTCGGTTATTCACTAGCCACACCTCGTATACATGCTGAAATCTGGAAATCATTATACCTAATAATTACAAAAATGAAGACATACCAATTCTGCAATTCTGACACCAAATGATTCGAATTCAGTGCGTCAACTATTTTATTTCTCTTAATAATTTACGGTTTTTGTGTGAAATAATTAATATTGTCAAAAAATAATAAACGTGGACAGTATTGAACCAACAGATACATTGCAAGTTTGTTTTGAATGCAATCAAAACAATTACCAAGCAGTGCATTTTTACATGCTTCATTTTCCAAGTAGAGAGGTTCCAGAAAAGGGTTAATTTAAACTTGTAGTAAAGTTGTTTAGTAAAACTAAACGAATATCTAAAAAGTACACAAACACAGACGTACGTAAATGAGCTATTTGAAGATATTCATATCATATTAGACACACATGGCAAATTCGTTCAATTGCCGAAACAAAAAAAAAAAAAAAAAAAAAAAAAAAAAAAAAAAAAAAAAAAAAAAAAAAAAAAAAGGAAAAAAAAAAAAAATTAAAAAAATAAAAGGGCCAACCCCCCCCACCAAAAAAAAGGAACAGGACCGTAGTCAGTTAACGAATGAAAATATTAATATGTTTACATAAATTATGTAGCAACATAATACTATTTACCACAGTACCAAATAGTACGGTTAAGTCAATGATAAAATACCTATATAAATTAAGATAACACGTAACAATGGCAACACTTACCTACATTACATTGTTGTAAACCCGATCGACATATGCAAGTCTTAACGTACTTTCATAAGACATTTTTCGGTCCATATATTTTTTCTAAAAACGTACGTAACTTCGGAGTTCTCTAGTTTGTTTAATGGAATATTGCTTGCAACAAAGGATTCTGTAAGTTCGTATGAAAAATACGGAGTCGTCGGCGCTGGACGAGGCATGGCTTTTCAGATGTCTTGTTACTTTAGTTTTATCTGAAGAATTTATAATGCGTTCACATACAGTACAAAAAAGGTCATTTCCTTGAATACGTATGTCCCTAAAACCCTCGGGATCACTGTCAAACCACGTTTGAAATACTTCCCGTCTACTTCTTTTCACCTTTAGCATGGTACCTCACTTTATTCACTTCTCCCCTCAACTAATAATTATTAATATTTATAAAGTTATTTAAACACACGGCGAATACGTAAAAACAAAACATATCAACGCGATGCAATACCAGCGACTGTCTGTTACAGCGTGCCATAAATAATTAAAATTGCTAGCTGTTTTCGTAATGCAAGTCAGCTGTGAGCTGTGAAGGCCAACGAGTTAAGGGCAGGACATGTCACAGTGTCGGCCCTGTGACATTCGCGCTTGATAATAAATAATAATATTTAATAATGGTTTGTTCCTACAGACGTTAACTTTTTGGACATAATGAACTTTTCAGTGTCAGATTTAGCTTGTTTTTAGCGGGTTTCGAAGAAATGAACAGTGCCAGTCAACTCGGGAGGTTCAAAACTGTAAGACATAATAGTTGCCTCGATTTTTGTATTTTTGGCGTTTAGTAGGTTTTTAACATACTCGACTCAATTGTGCATCCGAGGAAAGTGTGACTAAAACCCGTGCTCTAAGGAATATGAAATCAAACCAAGAGTAATAGCTCTACCTGTACCTTTTTCCCGCATAAATGTTCTAACGCTTTTGTTGGTTTTCTTTCCCAGTCCGTGTGAAATTTGCCTCAATCATGGAAGAAATGTAGTCTAAAGGAATACAATTCAGTAGGAAGAACCAGTAATCAGTTAAAAATACGAATTTTATGACTCACTAGGTTCCGTGTCTATTGCAGAACGACTTTCAAAATATACAAATTCGCACGTTGAAGCCACTTACCGATCATGTTCAAACCTGCCGCTATCCTTAGGTACATGATTCTTCAGGGATTTCTCATAGTAATTGACATAAACAATAATTTACATAATTTGACACACTAGGTCCCTTTTTGCATGCGGGGTCACATATTTAAAAGTAAGTTTTCCTCTAGCACGCAGCCATTTTGCTAAGTGAACAAAACACCTACACAAAAGGATACATTATGTCAGTGTATTCTTTGTATGCAGGGGGTGATCTGTTCACCAAGAAGTCTTTGACCAGAACAAATAGATGCAGTCCATGATGCGCACAGCTTTCTTTTATTGACTTACAGGACTACAGGTCAACAAAAACAAAGTTGGCTGCGCCATGAAGTGAACCATGGTATTCCCATATATTTTGGCCTGCTGAAGTAAACTCGGTTTTGGGTTTATGTGTCAGTTTTTTTACAGTCAAAAATACAGTGAAAAAATCCATTCAGTCATAGGCATTTTTAATTATAAAAAATCCTGTCGTATAGTGCCAAATAGAAGGTCATATTCAGTTTCAGCGGGTCAAAATACATGGGAATAATATGTATAGTGTGGTACACAAAATACGAAGTGTAGCTATTAAATAACCGGACTGATGCTCCTACCAGTGCGGTGCGAGCGTGTCGCGACAAGTTTGAACATAACTGCGTCTGGTGACACTCTCCCCACCCTGAGCTCGCTGGACAAGCCAGTTGGTCGCTCAGTTTGGATGTAACAGTCGTTTGAATTAGTCTACGCACCTGTGGTGCGTCGAAAAAAATGTGTTCAGATGGAGCAACTGGTTAAACTCCTTTTTATGTAAAACCTTTATAGAAGCTTATGCAATGTTAAAATAAGTGTACGGGAATTAATGTTTATCCCGCACAAAAGTTATTGAATGGCTTAAACGGTTAAAGAGGGACGTGAAACGACCAAAGACGATCGGCGCCTCGGACGGCTCTCAACGTCAAAAACTGACGGAAACATTGAAGAAATTGGTAAATTAGTCCGCGAATCGACAAAGAATGTGTTCGCCAGATTTTGTATGAATCGTTGAACATGTGCAAAGTTTTCGCAAAAACGGTGCCAAAACTCCTTACTCCCGAGCAAAGAAACAATATTGATACTGATCCAAGTTTGTTAGACACGGTGATTACTTGTGATGACAAGATTCGAAAGTGTGGAAGCGGTTAAAGTAAAAGCGACGGAGGTTCTGAAGCAGCTAACAGAAGCGGACTTCCAGCACTGCTTTCAACAATGGAAAAGTCGTATGGAGCGGTGTAGAGATCGCCAAGGGGAGTACATTGAAGGCGAAAAAGTTGCTACTATAATTGGTAACGAATAAAAAGTGTTATGACAGCAATTCGGTTATTTAATAGCCACACCTCGTATGGCCTATATAAACTGCCGAAAAAAATTAAGTTGTTAATTTAAAAATGGCCGATGATATTATTAATTCGGAATTTTAAGTTCAGATTTTAAATAAAAAAATCGCTAAATGGTTATATTGAATTTCGGGAGTATAAAATAAGTCGTGTAGGCCATGGGGATGCATACCTGTAGGTTCAGAAGAAGCAGTTTTGGACGTTCTTTGAAACAAAAACAAAAATTAATCAAGTGTCTGGAAAAATGAGAATTATGTGGATTCATACATAAATAAAAGTAGTTACCCTGTATGTATTTAACATTTAACATAAACACTATTTTTTTAAGTCGTCCCGTATGCCAAAGATCTTGCTAGGAAATATCCAAATTGAGTTTTGAATGTTTAAGACATGCACTTTGATTCAGTTCTTAAGTTAATACACGTTCACGTGAGTGATATTTCTCCGAAGAATACATCTAATTACTAATTTACACTTGTTAACAGGCAACGACAGCTGTAGAAATAACTAATGTCTACTATATAAACGGCTATAATTAGTTTACAGTCTATGTGAATTATATAGGCATACTGGGACTCTTTAGGTAGGCTCATTCCATCGTCAAACTATACTTTGTATAAAATAAAAACCGGTGCGCGTCACCGATGACGTTATTAAATGACTGCACTGATACCACCACTCAATTATAGATAAATAAAAACTACATATAATGGATTATTTTATTGAATTCTAAATTTCGCGCTTGATATTTGTTGTTATGAAGTTGGCAGCAGATCCGAAGTTGCCGTGTTTTATTACTTGATATTTGTTAACATTTTGAAATTATCTGAACCTTACATTGGCTTTAATAGTGGTTTGTGTCTTTTTTTGAGCTTCAAACTTTTATCTTGAATGTTAATATTGCAACATTTGGATTTGAATTTTCCGACGCTATTGCTCGTTCAATATACAGGTTGTGTAAAGCCAACATCGGCCACTTATGAAAAAGGACAAACAGAAGTGAGACGACAGATAAGAAGCAACCGCATACGCATCGAAGGTAGTGGGAAAATAAGACCGGCCCCCTCCTGTTCCTAAACGGCACGGACAACTGACGCATGCGCAATAGCGGGGGAGTCACCTAAGCGCGCATTGGCGGAACAGTCCGCGCGTCGTTCAAACGCACAAACCTTGCTACGCAACGCGCTTAAGTTAAGCGCGCCACGAGAGTTCAGGCAGAGTTCCACCAATGCGCGCTTAGGTGCCGCCCCCGCTATTGCGCATTTACTGGTGGTGAGTGGGCCGGTCTTATTTTCCCACTACTTTCGATGCGTATGCGGTTGCTTCTTATCTGTCGTCTCACTTCTGTTTGTCCTTTTTTATAAGTGGCCGTTGTCGGTTTTACACAACCTGTATAGTATATAATACATAAGTAAATACTCGTATATTTTTATTTACAACAAAAATATATGTATTAAACCTAGGTTTTGACAGCTGAACTATCGTACAATTTATAATAAACATATATCTTTAGATATCTCAACAATAAATAATACAACAAACACCACTTAAATATTTACAAATGAGTAAATAAAATAACAACAACCAGAAACATTCAAAATTAATTATTTAATAAATGTTAAATGTAAAATGTGTAAACACAACTCGTAACGTCTTCTTAGTTTATTAGGACAAGTTACTTTTCTGAAAATATTTCCACTTAATTTAGCACAGACAACACTAATTTAAAAATGGACAATTTAGTAGATTAATATTTTCAAGCGGATGTTCTAGTAGATCAAATAAACATTAGGGGATCGGACATCATTTTTGAAATAATGTAAATAACAAGAGTTCAAAAAATCAAAAAATATTACGATTTATAAAGAATTGTTAAAAAAAATCGAGGTGTCGCGATGCCATCGTTTTCTGTTAACATCGTTAGCAAGATATATTTTTTATTTCTGTCATAAAAGGCAGAAGCTTCTGGCTTTAGTTTTCTAAACTTTAGTTTAAGAAACTAACCTTAGTTTAGTTTAGTTTATTTGTCTTTAGGAAAGTAAATTGATATACTCTACAGAAATTATATTCATTTAGCTAGCAGTATATGAAAAAGGCAGATAGTGTATTCAACAATAAATGAGCCATAACTTTTTAAATATTCTAAACAGGGCCGTAGCTAGGTCTCTACTGCTGTCAGGGCCTTACTTTTTATAGTCGGGGCATGTCTTAAATTTCTGGGACCGGGACAAGGGAGCACCCGGAAAAACAAAGGTGCGCAGGCAGGAGCGAAAATAGCGCTGCAGGCGAAAATTTTTCAAAATTTCACGGTCACGCGTTTTCATGGCATTTCAGAATTTCAAAGAAAAAATCATTTATGCAAAAATATAGACTTTCCCAAGAATCATTTTTGAACTTTGATCCGGCGATAAAAATAATATAAACCTTGGCCGGGAGCTCACCGAGAAAGTTAAGGTTCAAATTTTCAAAATTTTGAAATACGTTTTGTTTTATATATTTCGAAAAATAAATAAATGGAATGGAACAATGGAATGTATTAATAATTTTATCTAGTTTTACAAAAAACAGTAAATATTTATTAGATTTTCGTCTCTATTTTTAGAAGTCTTCAGGCGAAATTTTCGGCCTGCCAGGGCGCCGCCCTGATCCGCCCCCCACCTGGCTACGGCCCTGATTCTAAATAAAAATAATGGTAAATAGAAAAGAACTCGTAATTAATAAACCTTTGTAATGGTAAAGTACAAAAGTAAGTAAAAAAGGTATCAGCTGAACAAAAATGCAGACGTCATTAACACACATTTTTTTATTTTTTTATTTACGGTTTACGAAAACAGACACAAAGAACAATAAAATGACTCTAACAAGTTCAAACTTGTTAGAGACCATGTTATACTATTTCTAATATAAATGTGAAGACATAAAAAAGCAAGGTTGTCAGATATATTTTTCTAAAATTGCTAAGCTCACTATACAATTATACTTCATACTTCAGTAAACTGTTAGTTCGTGACGTTCTTAGAAAGCTAGTTTGGAAATATTAAAAAAAATCATACATATAAATTTATTAGTTAGCGTTAAAATAAGGCGTTTAAAATTGCTGTAAAAAATAATTATCCGGCAATGCTTCGCCGGCAACGCTTCGCTGCTGGCGAAGAGCTGGCAACGGCTTCCGTTTAGCCAGCCAGCCGTCGGTCAGCCAGATCCATTTGCAGTAACCCATTAGAATATTGTGCTATTGCATTAAATCCAATGCGTTAGATATTTATGTGGTCCTGTGGTCCATTGTGTCGTAAAATGTTTTACGACGTCGTTAAAATGATTTATGACTTTTGGAATTCTTACTTATTTCCGCCAGTGACATTCATTTCAGCTAGGTTTATTAACACAAATAATATTTTCAGATTGTCTGGCTAAATGAGCATTATTTACAGAAAATTATATTACAAATATTAAGAGTTTTGTATGCAGGCTAATTTTAATCTCCTATATGATTTGTATAGAAAAAAATATTTCACAATTTTCGAATTTATAAAAGATATATGCACGCCATTGGGCGGCGTTAGCACTCAAAGGAATTAAAAATATACGTCTTCACATTGAGTTTAGAAAGACTATAACCTACCATCCTTTCAAGTCCCGTCTCCGCAGTGTTGCTAGATCGGGCGCTACATTGCCAGTCTCATTACTTAAATGACACACCTCGTATGTTCTAATATATTCTGAAATAATTATATTTTATATTTTCAAAAAATTGTATAAAAAATGTGTTTCATATCATGTTATGGAGCTTTTATGGAGACTGTTTGGTGGTTTGACAGGATTTAAAAGTTATGTTTCTAGAATGCGTTAGTAATAAGTGTTAATACGTTATATCCGATTTAGAGTGCATGTACTTGTAAATAATTCAGTGGCGCACCTTGTATTAGATGGATGACGCAGAAGTGATTACTATGACTATTTTTGTACCTAGTTCGATTGACGTATCTGTTAGATATTTTTGGTCCAAAAATTGATAGCACAATAATACATTCTTTAAATGACAGTGTGTAATCGTCAGAAATGTCTAATCGATTTTTTTTAAATATTTACCTACTTTATTATGGATACAGTATTTTATATATATATATATATATATATATATAAAATCTAAACATAAAACTGTCTCTAATTTTTTTTTAAACTTTATTTACTCGATTTTATTATTAATCAGAAACATTAAATGAAGTTTTTATGTGTGATATAAATTATATGTGATGTAAATACATTATACATTCATTCATTTTATTATAATAGTTCATCAAAAAACTCATAATAAATGTAAGTGAAAAATTTAAGGAAACATGCTTTATTATGCAGTTAAAAGGAGTTTAAAGTTAATTATAATTAACTTTAATTAATAAATGATTATTTATCTAATAGGGCCTATTATCGGTGGGTGTAATACAGGGTGATTCTCGAAACTAAATCGTGTGTGACATCAAAGTGTTGGTAAAAAAAAGTTCTCCTGAAGATGCCAACTTGGTTGGCGAAACGCGCGTCGAGAAAAGTGTAGTAGTTCGGTGTTTCGTGGAAAACGTCCACGTTTTTTGTTTTCTACGCCGAAGGTTCCAGTACCCACTCCAGGACAAAGTGTTGGTAACAAAAAGCACTATTTGAATAAAGTTTTGAGTCACGGTGTTTTCATTTGACAACATTGAGAAAACACGAAAAAATTCTCTTCGCTGTATTTAAACGCTTAAAAAATAAAAACTGTCAACGAGGACAAGATAAATTATTTTTTCTAAGACTACTTGACACAAATTGATTTTTTTTTTAAATAAATTCTAAGCACTTTAAATCAAAAGGTTTAAATCAAAATGTAAATGACATAATATGTCAAAAAGTGATAAGTGAAGTATATCGTGCTCGCAATGCCATTTTAAGTCAAAACAAGTGAACATTTTCTGTTAAACCAAAAATGAATAAAAATCGCCGAACATGTCAATAAAGGCAGATTTACGTCTAATAGGTACGATTCTATACTTTCATTATTTTATCTTTGGGTAATATTTACTTAATAATTAAAAAAAAAACAATCAAAGATTAAATACCAAGTTGGAAATGTTAACACAAAATATTAATTGATTTTTATGCGCCGACTTTAAATGGCTTTAAAAACAAAAATATTCGCGATAAAAAGAGTAAATCCATCTGTCAATTTTAATACAGAATCAAAATTTCTTTATTTATATTTACTCCAGTTTGATAAAAAAAATGTTACCTAAACTTGATTCATTTCGCAACAGTGATCGATCCTTTATAAATTAAGAGCATGCCAATATTCTCAAAACATGGAAAAAACGAGGGAAATAAAGCGTTCAAATCGAGAAAACAAAAAAATCTCTTCGCCTTTAAACGCTTAAAAAATGAAAACTGTCAACAAAAACAAGGTAAAATATGTTTTCTGTATCTACTTTATTCAAACTGAGATGTTCCAATAAATTCTAAGCACTCTAGATGAACAGATGTAAATCAAAATATAAATGGCATGATGTGTCAAATGACTTGTGACTTATTTGGGATCATTTTCGGCTAAACCAGAAGTGACTATTTCAATAAATCCAGGAGCCATCCAAAAACGTCATTAAATCTGGCTACGAACAAGAGAGCTATTTCCATACTAGCGGTTATGTTGAAGCTTGAAATGAGACCTTTGTTTTGCGAAGCTGTATTGGTTTCCTTGTCACCAATCAACCATTTGTCTGCTGTGAGCTTGCTCTAAACATTTTCGCACCCCCTTCAACCCTTATTATAGGTACTCGATTTTCACCTCTGAAAATCTTGTGCTGCTTGTGTCACCATTCCTAAACGTAAGTATTATTTAAACATTGTTTGCAACCAAGTGTATGCACTGTAAGATTAAATATGTCACTAGTGATTATTTCTGTCAGAGTGCATTTGGGGTACATTGATACATATGTATGAGAGGTACATTGATGCAGTGTATCAATGTGCCTCTACAGTGTATCAATGTACCTCTGCAATTTACAAATGTACTATTTTATTCGTATAACCAAGATTCAGTAAGTTATACGAGGACATGTTACTTGTTTCAGGTTAATGCAAATGGTACGTACTTATCACAAAGAGCATTCATTGACGAAGGAGCTATAAAGACTGCAATAACCGATGTTATTAAAAATCATAAATCAATTAGAGTTTCAGCTGCCGATCATGGTTTAAAACCCTCTACACATCAACATAGAATCGAAAAGTATAGAAAAAATCATAAAAATGAGAATCCAGAGGTTTCAGATGAATCTGGGCACGAAGAGGAAGCTGCGGGCGGAAACCAAATCAGAATATATCACTAAATATACAAGTTATACAAACAACTAGGCAGAGGCGAGAAAGTCTCGTATTTACACCACAACACAAGAAAAAGCACGATTAGAGGACATCGCTAAGAAAAGAAATATGAAAAAATTAAGCAAGTAACCAAGAAGGTGAAATTTAATATTAAAGAAACGGTCCGAAATGTTCCAAGTTCATCTGAAAGTGACAGTGAAGTGGAAATGAGCTTATCTGATTCAATTAACGATGTCAGTGATGAAGAACTGCCATTGTTGTGTGATGATGAATTAAATGTAGGCGATTTTGTTGTCGTCAAGTTTTTAACAAGGAAAACAGCCGTACACTTTGTTGGACACATTGTCACGATTTATAATGACCATGAAATAGAGGTCAAATTTTTACGGAAAAGAAAAACTGGCATAATGTTGTTTTTCCTAACGTTCAGGACATCAATTTAGTGCTTCGAGGAGATGTCGTATTCAAACTCCCCAAATCCATTGCTGCTGGTGGTACACTTCGCCAAAATAGATCTTTTTATTTTCCAACAGTTCCTAATCTTATAATTCAGTAAATATTGTACTACAATATTACTTTTTTCTCTAGTGTATTGTATGTGTATCAATGTTCCCCAGCACTGTATCAATTTACCCCACCAGAGAGGTAGTTTGATGCAAATGTAGACATTAAAAAAATTTGCAAAAAACTCCAAACTTGTTTTTATTTTTCCTTTAAATAGAGCATCATATGAAAGACAAATACATAGCCTGTAAGCCTAAAATAAGAAGATGGCGACAAGTATTTTGTCTTGGACAAAATCATAATCACGACAAAAATTGTACCATTTTGCCTCCCTCTCACCTACATATTTATTAGTAAGTTTTTATCTTATAGTAGGGGAATGTCGGCAATTACAGACATTTATCTTTTGTTATTATTAACATTTCAGAACCTAAAATTGACAAATAGAGTTTTGAATAGAGAATGAATGAATAGAGAATGAAAAGACCTTTCAAATGAAGTATCACAAGCCCCTACCTCCAATTTGAAAATTTAGGGGTTGTAGCTGTCACCTGAAGGGGTTGAATTTAGGGATGACATTTTTATATCGCAAGATGTCATTTTAGAATTAGAAATTGAATCTAAGGATTTTCTAAAAAAATGCATAATAATCTAGCTACTGAATTTATTCCATTTGGCTGTTCCACACTGTATAGGCGAATATCGTACAATTAGTTTGAACACGCAGACAACATTCTTCCCTAGATCTTGCGATTTGTCCCCCCTGGTTTCTCAGGCCTTATTTAAAAAAAAATCAGCTTTTCAAATTTCGGTTGGTGAAATGGGAGACTTTCAGCAACGCATTGTCAATAAAATTGAAGGAATTAAATTTTTTAATTGAAGGACTCAATTAAAACAAGAGCTCAAGTGTGAATTAAAATAGGCGGTCGTCAAATTCTTTAATAGTGTCTTATCTTTTCGAAAATAGTTTCTTTTTGATAAAGTTTTTTATTTCAATTTTTTATATACCCGGTAAAAGTACCCATTACATTCCCCCCCCCCAAAGATAAATACTGGCTACGCCCTTGCAAGAATCACGCGGTATACCTGCTCATAAAACAAAAGAGTAAAAATATGTCCCAGGTGCTTAAACTTTGCTATTCGCGGATACGACCAACCTGTTCCTCTGTATTAATGTGGTGTGTAAATATTAACAATGCAAAAGCAAACACAAAATTATCACGTATGTTGAAATTCGCCATTTCATAACTCATATGTTTAGATTGTAATTATGCTAATGGTGTTTTGTGCATATTTGAAATACCTTGTCAGAATATTTTTTAATAAATAGTTGAAATATAAATCTTGATTTAAATGCAATATCAAAGTATTCGTGTGATAATAATTTAAAGTTGAATAGTAATAAAATAAGTGTCGAGTAATTTATGTTTTTTCCATTTTTGTTTCAATTGTCTCAACGATAGGATCCCCAACTTATAATAATTAAAAATTCTAGTGAGTACATTAACAATATCAAAAATATCCATTTGCAAGAAGGTGAAATTTTGGTCTCGTTTGATGTATGCTCATTGTTTCCAAGTGTCCCAATCCCGCAAACTTTGCACTACCTCAAGGAATTACTCGAATTAAATGGTTTAGACGATGAAATGATTAAGGAATACATTCGGATTACTAGTATTTGTATGAATCAAAATTGTTTTCAGTATAATGGTGAATACTTTCAACAATATGAGGGAACGGCAATGGGTAACTCCTTGTCACCTTTCATTGCAAATCTTTTTATGAGTAAATTTGAGACAGAAGCAAAATATAAATTCGAGTATTTCCCAAGAGTCTGGTTCAGGTATATGGACGATATCTTCACGATATTTGATACAAAAGAAATTGGTTTACATACTTGTGTTGCTAAATTAAATAACGGTTTCACTACCATAAAATTTACATATGAAATGGAACACAATGAACAGCTATTTAAGAGAACCCTGTACAATTCCACGACTTTTCGTAGAGATACTGACAATTCGAAATTTGTTTCGTTAATTAATATCAGTTTGGTTTATACTTATAAACATAAACTACAGACGTTTTTGGGTAACCCCAAAGACAAAATCCACAGTACCGAAACTGACTTTAAGTTGTAAAGACTGTGATCAAAATTAAATAGGGCAAACACAAAGATCTATTTTGACTAGATTTAAAGAACACATGGCTCATCTGAATTATGGCAGCACGGAAAAATCTTGTGTTGACCAACATGCTTTTGACAACAACCATAGGATAGACATAAATATTTTAAAAATTAATTAGATATGTAACAAACAGTTTGATGCTTTTGAAAGTTTAGAAATCATTAAGTGTAACAATAGTATGAATAAGGACAATGGTCCGATACCCATCAGTCCACTGTTTGCTCTGATAAACAAAGACAGATGTTACGGTGCAGTGAACCGTGGCAACAAATTAATTATAAATAGTATAAATAGTGCGAAGTATAAATAGTGCAAAGTGTGAAGTTAGAATTTAGTTTTAATCTTCTCCTTGAAGATTAGAAACTTAGTTGGCGAAACGAGCGTCGAGAAAAAGTATAGTAGTTCGATGTTTCGTGGAAAACATCCAGTTTTTTTAATAGTTGCTGTTTATTCCCGCTCCTAAAATCCAACATACCAAAAATTAATAAAGAAGAAGGTCGCCAAATTCCCCACGGATATACTTCTTAATATTGTTAGCATTGCAAAAAACTTAAGGATTATTTTTAACACAAATATGGGAACCCAGGAACGTATATTCCATTTAGTAAAAAAGTGCTATATTAGTTTAAGGTTGCTCTACAACAATAATAAGTTTGGTAAAAAGTTGTGTAAAACTTTTACTAACGTACTAATAATATTAAATTATCGTATTATTTTGTATTATCCTTGTCTCGATAAGGTGACTCAGTATCGGTTACAAAAAATAATGAATTCATATTGTCGCTTTTTCTGTGGTCTAAAAAAGTTTGACAATGTCCGCAAAAATAGCAGAAGTGGGTTGGCTTAAACTGAACAACTTAATTAAATACCACGTTCATCGTCTCCTTGATACCTCCTCTCCTTTGTATCTAAAAGAAAAGCTTATTTTTTGTCGAAACATACACGGTATACGTGTTAGATATAAAAACAAGTTATCACTACTGATGAGCTTCCTTGATACCGCCAGGCTACAGAGATGGAGGGAGACCACCGAGGAAATGGATTTTACCCATTCCAGCAGGAAGAGTTGGAACCTTCTCCGGAAATTAGGCGCGGCTACCCCACCTCCCGATAAAACACTATCCATAGACCCAAATGGCATAGTGGAACGCCTACAAAACATATATAGAAGCCCCCTCACTGACAGACCATTTACTAGAGAAATTAAAAAGTACGTTACAACGATCTTCCGATCCCACCCCGAGGAGTCTCCATGGTCAGGACCTTTAACATGGAAGAACTTGATAAGGCTCTTGCTAAGATGAAAACTCGGAAGGCTCCTGGTCCTGATCAGGCTTTCTCGGAATTCCTAAAAATCTTGGAAACGCAGCAAAAAAGTGGCTGCTAAATTTTTACAACCTGATTCTCCGTACAGGCAATATTCCAAATGAATTCCGAAAGTCCAAGATCCTTGCCATACTAAAACCAGGTAAACCAGCAGACAGCCCCGCGAGCTATCGTCCCATTGCTCTGTTTAGCATGTGCTATAAACTATTAGAGCGCCTTCTATACAATAGAATCTTCTCAAATGTTGAAAACATTGTGCTATAAACTATTAGAGCGCCTTCTATACAATAGAATCTTCTCAAGTGTTGAAAACATAATTATCCCAGAACAAGCAGGCTTCAGAACTGGTAGATCCTGGGCCGACCAGGTACTTGCACTCACCTCCTACATTGAAGCAGGTTTCCAAAAAGGACTAAAAACTTCCTGTGCTTTCATAGATCTGTCATCGGCATACGACACAGTCTGGAAAAAGGAATGATATATAAATTACAACAGGTCATCCCCTGTAATACGATCTGCTCACTTGTTCAAAACATGCTAAGCAATCGCAGAATTACAGTACACGTTAACGATAAAAAGAGCAGTACTCGAACTCTAAAAAATGGTCTCCCCCAAGGATCGGTATTGGCTCCCCTACTATTTAACATATATACCAATGACGTTCCACCAACCTCAGTCTGTAAGTTTATTTACGCAGACGATCTGGCCCTCGCGACACAGCACCGCACCTTAGAGACGGAAGACCTTGAGGTCATGCACAAGTATTATACAAAATTGTGGCTGAAATCTAACATATTAAAATCAGAGGTTTGCGCCTTTCATCTCTCCAATAGACTGGCCCATGAGGAGTTGGACGTTGTGTTTGGTGGGAAAAAGGTTAAACACAACTTTAATCCTAAATATCTAGGAGTTACGCTTGACAGATCCCTGACTTATAACCAACACCTAACAAAGACAGCACAGAAGATCAAAGCAAGAAGCAATATTCTCCACAAGCTCGCTGGAACTACCTGGGGAGCAGACGGGACTAAGAAATGCCGCCCGGGCTCTAACTTACTCTGTAGCGGAGTACTGTGCCCCTGTGTGGTACAAGAGCCATCACACATAGAAGGTGGATGTTCAACTTAATGAAGCAATGCGAATCGTCACTGGGACCCTAAAATCTACCCCCACTACATGGCTTCCAATCCTTGCAAACTTGGCTCCTGCACACTTACGTAGAACTGCTGCCGCACACAATGAATGGTCAAAAATCAGTAAACACCCGCCTGGTGGCCTGCCCATTCAGCATACTCTTGACGCCCTTCCTCCCAACCGTTTAAATTCGCGTCACCCGATATGGAGGGACGACCAACTGAAGGAGGATTTCGACATGGCTTCCAAGTGGGGCGAGTCTCTGAACGCCGCACCTGAGGTAAATAATATTCATGTCACCCACGATCCGTCACTTAAACTGCCAGGTTCTGATCTTCCTCGCCAGGTCTGGAGCCGTCTTAACCGTTTCAGGACAGGCCATGGGCGATGTAAGGACATGCTATACAGGTGGGGCTGGACGGAATCTCCTTAACCTTCCAGTAGTCGCGCACGGTGTGTGACACCGGGCCGGTCTCAAACTGCGCATGTCAAAAGAACGGGATGGTTCAAACGACGGCCATTCTCAGTACCTTCCTAGAATATTGTTGTAAAACTCCAGACGTAGTATGGTCGTTGTGTAGTCAATTTGTGTCGAGTGATAACGTGTTCCGGTTTGCGAGACCGGGGTGACTAATAGTGATATAAAAGTGGTATATAAGCGGTTATATTGATATTAGGTATATTTTGTGAGAAATGTATGTTTTTTTATTCTAACCTATGAAAATAACATTCTAGTTATGGGAACGTATGAAAAAGAGCAAGAACGTTTGCAAATGCTTTTAGACGAAGTTGGTTTAGACGATGAAAATATAAATATTTATGATGATGAGTCGGATGAGGGTGAACAGGATTTAGAGGAGACCCTAAATCATGAGAGCGAATCCGAACAAGAGATATCTGACCGCGATGACGACGACATGAGCAATAGTACTTCTTTATCATTCATAGGTATGGTAGTATAGGAAAGATTATTTCATTGTAATCCTCATTTGATTTATTGGGTAAAGGAAAAAATTGGGTTCTATTTTTTTATTTGGGTAAAGACGCGAAAAGCTATTGGAAAAAGCATGCTCCAAAACCTAAGACTGTTCGTACAAGACGAGAAAATTTAGTTATCCGTTTACCCGGTCCAACACTGGCAACAAAGTTATTGCAGAGTCCTGCAGAAATTTGGAACTATTTTTTTGACGTATATTATCGGGGTTATTGTAGACAGCACTAATAAATATATAGTTTCTTGTCAAGATAACTTTTCCCGTGTCAGAGATGCTAACCTCATAGGAAAATACGCGGTCTTTTGGACTCCATTAGCTGGAGTAACCCATGCTAATCGATTGAATACCGAAGACCTTTGGCGAAGAGATGGCTATGGAGTGGAAATACTCCATCTAACAATGTCTTTACAGAGATTTCGATTCCTGGTACGAGTTCTTCGATTCGATGACAAAGATACCCGATTGGAACGAATGAAAACTAATAAACTGGCACCAATTCGAACAGTTTTTGAGAGCTTTGTGGCAAATTGCCAAACGGGTTATTATCTTTCGGCATTCATTACTGTAGATGAAATACTTGCAGGGTTTAGAGGGAGGTGCTCTTTTAGGCAGTATATTCCTTCTAAGCCCAACAAATACGGTCTGAAAATTTTGGTATTATGCGATGCTAAAATGTTCTATACTTCAAAATTAGAGGTGTATATAGGAAGTCAGCCTGACGGACCCTTCAAAATTTCAAATAGTCCGAAAGATGTAGTTCTTAGACTGTGTGAGCATGTTTTTGCCAGCTGTAGGAACGTGACCATGCACAACTGGTTCACGTCAATTCCACTTGTAGAAACTTTGCTGCATGAATACAAGTTGACAGTAATTGGTACTGTGAGAAAAAAACAAACGAGAATGGAATTTTCAAAACCAACCAATCGACCTGCGCGCACAAGTATGTTTGGGTTCACAAATGATCAAACTATTGTGTCCTACATTCCGAAAAAAGGTAAAAATGTTATTTTGGTATCAAGTTTTCATCATCATGCTCGATTTTCCTGCTTCAAATGCAACACCTACATGTGCTTAGAACATATTACAGCGATATGCAAGCCATGCAGGGAAAGTGCTTTGCAAGATCAATAGCTATTATATTTTCATAAAAATGTGTTATATAGATAGCAAATTATTAATACTAAATTTAATTTCACTAATTATTATTTGATTTTTTTATACATTCGATCTTTTAGGCTCGCTTTTAGGTCAATTAAAAGAACATGTTTATTTGTATTTTTTCAATAAATTCTTAATAATTATACTATAGTTTTTCAGCTAAAACATGCCTTTACATCTTTCCTATCATATGGTAAAAAAAGTTGGAAAAAAAATACTAATTTTTTTGGCCTACCTGGTCTCACAGACCGGGGCGATTACGAATGTCTCAATCATTTGCGCGACTACTGGAAGGTTAATGCGACTGTGGTAACCCCAGACAGACCATGGACCACATCTTAAATGAATGTCCGACAAGGTCCCTCCCTGGTGGCCTTCATGAACTCCATTCTGCCTCCGACGCTGCAGTTGACTGGATCTCCAATCTGGATATTAATGTACTCGTATAATCTGTACTTAAATATCATGTTATCCTATTTTATTGTAATGTTAATGTGCTCCGTATACGAAATAATAATAAATCACTACCTAAATATCATTGTTCAATATTTACTAGATCATTTACTTATAACGCCATAGTAATTTATAATAATATACCAGATGCCTACAAAAATTTGTCTATAAATAGCTTTCGTAAAAAAGTTAAATTATATTACTTGTTAAATCAGTAAGTCATTTCAGTCAGCTCATTTAATCAAAAAATAAATAAAAAAATGAATTTGTGGATCAGCTCTCTGTTTATTCTATTTTTTTTGTTTTCACTTTTATGTTTTTATTAGGTATTATTGTTTTTTTAGTACAGTTTCTATGCCATTATAAATATATTTATTTTCACTCCCTTCAGCTTACATTGTGGAATGTTTCACTCTAATTATTGTTTATTATTATTTTCTTTATTATACTCAACATCTTCATTATAAAAATGTTTATTTTTATCCACATTAGCTTACATAGATTCTTTAATAGTATATGCTGTTATTATTAGACCATATCTACATATGTATCTTCTGTTAATTTGTTTATGAAAAACAATCTTCAATATGTCACCACTATTCTAAATTATATTTTATTTATTTTTTAATATTATATGAGGTTTAGTAGAGTAGCAGTTATAACTGCTTGACCTCGCGTCATGTTAATGCTTTAGTTGTTGTTAATACTGATACCTACAATACATTTTTGATTATTTCGCCGACTTTATAATCACACTTCTCAGCGGTAAACGCTGGGAAACATTCACCCATTCCTGCTGCAGACAGTGATGGCTTGATATCTCATCCCCGCCTGCAGCAGAAATTAGGCTCAGGCGAGGGGAGGAAATTTATCCCTAAACCGTCTTTAACACAATAGATTTTTTTTTACACACCCTACCCATTACGGTCCCAACATCAAACTAAATCTTCCAAATCACCGATGAATTTATTCACTTTGTCAGCAAATGGTAGTTCTTTAGGAGTGTACATGTATGGCATTTTATTATTGATGGTAATGTAATACCGACGCCGACGACATAGATACCTCGAACACACTAATAACTTTGCTGGAGTCTGCCAGATAACAGCAACACAAAAAAAAGTTTCTGGCCTGGGGGTCTCACCATGTGTACTACATGTTTTTGAGGTCTCATGAATCGGTAAAACCCGGGCATTAAAGACAAGGGGGGGGGGGTTTAAATTATTTTTTAATTTTTAAGGGGAGGAATCCATCCCAGCACGTCTGTTTTTCGCACTCTGGGTTCGGCCACAACTTCAAAAACAACCCTCAAATTTGCTATATCCGGTAAAACCACAAGTACTATGGCTCCGAAACCTCATATCCTATAATACAATAACCCAATGGTTGTACATTACGTTGGATTACGGCATGTACATGTACATATACAGTCGGAGTTCTGGCATTCCCAGATTCATTAATTTATTTACAGATTTATTTATTTATAGATTTTTTTATGGTGTATATTTGCTTGACAACTGTAAAATCAGTTTCATTGTGAGAGATTGCGTTACATGATTACAGCATCGAGTTATAGGGTTATGTAATTATGCGGCTGTGGGGTTATTGGGTTATTGTATTATAGTATCATGAGGATAAAGAGCCATAGGGTTTGTGGTTTTACGGATATGTGTTTTTTGAGGTTGAAATTTTGACGTGCTGGGATAAAACTGACCCCGGATGCAGATTCAGCTACCCCAAAAACATACAGTACACATAGTGAAACCCCCACGTCAGAAACTTTGTTTACCGGGTTTTAGTGTTATGGGGTTATGTGATTATGGGGTTATGTGGTTATGTGGCTATGGGGTTATGGAGTTATTAGGTTGTGGGGTCAGTTGGTTGTATTATAGGGTTTGTGGTTTTAACGGATATAGCAAATTTGAGGGTGTTTTTTGAGGTTATGGCCGAACACAGACGTGTTGGGATGAAACTTGACCCCGTTTTTTCCCCTTTTTCCTTTTTTTCCTTTCTTTTTTTTTTTGTTTTTTTTTTTTTTTTTTTTTTTTCTTTTTTTTTTTTTTTTTCTTCTTTTTTTTTTTTTTTCTGATTCGGATTCAAGAACGACCCCAAAAACATATAGTGCACATAGTGAGACCTCCAGGTCAGAAATCTTTTTTTTTGTGTGGCTGTGTAATCGGACGAAACAACTGAACCGAATGGTCCGCCGCGCCTGACGCACACCGCTATATTGCGGCATGATCGGCCATCTTTAATGATAACCTTTTATTTCGAATATGGATCGCATAATTTTTTAATTTATAATTTGAAAAAAGCAATTTTATTAATTTCAATGTAATTACCTTTAAACTGCCAATTTTTAGTCATGACGGAAAGGTTAAATTATTTGTAAAATCGAGCCCTAGTATTTTTTTAAACTGTCAATTTTTACTCATGGGGGTTTTTTTTTTTTTTTTCCCCGAAAAGTTTATACGTTTATTTGATAATAAAATTTTGACTATTTGAGATTTATTAGAGTGTACACATTTTATTAAGTACGTACATAATATCGAAAAAAATACTAGAACTAATTGCAAAATACACACTGCTAAATCCTGTTTAAAAACTGGATAATAATTTAGTGTTTAAAAGGACGAGTTTCACGTAGACCATGGTATGGTATCATGGTTAGAGACTTGAAGGTGTGAAAATTAACACCTGTCTCGAAATAGTCGTAAATTAAATGACATTTCAAAAGAAAGTAGCGATAATTAGAAGTAGTCATTCTCGTGTCACTAGGGTAGAGGATATAATAAAAGAATAAGGCAACTAAATATTTACTTTGTTGAGAAAAGCAACACATACATATGGGGCATTTCACGTCAACTAAGTGAGGTGAAAAAAAAATTCTGTTTGAAACATATCACAATCGGTAGTACCTACTTGCTAAAAAACTAACTTCCCTAAAATTTTAAATTTTTTGAGCCACAAGGAGAGGGATGGCGAGGGTGAAAAGATACAAATTTTCGTTCCGACTAAAATTTCAATCTTTCTCGGTAAGATAATGGAAAAATTAAAAAGAAGTTTTTTTTTTGCGTAGAATACGATAAAAATATTTTCAAAATTATTGGGGGTAGTTTTCACCCTTATTTTGAGGATTGAAAGTTTGAAATCGAAATTTCGAAAAGTATGATTTTTTTTCAATTTTTTTTTTAATTTCTCTTTTTTTGTACTCTCGATTAATTTTTAATTCATAATGGGCGTCGAAAAAACATGGTTTTAGCGTATTTTCACATCCTGTGAGCTAGTAAATGGCAAGTGAATAATATATTCCAAGGTTTTTGGGGTCGCTGATTACGAATCTAACGTAGAAAATTTCCCGTAGAATACGATTTTTTAAATTTCAAAATTTAGCCATTTTTTTAAGTTGACTACCATACTGGATCCGCCATTTTGAAAACCTGACGTTAGATTCGTAATCAGCGACCCCAAAAACCTTGGAGTATATTATTCACTTGCCATTTACTATCTCACAGGATGAGAAAATACGCTGAAACCACGTTTTCTCACCTTTGGGTTCACCGAACCGTAACATACCTCTTGTCCACGGTTCAGTGACGGCAAACTAAGTATAAATAGAGCAAGTGTGTAGGTTAGAATTTAGTTTTAATCTTCTCCTGAAGATGCCAACTTGGTTGGCGAAACGCGCGTAGAGAAAAGTATAGTAGTTCGGTGTTTCGTGGAAAACGTCCAGTTTTTTGTTTCTACGCCGAAGGTTCCAGTACCCACTCCAAAAACTATAATGGGATGTGTTATTGAATTTTAAATTTCGCACTTGACATTCGTTGTTATGCAGTTGGCAGCAGATCCGAACTTGCCGTGTTGTATTACTTGACAGTTTGAAATTATCTGAACCTTACATTGACTGATAGTGGTTTGTGTCTTTTTTGAGCAGCAAACTTTTATCTTGCATTGAAAAACTGTTATTTTCAGAACAATCAAAGTCTTATAATTGTCAGACTTCCGTTTGCGAAATGCCAAAACAGTTAAACAGCTGCTGCCAAGAGTTAGTAGCATCTTTCTTACGCAATTTTGAAAGAGAACGAGAAAATAATGGATAAATTATATCCTTAACAGCTCTTAGAAAGGTAGTTTCAATATAAATTTAAAATATTATTTAAAACTACAGTCCAGTGTATTATTTTAGCGTGTAGCAGCAACCCTAAATTTGAACTTTGTTTTCAAACCGTGTGCCTTGTTCTACTATTTTTCCCATTAAAAAAATCTTTACTTACTTTTGCTACAAATTTTTCCTGTTCTTTTTTGTACTTGCATATTTATGCAACAATCAATGTCTTAAAACGAATAGTTTTTTATTTTTTTTTTAAAGTTGAAGAAATAAGTTATTTAGCAATAAAGAAACGCAAAGAATCCATTCATACGCTAGTCAAAATTATTTCTCAATACTGAATAATTTTATAACATTCTGGCATCAGTGCGCTCTAAAACTTAAACAAGTTTAAGCTTAAAACTTAGGCCCCTTGCACAATTAACATAAACGTAAAATTAACCACAACCACAAAGATGGCCGTATATAAAAATAATGTTCTTGTCTACAACTAATTCAGTTAACATTAGCATTAAGAATGACCTTGAATCGTTAATAACCGTAAACATAAAGATGAAATTCTTTTATCTTTACGTTTAAAATTACGATTTGCTAGTCATACCAACTTTATGACAGCACTCTCGTGAAATGTGGGTTAAAGTTACACTAAAGACAGTAGTAATTAACACTAATTAATAGTAAATTACTACAATATTAGTTAACAATTCGATGTTCATAATTTCTTCTAATTCCAGTATCGTTTCTCTTTTTTCACACAAAATGTTTAATTTAGTGAAATTGGCTAAACCGAATCCTCTATGCGGGAGTTTTAAAATACACACGATTTATACGCAGATTTGTTGTGGACAAAACGCAAAAATTACAGTTATGCTTATGGTTATGGTTGTGGTTAGCTCAATTGTGCAACAGGACTAGGCAAGTTGTGTTAGTATGCTAGGGTAGGAAATTGCACCATTACATATTGGCGATACATATGTAGAAGAGAATAAGTTAAAAGACACCAGAAAGGACAGACAAAGACAGTTAGATGCTACAGTGGTTCACGCTTGTGCACCTATTAGAAACGTATAACCTAACAGGTTGTGGGGTGGGATATTGCCTACACGCCTTTCGTTGAATTTGAGTGGAGTGGAACTCAGTACTTTTTCGCCGCTATTGGCGTGCACATTGACTTAGCCGTATGAAACGAAATTCTTACATAATTCTGACTTTTACAATTATCCCATACACTTAATAGAAGTGTACGAACATAATTGTATTTATTTTTAAATATTTGTATTCCTTAATTAACCGGTCTGCAAGAAAATAAAATTGAAGTTCTATAAAAAAATAAAAAAACAAAAATATAAATCAACCCGGTTATAATACGAAAGAAAGAAAAAAATGCCTATTGAATAAGTGGTTCAAAAATGTCGCCCCTTTGTACTTCGCAAAAACCTAGTCTATCGTAAAACTCAGTTCTTACGCGTTCTAACACTTCAGGGGAAATATTATTTAGGACTTGTACAATTCTGACCCGTAAATCATTTAAATTTCGTGGTCTTTCATGTTCATGTCCGTAAATAGTTTGTTTTAAATATCCCCAAAGGAAGAAGTCGTTGGGCGATAAATCGGGGGGATCTGGGTGGCCATTTAATTGTGCCCGTAGTACTAATAAGTCGCCCAGGAAATGTGGTTTCCAAGAAATTTGTTACTTGTCGGCTGTTGTGGACCGGGCAGCCGTCTCGTCGAAACCACACATTCTATTTACGCAAACACGGCTAAACTGATTCCTTATTTCGATTATTGTACTTATTGTTAGAGTCTAGAGAAGAATGCGATTCACACGTGCGCATTATAATTTATGGGCGGGGCGTCCCGCCTACATAATTTTATTGGTTCCCTATTGATGTAAACACAGAGACAGACAATAAAGAAAAAGAGACAGAGAATAAATTATAGCAGCTTTAAAACAACATATCAGTCTGGCAACTAAGGATATAATATTTCTCTGTCAGTTCCCTTTATTTGAAGAGTTTATTCTTTTCTTATTTATTAATGCTCGGCTTTGAAATCTTGCACTTTCCTATGTTGTGTTGGTAATGACCAACCCACACGTTCCCGTTACTTTCGGAGGATGCTGCTGCGTATGGACTTTTTCCATCTGATGAGGATTTTCAGTTGACCAGTAACAGCAATTCAGTAACGGCAATTGTGCCTGTTAACTGTACCATTGAGATTAAAGGTTGCTTCATCGGGAAATACGCATGATCAACATGCATTCAAGGCATTCAACGCATGGTCAACATGCATTTTGAAAGGTTTCAGACAGATGTTATAGTTTTGTGGGCAGATTTTTGGGCGATCTTATGAATTTATGCTAATTCCGTTGTATACATGTGATTATGTGATTATTTTCTTGAACCATTTAATAAAGCATTCAGACTGGTGTCTTCATCGGTTGCTGTTCTTGGACGGACGTCCAATAATTGATATGTTGATAAATATTTTTGATTCGTTGACTTCTTGATAAATCTTTTACTTGAATCGTATTTCTGAATTGACCGACACACCGTACTTTTACTAATTCGGCGATCTGGATAAACAGTACTAAACAAAGTTCGAACTTCTTCAAAAGAAAACTGACTGAGATGTCAATTCGCTCAGATTCTGAAAGTTTCACGGCCATTTTACAATTGTGAAATTATGAAACGAAACTAAAATAGACACCAATAATTCGTGTCAACCTGACATATTAAGTCAAATCTTTTTGTTTTCAAATATATCTTGATATTACGTTATGGGTATACTAAGTAGGTAAGTATACTTAGTATACTTATTACAAATAAAGTTTTAGTAAAATATTGCCTAGTTTCTCAATTTGTAGAAATATTAACGAGGATTTTTCAACATTTAGACTCTTACAACAAGTCTGAAAGGTTTGAGAGTGTTAATTAAGTGTGATCTATGAATTATTTATTTAATAGCTGACAATATGCAATAAAGTAGCAATAGTAATAGTAACACGTTCTCATCACCACGGCCTTCTTTGATTAAGATCTTTTTTTTAGGTTCATTCGAGTCAGAAAATCATACTCAGCTTTCGTTGTAGACTTTTTGTAGTTATCTATTATTTGTTCCATGTCTGCCTAGCTTTTTAATCTTAATTTTGCCATCATACGCCAATGTTCTAAAGGACCCCGCACGTTTTCTTATGGAAATAGGTCTTCCGGTGAAATGGACTGAAAATTTGGGAAATGGTTCATTTTGTATCCCTGATCAACAGTCTCAATGGGGTCAAAGCTTGATATGCCCATCTTTAGGCAGTACGGCCGTTTTTAAACGCGGCAAAAATTCAAATTTTTTATGTACTGTGTTTAATTCTTGAATAGTCTCCTGAGTTGCTATATTATTGAGATACTTTGCATGTGTACATGTTTTTTGAGTCTATGTGTGAGTTTGTTATTTGCTGGTATTTTTCAAAAATAACTTCGAATCAAAATTACTCTTAATCAAATGAACACGATTATATTACTTACATGTTTATAACAAATAACCAAAGTAACTCATATAAATAACAGATATTATATTATTATTTTCTGCTAAATTACAAATTAGTAGTTGGGTTTCTTATCTAGATTTCCGCGGAACACGGTCGTAGAACATTCCTTTTAATTCCTTAATGTATTGTCAATCGTATGTATTAAACATATACATAATTATTTATTTCCACCTCGTTTTGTAACACAGAATAATCCTTGCGTTTAACAGAATAATCCTTGACCTTGGTCATAAAAAACAAAAATTAAAGTTCAAGCCCCAAAAAAAAAAACAAAAAAGCCTCTATCCACACGTTGGCTTAGGCACTGAAAACGACGCATGGGACCCCCTTCCCTTTTTCGGTGGTTCAAAACAATATTTAAAGTTCAAGGTCAAACAATCCCGCAAAAAAAAATTTCAAAACACTGGAGCACTCCCTGGGGTCCCGGGAAACCCCCCGAATGTTTTTTGTGGTTTATTTTTTCTCAACAAAAATAAAAAAAAACAAAAAAATTTTCCCTTATTTTTTTTTTCCTTTTTTTTTTTTTCAAAAACTCATTTTAATTTTAATTTTATAGGAACATTTTTTTCCCAAAATTAAAATGGCCATAACTTTTTGAAACAAAAATATTTTGTAACAAATCGAAAAACGTCTCCTTATATTTGTTTCTAGATTATGAAAAAAATATACTGCAAATATCCCACAGAGCGTTACTGAGAACCCAGGGAGTGCTCCAGTGTTTTTGAAAATTTTTTCGCAAACTCTACTGACGATTTTTTTCACTATTAATCCTTTCTGTAAGAGCTGTATAGTCATCACCTAAAAAGTGAAGTGGGTCCCATGCGTCGTTTTCAAGATATGGCTAACTGAAATATCACGCACCGCCACTGCTTGTGACACTAAAGCGATGAAGCTTGTTTTTTGTCCATAAGAGTGGCGCATATGTATATTATATAATAAATGCAGCTCCCTAAATTTTGGGAAAATAGCATCAATGATTTACCTAACAGATGGGCGAAGGTTATAGATATCCATGGCCAATATATTGTTTAATTTTAATTTCATTAATACATTATAAAAAAATAAAAACACCTTTTTTTTTGGTGCAAGACTTTTCTGCCAACCTAATATTTTGATTCTCCCAGTATCTTTCATTTGATTTTTTTCTTTTTTTCAGGAACGGAAGTCATGAATCTTGCCACCAAGAAATATGCCACTTTCTCCAACGCTCTCGATAATCTTCATCATCTGCATACGAGAAATGACGAGCTACGAGCCGTGTGACCGGAACTACTGCCCTCCAGGCTCGCCGAAACCGAAAATCAACGAGATCGACAACGAAGCGCCCATCTTCCTCGGCAGAGATGCCACCAGCGGCTGCATGTGCCGCGAGTACCCCCGACGTCTACGTGGTGTGCTTCGGCAGGAATTTCTGTCGACGCACGCCGGTGGACATCAACATCACCGCGCCTCTCCTGAAGCTAACCAGCACGCACATTTCCCAGCTGACACCCGAGGATTTCGATGGGATGCCCCATCTGGAAGCGCTGCAAATCGAGGGCAACCTCAACCTGACCAGGATCCTACCTGGAACGTTCAATGGCAATCTCACAAAGCTGACTAACGTCTCTATTTCGTATAATCCCAATTTAAGGTACCTCGATCCGTTGTCGTTCGAAGGCCTAGTCAATCTGCGGATACTGCTGTTGAAAAAGAATGGCTTCGAGAAGGTTCACGACGTCACGATCTCTCTTTCTGCGAACGTACTTCCCAACCTGCAGACGTTAGCGCTGAACGAGAATAAATTCATTAGAGTCGCCAAGTCCGATTTCACTCCGATGGAGAACTCCACCTTGGAGGAGTTAAATATGGTACTATGCAGGCTAGATTACTTGCACCCGGACAGTTTATCTCCCTTGAAAAACCTCCAGGTACTGCGTTTGGGCGAGAATAGTTTTAGTTCTGCCACGCTCACGGACCTGATTGCTAGAACAATAGACCTAGGTATTCCTCTAAAACTACTCAATTTGTATTCTGTCGGATTTAGGAAGTCGCCACCTAGGAAGTTGATGGAGGCCCTGGCGAGATCTAACGTAAGCAATTTGAACTTGTCAAATAATCAGTTTGAAGTCATAACTTCGGATTTTTTCCCGTATATGCCGAATCTTCGAATCCTAGATCTCAGAGAGGTTCTAGCTTTGGAGATTCGCAATGACGCTTTCAGAAAATTGCCCAATTTGAAAACGTTGCTGTTAAGCGGCAACAAGTTGCCGACTATACCGCAAGGGCGTGCTGTTGGACAACATAACCTATCTGGACCTCCAACAGAATTCCGGAAGCGCGTACTATCAGTCTTATTTTTCCCTTTCGAACGGCAAATTTTCCAACATGAAACAATTAGTGTACTTAAATCTGAACTATAATCGGTTGAATAACTTATTCAACGACAGCTTCGCAGGTCTAAGCACACTGCAATTTTTAGGGTTAAAGAATGCCACCATTTATCACATCCCCAATGACACTTTCTTGCCTCTGTTCAATTTAATGTTTCTCAATTTGGAGAATAACTATTTTTTTGTCAGTAATAACCCTCCTGGTTTCGAAGCGGATTTATTTAAGGGACTCGGTAAACTGCAAGTTCTTCTTTTGGGAGGTTGTGGAATATCCTATGTGTCCAAAAATGGGGAACCCGTTTAGGTACCTCAAGTCTCTGGAACATCTAGGTCTAGAAAAGAATCGTCTAAAAACCATCTCCTCCATCGATTTTTCGGATCTGGTTAATTTGAGATCTATAGATCTATCTGAAAATTTCCTAACGGCGTGGGAGAGTAGGGTCTTCGAGGCAAACAACCAATTGCAGGTGATGGTTTTGAGGGTAAACAAGATTACTATGTTCACAAGAGCTATGTTAGAAGATTTTTCGAATCTTACAGAATTAGAGATACGATACAATCCATTTTCTTGTGACTGCCACAGCTATAGCGTATTCCACGACTGGTTTTCTCATGAAAGTGAGAAACCTAATTTTTAAATACAAAACCCCATTGTCTTTTTCCCTATTCCACGACTAATTATACAGTATTAGAGTACTTTGGAAATGTGTACAATGGCACGATAACTTGCGATATTGGATTGCTGTCCATAAATCTGGCGGTTGTTCTTCCTTTGGTGTTACTGATATTGTTCTTCATAATCCTCGCGCTCTTCGTCTATTATTATCGCTGGCACCTCAGATACTGGGTATTCTTGACCAGGCTGTACCTGAGCAGGAAGGGGAGGATCAAACCCAGGACGGAAAAAATGGCGTTTGCCAACTACGCTTACGATGCGTTCGTCTCGTACAGCAACGAAGACAGAAACTTCGTGGTGCGACTGGTGACCATGTTGGAGAACTACGAGCCCTTCCCTCAAACTCTGCGTGTACGAGAGAGATTTTCAGATCGGCACCATAATTTCGGAGAGCGTCCTGGAAAGCGTGGCGCAGAGCCGCAGGACTCTCCTGATCATCAGCGACAATTACGCGAAGTCGCAGTGGTGCCGGTGGGAGAGCCAGATAGCAGAGCATCACAGGCTGTTCTTCGAGAACGAGGCCGGCGAGTACGTCGACGACAGCCTGGTGCTGATCAAGCTGGGGCCCGTCAGCGACAGCCACCTGACGCCCACGCTGAAGTATCTGCTGAAGACGAGGATCTACTTGCAGTGGGAGGCGGAGGAGAAGAAGCAGAAGGCGTTCTGGGACAAACTGAGGAACGCGCTGGCACCGCCCAAACATGAACAAACCGTGTTGGAATGTACTCATATTTAATGTTCCTATTTATTCTACGTACGACTGTTTTTGTGTTATATATATATGTGTAGCCGAGATTTTATATTAATTTATTGTAGAAAATAAATTGTACCTACTTATAAGCAGTATTTCATTGTGAGGATGGTGCATAACACAGTGATTTATTGCTAAAGGTTTTTTTTTTTCATTTTGAACAGGAAGAGACTGTTACTGTTTTTATAATAATACAGTGTCTGTCAAAAATCTGCGTCATATGACAATTTAGTTTTATTCCATTTTTTAAATTCTCTTCGCCATTAACCTTTTCATTTTGTTGCATTTTAACAAAAAAAAAAAGAGCTAAATATATTGGTTCTATCAACTTAGCAACTTCGCCAATACGTATGTGACTTTGGAATGCTCGATCGGCGCAAAATACCATTACTTATTTTTTAAAAAAAGAAAATTTTCATATATAAAAAACGTTTTTTATGCTGTTAATATATTATGAAGGTTTATGCAAAAAATCCCATCTATTTTATTTTTTCGTTGTTTTGAAACCGCCATTAACCTTTTCATTTAGTTGCATTTTAACAAAAAAAGAGTTAAATACATGGTTCTATCAACTTAGCAACTTCGCCAATACGTATGTAATTTTGGAATGCTCGGCGCAAAATACCATTTCTTATGATTTATTGTTTTTTTTAATGAAGGTGCCATTTTTTCGTTGTTTTGAAAAATATCACTTTTTTCAATTCAGTTGAATTCAGTAACTATATTTTTGTTAAAAAAAACTGTAACTAAAAAAAATACTGCATTATTTTTTGAAAGAAAACTGCACTATAATCAATAAAATAATTTTGAAAGAAAATAGAAGGAGTGTATATTAAGTAATAATACTAATTTTTTTTAAACTTTTCCATTCCTCGTAGTGCTGGAACGCATATACTAAAATGGCCTTCAGCTGGTCGGTTACAGCCGTTTGAATGTTTTCTATGGTCCTAAAATGACGTCCTTTGAGGTGATTTCTCAATCTCGGGAAGAGAAAAAAGTCACAGTGACTCAAGTCAGGCGAATAAGGAGGCTGAGGTGCCACATGAAGGTCTCATTACTTAATTTACATACCTCGTACAAATACAAGATGAGTTTTTTAGTTCGTATTTGTCCTATAGAATCGTTGTTTCATAAAAAATGCTACGATGGAATATGTGAGGCTGTTGCACCTCTTTTGTCACCTTAAAATATTGTCGAATTTACAGGGGTTTCATATACTTTCTGGTGTCAATTAAATTCTTAATATTAAATGGAACACTAGATATATTTTTAGGAATTCGTAAAGATCGCAAAATTTTGAGTCGTAAACGTGTATCATTACCTACACCAAAACTTCGCTTTTTCGGAGATATTTGATTTAAAAAAAAAATGACAAAAATTAGGTTTAATTTTTTTTAGGTAGTAGGCTTCGTGCCATTTTTTTTGGCACGAAAAACATAAAGTGCTGCATCTGTAGTTAAAATGAATTCGAAAGTGCTATACGAAGGGTTCAATTTATTGTGTTACTTTTTGCCAATTCAAGGGCGTAGCCAGGGGGAGGGCGATGGGGGCGATCGCCCCCCCCCCAAAGGGTCAAAAGTAAAAACCAAAATACTTAGGGGGATTGCGGTGGCCGTTGCCTCCACTGACCTTGTTTTTTGGCATTTTTTTTTGTTTAATCTGCATTGGGCGCCCCCCAACGATAAATACTGGCTACGCCCTTGTGCCAATTTAAAATTGAGGTAATCGTTGTTTAGTTCAATGGAATACACTATTTTTTTTGGCCTAAGTTGTCTAACTGAGTTTTTTTTGTTCCTATGCACATTATGGTGGTAATAGTTACAAATTTCGGAAATATTTTCGATTTTTTTCAATTTTTAAGCATTTGTCCTAAAAGCCGTCATAAAACTATTAATTGAAAGAGAACAATTTAAAATTCACGACTTTTTTTATTATACAAAGACACAAACAAAAAGTATAACAAGGTTCTTAAATAGAAAGCAGATCGAATTACTTTTATTTTAATCGAAAATCAACCATAATAGCATTTTTAGATACAATGTAGTTTTCTCTTAACACATCTCAAAATTGGAAATAAATAATGTTCTTAATGAGGACTATGTATGTATGTAGGTATAAGTAATAAGTAAATTCAAAAATAATGAAGTGGTGAAGACGTTTTACTAACAACGGAGGACTCCTACTACAGTAATTTATTTAATCAAAAATACTATTAAGGCATTAACAGAAGAGAATTAATAAAAAAAACTTTTTGAATTATGATGTATTAGAATTAAATCTAATCCCAGAGATTTCGTTCAGTTGAATGCAGTGTCAAACTCATTTATTTAACGCTGATTGGACGAGTTCGTCCTTTAAATCAAAGTGCATCAAAGAGTGTACTGGATTCATGGAAATTAGTGTAACAAGCACTGTTAAACAGCTAAATAATGGATCAACTGATTAATTTAATATTATCTGTCTTTAATGGTGGGTTCATGCAGAATTTTTAGTAATAAGAATAAGAATAGTAATAAAGAATAAAGTTAAACCTTCGCTTTATAATGACCCAGTTCAAGCAGTAAACAAATTTTTAGTAATAATTTAAAAATAAGGATTTGCTGCATGAACTGGGTCATTAAACGAAGGTTCTTGCTTATTATATTCTTATTCTTATTACTAAAAACACTGCAAGAAACCATAAAACTATAAAGATAGGATGACAATGTGAATGAGTATCACAGAAATATTTTTCATAACTATCGCCATCTCGTATTACAAAAGGAACCATCTGCTATGTTACTAATTTATGTCCGTTCGAAGCGCTACCTGGTGTGGACGACGATTATCACGTAGCACCATCTACATTTGGACTACGACCGTCAGACGCATTTTAAAATGGCGGTAATAAATATGTATATTATATCTTATGTAATAAATAATAATTATACCATAAATGCTATAGACAAAAATAAATATTTTTGTGATGCTTTTGATTTGAGGCCTTGTAAACTTTTAAGGCCCTGTAAAAATACAGAAATATGTTTTACTCAAATTATCTGTTCGTTACAGTTGCAGCCCAAACCCACAGATGCCTCTAGAGTATTTAAAACTGGACAAGGAACATGTATTTTGTATATGTATGTACAGGGTTTTCGTTATGTTTTGACACCCACCTAGACAATTACTGTATGTAGGTATACATATATAAGTTTATTTTGTTATATGTGAGAAAAGAAAACTTGAGTTAAAAATTTGATTTTTAGTAAAATTTTTGTATTACTTTTTTATGTTCATGATTAACAACTGAAAATATATTTTCTTCAATGTTTGTTTATTTTGTTTTCTACTTTTCTGCAAGAACTCTCCCGTCTGATATAAAAAATATACTTTATTGACAGATTTCATTCGAAAGTTTGCGAATTAGAAGAAAAACAAAGTTATCAATAATATTAAAGTCTTGACTGTTAAAGTATATTCCTGAATATACTTTAGCTTCATATACAGTTTTGGGAAACTTTAGCTTAAGCTTTTGTGGTAATTTAAAATATGTTTATTAAAATTGTCAAGTAAACCCGATATGAGAAAAGCGATGTTGAATAGATATTAAGAGTGTGTAAATTAAGTAATGAGACTGATTTTAATTTATTTTGTTTTATTCGAATAGGAATTACAATTCAGTATTGTCGCCTTCAAAATAACTTCCTTTGGAAGCCAAACAGCGCTGGAGACGGTTCTTCCATTCCTCACAGCAGTGCTGGAACTCTTATACTGGAATAGTCTTCAGCTGGTCGTTTACAGCCGTTTGAATGTTTTCTATGGTCCCAAAATGAGAAGAGAAAAATATCACTATCAGGCTCAAGTCAAGGCTCAAATATCAGACTCAAGTCAGGCGAATAAGGAGGCTAAGGAGCCACAAGAATATTTTACTGTTTTTCGAAGTTTTCAAAGAACCTCCACTATGTAGAAGTGTTGGTTACTGTTTGGCCTGGAGGCACAAACTCTGTCTGGACTACTCCCTGACTATTGATCTTCGACTTGCTCATTCTCGCTTTTTTGGGTCTTGGAGAGCCTGAAGTGTACCATTCCATGCTTTGACGCCTGGTTGCCCGGGCGTGTCCAAGTCTGAAAAAACGTGATGGCACACCGTTGCTCAAAATTAATGTCACTCATTTTAAAACGCACTAGAAGAAACCGGTTTACGAAAACAGTCACGAAGAACAAACAAATGACAAGTTCAAACTTGTACTGAAGGTGCATTACATGTTAACCTACCGCCCTTCCAAGTCTCGTCTCCGCAGTGTTACTAGATCGGGCGCTACGTTGTCTTGTCTCATTACTTAATTTACATACCTCGTATACGACTTACTGGGATATTTTAATCCCGAAATTTTTAGTTCTGCAACTAACAGTAAATTTCCCATTTTTGAATTAGCCAAACTTCCACCGTTATTTATTACATGAAAAACAGCAAATTTAGTATTATACAATTTTATTAAATCACATTAGATACGAATATATTAGTGTTTTTTTTTTTAATTTATTCATTCTAATAAAAGTAAACTTCTATACATTGCACATTGTTTGTAAAATAAATAAGAAAATAATTTCATACAATTAGCGTTATATACAACGGTTTATAAAAAGTTAATTATAATATGACTAAAATTCCTTATTAAATGTTAAATTCTTTGGCTTCTTCTGAAGGGTGATGATAGTGATGATATTCCACTCTTCTGGTGGTCTCAAGAATAAATCGTCATCAAAATCATCTGGAAACAAAATAAAAACATTTGGAAGAAAGTCATACACCAAAGTAAATTCATGCTTACTTCTTCCAGCGATAAGGGATTGCTTTTCATTTTAGTGTCCAGGTTGTGGAACCTCTCTAAAACAAAATATTATAAATTTTAAAGTAACATGTTATACACAACAGACTTTTTGGGGGGTTTTGTATATTCTATAAGTCGGTGGCAGTTGATGAAATTTGAAATTCTCATATTTTCGTAAGGAGGCATGGGACCTACATTACATTGGTGGAGGTGATACTAGACCCGAGTAGAAAGGTATAAATAGCAACAAAAAACTTCTACTGAAACTTGCTAAAAAGTGTGTTCCACCAGAAAGTCTTGGAAACGGCTTGCACAATATTTGACAATTTTTTTTCACAATTAAGTACTAAGTGGATATAAAAACCTTCTAATTTTGTGCTTTTTGAAAAATTCTCATTTTACTTAAAGCTATAGAGCTATTGTCAAATTTCAAAAACTAAATACTGGGGAGAAACAGCAATTCAAATAGTTATAAGCTTTACAGATCTCGAACGGCCACAGCTGGGTAAGTAGGCTTAATAGTGCATTTTTTTTCATGAATTCCGCATGAATTTCGATACTTGTTTTCTAGAAGTCCATCTCCATCAGACCTCAAAGTGAGTTTCTAAAAGTTTATACTTTTGAGAGAGACATTTTTTCGATAAGATTAAATTATGGGTCATTCCAGTTGGAGAACAAAATTTATTGTTGTTGGAAGATTATTTATTTGCGACACATAGTAACATACATTTTGCAACCATGAAAATGAAAGAGTACTTCATGAGGAACTGAACTGTCCAAACTACAGGTCTCTAAATTTTTTGGTTTAGACGCCATTTAGAAATATTTAGAGCACTGTCATCGTGATATTTTCAAAAACAGAACATCTCCAAAACAGTGCGTTTCCAATGTCCCATGTATGGTTAATAAAGTCGACCTAAAATTTAATGGAGTATACAAAAATGTACAAATATACAGGGTGTTATATTTAAAATAACGAAGTTGTGTGGCGGGTACAGGAAATGGAGCACTCTGTAGTATCATTAGATATGTTTTAAAAATAGGCACCACATGGTTTTGGTCAGCTTTTGTATGAAACATTTGTTCTTAAATTTACAACAACAGTTATGTTGTTGTAAAGAGTTATGAAAGAAACCCGCCTTAGGTGAAACACCCTGTATACGTGTTTATTTCATTATCCATCACTAATTATTTTTAAAATGTCGGTTTATAACTCTTGGTGCCACTCTAATATAGAACAACGACTGTTCAATTCGCAACAATAGCAATAGAGAAAAAAACATTTGAAGTTATAAAAAAAACTAAAAAGTTATAACTTCTTGGAAATCAATATTTGGCTCATTTGAGGTCACATGTAGATGGACACCTAGGAAAAAAGTGCGAAATTCATGCAAAGGCTCTTTTCCCCCTCCATGCCCCACTACAACATTTAGAAAAAAAAACGCAAATATGAATATAGTCATCTAGAAAAACGTCACTAAACCTGGCTATGGACGAGATAAATGGAAATAGCGGTTGTGTCGAAGCTCAAAGCGAAACTTTCTTGTTGTCTAACTTTTGAAAAATGACTGTCATAATTGCAAAATAAATAATGGCTGTCACATGGTGTAACACCCTTGACAACTAAATAAGTTTATAAACCACCGAGATTTAGAACAGACTAGAGGGAATGCGCATATTTCTGAGTTGGCATGCCTAATGTCAATCGGCCATATTGGCGGTACTGTAAACGAGGCAAAGTGATGTTTGATTGTATTTCTTTTTGTGTGGTAAAATTTGCGTTTTATTTGCATAGTTATCTGTCTTTTTAAAGACCAAACATTATGAGAAAGTATATAGTGCCGGGCTGCGGCAAGAGCCAGACAAATAAGGAAAATATGATGAAAGTGACATTTCACAGGTCCGTATCTGAAAATAAGTATTGTATTGACCTCTTTACAACTAATTTTATTTCTTATTCAATATCAAAAGTTGACGCAATTTTTGTCTGGTATTTACTTTAAAATTGCGTATTATTACAGTGATTGAACACACAATTTTTTACTAGGACCAATATAATGTAGTATTTCAGAAAAGAAGTTTTTCCATTAGAGTATGTTTTTGATGATGACGATATATTGTCCTATGTATATCATTAATTCATTCTTTGACGATGTTAGCACATTTCCTATAATATTCTATTTCTGTTTGTAGATTTCTGAAAAATGAAACGAGAGGGTCAACTTGATTGCTAGCGATGGGACGCAAGCAATGGATTTCACTCTCTAAACAAGCAGTTGTTTGCTTGGATCATTTCGACGAGCACGACTTGGATCAGCACGAAGAGTGTTTTGACAGAACTTCTGCGTGTGGCATGGTAAGAGAAAATTCTGTTCCAACGCTTTTATTAGCACCAGTAAATTATGACGAGCCAATATAATGTAGTCCATCGCCATCTTCAATAAGTGAGGCAAAACAAATGAGTGTGAAATCACAGAAGTGATGAATGTTATAGAGGAATCATCATTTCAAGAGCTATCTGTACCATCAACTTCAAGAGGTCTCGTGTTTTATTATTCAAGTTTTATATAAATGTTTCAACTACATTGTAAACAAAATTTAACGGATAATAAATTGTTTTTGGTTTAATTTATTTATGTGAATAATTTTACTCTTCATTACAGTAATTTTATACATCTCTTAATTAAAAATTTGAATTATTAGTTATAATATGAAGTGTGATTTTTCAAATCTTAATTTTTAATTCATGGATACAAATACTCTTATATCCATTATGTATTTCATCTAGGTCTCCAAGGTTCTTTACAGAAGACCAGACAAGCTTGCTCCTGTCTGGTTTTGTATGCATGCCTTTTTTCAACTTAACAGTTTGATAGTATATAAGGTGCCTTATATTTTATATTTATTTGTAATGCTATTCAAATTTGGTGGCAACGAATACTTGCTGTGAATGCTAAAACAAGTCATCTGTAAATCTTTTATTCTTAATATTTATGATATATAATTTTTGTAAATCCTGGCCCCTAAAAATTTTAAGTACACATCTGGCAAGCCCGCCATATTAGTAGTACTATGTTTATACCAATTTTTACATATAGGGCAAATGTAATGCATTCCCTCTAGTCTGTTCTAAATCTCGGTGTTATAAACTTAAGATTAAGAATAGAAATAGGTACGTCTCTTTTTACTCGCCAACTTTGATGACGTTTCTTTTTTTTGGATAGCTCGTTATAATAAGTGGTCATACCATGAGAAAGATGGAGTCGCACAAGGGCCATAATGTAGTTCTCTGCGGTGAGGATCGTGTTCTTGGCAAACCTCAACACGAGACATTCGAGCACTTTGTTACTGACGGTGCATCCTGCTTCCCAGAGGAGCGCCCTCAGGTGGTAGCTGGACGTTTTCCCGCAATTGTGACTTCTTTCGAACTTTTGGAAAGCTAACTAGAAGACGAGAGAACGAGAATTACTACACTAATGGAAAAAATTGAAGGGTCAAAAAATTTTTCCGAACTTTTAGTGATTTTCAGTATGCTGTATCTCAGTGAAAAAGGGTCTTATCGAGGTCTAAAAAAAGTATTTTGAAGCTTCAAGTTTCTAGTTTTGAGATATTTCGGCAAAAAAATTTTAGAGCTACATGTTTCGCGCAATTTTAGGAAGTAGTGTGAGAAAAAAAAATTCGAATTTTTTGCTTCTTTTTTCAAGTCCACGAGCTTGAAAAAAATATTTCTACTTAGCCATGGTATAGACCGGATAGCTTGTTTATTCAGCTTCAATTTGATTTTTTTTTAAATTTCGATACGACCATTTGTTGCTGAGATATCGAACTTTAAATCAAAAAGAACCTTTTGGCTTTGATAGACGATATCTCAGCAACCAACGATAGCAGAAAATCTAAGGGCAGTTCTGAAAACTGGAATAAAAGTCGTACAAGGTTTTGCTGCGATTTTGAGGAGAAACATTTTTTTATCCTTGACACGAATTTGAAAAAACAGGATGTTATATATGTTATAGTTATAATTTCCTATGTGCATACGTCCGTCGATAAGTAAAGAAATGGCTTTCTTTCATACGCAGCCGCGACATACTCTTCCACGAACGAGGCACATGGAAAACGCCATATTGTAAAGAGTAAAAAGCACATACCTGTTGAATAGTTATCACCTGTGCAAGCGTTGTCAATAAAGCGTTCTGTATATTTGTATACTGTGCTGTTAGTGTATATTTTTCCCTATTGTTATTGTTGCATACATAACACAGGAAAAAACGGGTAATTGATGGTTTTTCAGAACATCAACGGCTGAAATTAAAATCTTAATGAAATGACTAATGTTGCGTGTGCCTTTTACAGTTGAATATACCCCCAAAAACCATGCAAAGTTACATTACGATCTAACGAACCATTTTCTTGTTGAAAACGGCCAAACTTTTGTAAAAATTAAAGGGTCAGGTTTTTTGAGCTTAAACATTTTTCCGCAAATACCGTTGAAATAAAAAAAATAAAATATTTTTTTTTTGAAAATTGAAAAAAAATTTTTAAAGGCCTTCCAAAACTTCCGAAAATTTTGATTTTTCACTACCGTCATCATTAGAATTACCCAAAGCGTACCACGTGGAGGTACCACGATCGGATTTACGCTTCTTACACACACGTCCGTGTGTGTAAGAAGCCCAAATCGCGTTTCGACCCTGATTCATACTTGCTTAGAAGACAAATCTCTGCTCGATTTTCGTGCTAACTGAACACCTGAAAAAACCGTTTTTTTCCAAATTGCCCTTTTCTTTCATTGAAAAAATTTTTACATTTGGTTTTTTTTTTTTTTTTATCATGCCAAGGCAATTGCCGAGCAACTTCCGGCTCTGACAAGTGACGTCAGAGCCGGAAGTTGCTCGGTTAGTATTTTGTTGAAGAGGGATACAGACGTATGTGTAAGAAGCGTAAATCCGATCGTGCAACCTCCACATGGTACGCTTTGGGTAATGCTAATGCCGACGGTAGTGAAAATAAAAAATTTTGCAAGTTTTGGAAGCCTTTAAAAAAATATTTAATTTTCAGTTTGCAAAATCATTTTCATTTGTCAAAATCAGACAGCTTGCAACAAGAAAACGGTTCGTTAGATCGTAATGTAACTTTGCATGATTTTTGGGGTATATTCAACTGTAAAAAGGCACACCCAACATTACTAATTTCATGAAGATTTGAATTTTAGCCGTTGATGTTCTGAAAAACCATCGATTACCCGTTTTTTCCTGTTTTTCAAATTCATGTCAAGGATAAAAAAAAATTTCTCCTCAAAAAATCGCAGCAGAACCTTGTAGGAGTTTTATTCCAGTTTTCAGAACTGTTTTTTTTTCTCCCATGTGTGGTATTTTAAAGTACAAATATTCCTCTTTAAAATGCCGTTGAGTTTGCTCAAACATATATGAGTAGTTTCATTACTTTTCGCACATTTTCTCGGGAGGGGTCAATCGATTTTGATGAAGGTTGGGATTCTTGAAGTATTTTTGTAGTATCCCCACATACCAAATTTCCAGCCCTCTAACTGTCATAGGTCAGGAGAACGAGCCGTTTAAGGTCAGAAATCACCATTTTAGCCTACTTTTTAAAAATTCAGTTCTCCAATGCTGCAAACCCGAATCGAACAATTAAGTGTCAGGTCTTGTTTGATGTACATTCACTAGTATGCACCAAAAATATCTTAGTCCTCTAGACCATTTTGGCCTTGTTTTATAACACAGTTAAATACAATGAAAATTTCGAAAAATGTCCATTTTCAAATGGGTGCCAAAAATTCCCTAGCAAAGGGACTCAAAAAATTGATTTGCATGCAGGGAGCGCTAAGTTTTCCGCGTCAAAGTTGGTAGATTTTAAAAAATCGATAACTTTTAACCTTCACTCATTTATATCAACTCCACATCTCACAAAAATTTAACTGAGTGGAGTGTTTGATACCTAGAACAACCCTTCACAGGGATTTTTCTTGGCCCGAACTTCTGTGATTTCCTACAGCCTTCTCGATATTGGCAAAATTAACAAAAATACTGTTTTTTAAATTGTATTATGAAGCGGATAATTCGATTTTTTATTGTGCAATTTGCTCTATTTTGAGAAAAATATTTTTAAAATTACGTCCTTATTATGTAGATAACCAAAAAAAAAAAAACTGAGAGAAAAACTTTCAAATTTGTGATTCGTATATCTAACTCTTTATTTAGTCATTTCTCTTTCAATCTTGTTTATATTTATATAACTATTTACGTTTTTCGTAAAAATCGATTTAAAAATGAATGTTGCAATTATTATTTTGATTTATTTTCTTATTATAAGTATTTGTAAATTTATCGTAAAATGAAAATAATTGGAAGAAATTAGTTTATTTTTACTACTTCTGATGAACTTAGCTTATTTACAGTTAACAACTATAAAACAGACATTCACCAAACGTTGAAAAATGATTGAAACTCCATAATTCACTACTATCGGCATCTATCAGTCAGTATAGATAATTCAGTATAGTTAGTAAAAAACTCATTATAAAGCATCTACTTTACCCATGAGTTGCAACCCATAATAAGAAAATAAATAAAATTAATAATTGCCATATCGATTTTTAAATCGATTTTTACGAAAAACGTAAATACTTAATTATATAAATATAAACAAGATTGAAATAACTTTAGAAAGAGAAATGACTAAATAAAAAGTTAACTATACGAATCAGAAATTTGAAAATGTACTCAGTAATTTTTTTTTTCAAGTTATCTACATTATAAGGACGTAATTTCAAAATATTTCTCTCAAAATAGAGCAAATTGAACAATAAAAATCGAATTGTCCGCTTCATAATAAAATTTAAAAAACAGTATTTTTGTTAATTCTGCCAATATTCAGAAGGTTGTAGAAAATCACAGAAGTTCGCCGAAAATCCCTGTGAAGGGTTGTTCTAGATATCAAACACTCCACTCCATTACATTTTTGTGAGATTTGGAGTTGATAGAAATGATTACTGGAAGGTTAAAGTTTAAAGTTAGCGATTTTTCAAAATCTGTCAACTTTGACGAGGAATATTAGCGATCCCTGCATGCAAATACATTTTTTAAGGCCCTTGCTGGAAGGGCATACATTGACGAAAAAAGGAGCCCTAACAAAAGAAGATCGGTTGAAAATTGAATTTTTTGTCAGCCATTTGAAAATGGTCATTTTACGGAAATTTTCCTTGATTTTAACTGTGTTATAAAACAAGGTCAAATGGTCTAGACGTCTAAGATATTTTTTTTTACATACTAGTGAATGTACTAAACAAGACCTGACACGAATCATTCGATTCAAGCTTGAAGCATTGGAGTACTGAATTTTTAAAGGTAGGCTAAAAATGGTGGTTACTTATGGACCTCACTGTATAAGCCGGAATTTCCTTTTCAATGCCAGAGCGTATCGGAGGGTCGCCGCTTTTCCGTGAATTCCTTCTTAGCTTGACACCTCCTGACATGCGACGCCTCTTCTTTTTTGCATTCAGTTGATCGTAGAACAATGAGTGAGCAGGTAGTTCCTTCTTCTGTTGCGCAACGCATTATTATAAAAAGTCTATAGAAGGTGAGCGACCTCTGAAATTTTGACGCGTCTTAAGGCCAACCAGACAGACCCTTTCTAAAACGCAAGTGTATGAGTGGCACAAACGTTTTTCAGCGCAACGAGAAAGGGTGAAAGATGAACCACATGGACGTCGTGAGCATGGTGCAGTAGGTGAGCTTTTGGATGGTGACCGTCGCCTTACATTTAAAGAAATTGCTGGATCAATGGGAATCAGTCATGACAGTGTTCATTCAATAATCCACGATAAATTTGAGTTCAGGAAGGCCTCAGCTCGATGGTTCTTTCGATGACTTCTCACCCCCAATCAAAAAAGTGTGCGGTTTTAAGGTTTGTCAGAGGCTTTTGGGTTCGTTATAAAGATGAAGGAGAAGGGATTACTTAATCGCATAGTCACTTGTGATGAAGCATGTGTTGACCACTGTACACCAGAATCTAAACAAGCGAGTATGGAGTAGCGGCAAATAGGAGAAATAACACCAGTGAAGGCGAAAACAAGGTTGTCTGTAGCATAAGTTTTTGGGATAGGAAAGGTGTTCTTTTCGTCGACTTTCTCCATGAACGAACAATAAATGCAGACTATTGTTGTCAACTTTTTGGTTAGGACAAAAGCTGCCTATCGCACCAAAAAATGCGTCGTTCTCCCAAGAGAAACGTCGTTCTTCTCCATGACAACACCAGACCACATTGCAGCGATAACTCAGGCCCAGCTGGAGAAAATGTACTGGGAGCAGATTGAACATCCTCCTTATAATCCAGACTTATCGCCGTGCGACTACTATTCTTTGGACCGCCAAAAAAGGTCTGGGAGGAGAGATACTTGAAGATGATGAAGGAGTTGAACAGTTCGTGCACAACTGTTCAACTCCTCAAAAAAAAATGCCGAGTCGGTGGGAAAAATGTGCTTCGGTTGAAGGAGACTAAATAGAAAAAAATGTTAATTTTTAAATTTTATCTCTTAATAAAAAATATTTTGGAAAATTGCGGTTTGTTTGACTTGCCCTCGTACTAATAAGTATGTAACAGGCAGTAGACAGTTAGATGCATTCGAAAGTATAGAAATTGTTGCATGTAATACTATCATGAATAAAGATAATGGGCCGGTATCTAACAATCCACTGTTTTCGTTAATTTAACAAGGACTTAAGTTACGACACTGAACCACGTTCATGGATCAGTGATCTGCGACTTTCGTAGGTTAGAAGGTCACAGAAGAACGCAGGTCTCACTTAAGAAGATGTCCTGAATTTTTGCCCGACGCTTTGACGTTTTGTTTGGCTTTCTAGTTATAAAATTGTCGAAATTAATCGAAAAATAGGGCGTCGGAATTTCAAGTTGTGTGTCCCGGTTTCAAAAATGTCACTTTGAGCAACAAGTGTCGTGAACTGTACAAATCTTGTATAAATGGGGTGGCTGCCAAGGATTGCGGCGAATTGAGAAGCGACAACCCATTTTTTAATTACACCTTCAATCGTTTCCCTTCTCAATGGTGCTTCTTTTCATAAGCAGTAATATCTGTTTTCATTATGTTATAAGATATTTAAGATATAATAAAATTTTGAAATAAGTAAAGCAATACTTGGAGAACTTGCGGCAGGAATAAATAAGGAAACATTGCCTCTTTTTAAACATACACACGACTTTGTCTCCGGACATTCGCATCTTATAATATCATTATACGAGGTGTGGAAATTAAGTAATGAGACTAGCAACGTAGCGCCCAATCTAGCAACACGCAGAGACGGGACTTAGAGTCATTTGTTTGTTCTTTGTGACTGTTTTCGTAAATCGGTTTTTTCCTAATGCGCTTTAAAAATGAGCATTAATTTTGAGCAATGGTGTGCTATCAGATTTAGCTTCAGACTTGGACACAACGTAACGGGTACTTTTGCAAAAACAAAAGGAAGAGACCATCGAAGATGGACCACGCAGCGAAAGGCCTTCATCTTCAAAAACTGATGAAAATGTCGAATACGGGATCTTGTGTGCATTCATATCATCGGTTGATGACAAGAATGAATGAGTGAGATCGGGAAAGAGTGAAATTTTAATCATACCACTGTTCTTCAGATTTTGACTAACGAATTGGGGATGAGAAAAATCTGCGGAAAAATGGTACCGAAAAACCTTTCGCAGGACAAAAGGACTTTAGGGAGAAATGGGTCTTGACTCTTTGGAATCAATTGAAAATTATCCCCAGTTTATGGAACGTGTCATTACAGGTGATGAGACTTGGGTGTTTGAGTACGACCCGGACACCAAGCGCCAAAGCATGGAATGGTACACTTCAAGCTCTCCAAGACCCAAAAAAAGCAAGAATGAGCAAGTCGATGATCAAATGCATGCTGATTTGCTTTTTTGATAGACAGTGAATTGTCCATAAAGAGTGTGTGCCCATAGGCCAATCAGTAAATCAACACTTTTACAGAGAGGTTCTTGAAAAACTTTGAAAAAAGGGTTATGCGTGTGAGATCAAACATCAAGAACAACTGGATGTTGCATCACGATATAGCGCCTTGTCACACAGCCATTTCAGTAAACGAGTTTTTAGCAAATAACACATTCCTGTGTCTCCGCTATTCTTTGACTCGAGTCCTGACTTTTTTCTTTCCTCAGATTTAAAAAATCACCTCAAGGGACGTCATTTTGGGACGATAGAGAACATTCAAACGGCTGTAATCGATCAGCTGAAGGCTATTCCAGTATATAAGTTCCACCACGTCACCAGCGCTGTGTGGCTTCCGAAGAAATTTATTTTAGAGACAAAACTGAATTGTAATTCTATTCGATTAAATTAAAAGAATCAGTCTCATTACTTAATTTACACACCTCGTAAATCATGCGGTCGGATCTCGTATTATATGTTTGTGTTACGCGTACATATTGTTTAAGGCAAATTCTTTTATTTTGTCAATTTAAAATAGTTTCGATATGAGTACAATTTTTAAGTCAATATATCGAGAATTATCCCGATATATTATCTTCTCTTATCTCTTCAGTATATTGTTATTGTTACATAGCTGTACGCTGTGGTGTGAATCGAAACTTTTCCAAATCCAGTCATTGAAACAAAAGAAGGTTGTCATTTTAAAACGTTTCCGATGACAACAAGACCATAGATTTGGATGAAATATGTTTAAAAAAATCGACTATTCCAAACATTTTGCGTAAACACTTTTCCAGAAACAGTTATCGAATTTTTTGCCACAGTTTATACTATATAAAGGTATCCGGTAAGCCTATATTTACCCTCCAAAATTGAAGCATTGCATTAGCACGGGGATATCCATCAAGTTTATCCTTCCGCTGATATTGCAGTCTCTCAGCATTATCAGACTCTTGCACAGTTCCAGGCTGGGCTTCTCTGATAAATACAGCCTCCAGTGGGCCTTCAGGATCTTCTGTAATTGACTAGCATCGACCTCTGGAGGGTATTTTACTAAGAGTTTCGTTAAGATTGATTTTCCATCAGCCTGAAATGCCAGATGACATTAAATTAAATTTGTCTTTCAGTCGTCATCGTATTTAAGAACATAAAGGGTACAGATTCCAATATTAGTAAAGCTATTGACCTAACTCAAGATAAAATAATGTCTTAAAATTCATAATTCATATCAGTTTTAATTGATATATGTACATATGGAATAGTTTTGTTTTAAGAATTTCAGAATTCAGGATATCCCAGGATAAGCTAGTCAATCGGTCCCAGATTTTTTTGAAATTCCGAGGATACATGTTCCTGGTGCTGAAGGAGAAATTTAGAGTGGTTCGCCTCCTAACTTCCCCCTCTCACCCCTGTCACGAAAAATATGCGTTTTTGTGGTATTTTTAGTTAATACCTGGTTTAAATCACTTTCTATTACATGGAGGCTTCCGAAAAAAAAATAGGCTCGTGTAAAACATTATTTTGAACTATTAAAAAAATGCTTTGGTCTCATGGGTCTCACATTTATTATTAAATAAATATTGACAAACAAAATAATTTTTTGTTAGTATGAGGTGCTACCCTAATTTTTTTTCTTTTCATACTTTTAGTTAATCTACATTTTGCCTATTTTTTTTCAGATTTTTTGGAGTGGTTGAAATTAAAAAAAACAACATATTTTCAGTGGGTTAATTCAACAATTGTTCTTTTTTTTTAGGAATTAAATTAAGTAATTTCTATTAGAATAAAAATGATCGATATTTATAAATGAAAAGTATATTCTTAAATACGGTGAACAAGTGCTTTTCTAAATTTCCGTGAGCCTCTGTTCAATAAAAAAAAATATTATTTCGTCTTATAGTCTTATTTTTCGCTATTATTGACTACGTCATTTTTTTCATATTTTTCAGAGATAGATCATCTTCAGATTCGAAAAAAATATTTTGATCTAGGTATTCTACGGTTTTTCTCCCCTTTTTTCAGTACATTATAAAAATGTTCGAATCCTACTAATTAAAGGTTTATATTGCTAAATATCGTAAACAAATAGTACTCAATGTAAAATAATGTTTCACTTTTATTTATACATATCTCCAATTCCTCATATCAACATGAAAACCTTCTCATCTTTCCTTTTTATCTCACGAATTTCGTTTTTCCTTCATGACAGTAATTAAAGGAATTCTCAGTTAACCTTACATTAAAACATTTTAACATAAAAATTTTAAAATATAAACGTTGAAAATTCCACAACTGTTATAACTTTAGTTATAAAAATTTGTACATAAACCTTTAATTCATAGAAATCGATCATTTTTAAGACTACTTAAAAAAACCCGTCGCATAATCCGGTGAAAATATGTTTTTTTTCTATTTTGCAGGTGACCCACCAATACAAGAAATCTAAAAAAAGAACTACTTAAACTGTAGTTTAAATATATGTATGAAAAACAAAACAAATTGGCGTGGCACCTTATAACAGCAAAAAAAAAACGTTGCCAATGGAATCAGTGCTTTCACATATAATTTTTCCACATTTAAGTAGACTAAACCGCTAAAAACAACAGGTTGTATTCTTAAAAGTGTGATATTACGTATTTGGGTATGACCTTTATGATCAATATGATATACCTATATGACATTTATGACCTTTTGGACACCATTGGACAACAGCCGTGAAAGCCTGCATTCTACTATTTATGACCTTAATGACCTGTATGACCCAACGATATGACCGTTACGATCTGTAAGGCTCATATGATATTTATGACACATATGACTTTTATATGACATCAGTGACCAAAACGAACTTAATGACCTCTATAGCCTTTTATGACATTTATGACTTTGATGACCTGAATGATTTAAATGACCCGTATGAACCATTTTGGATATGGATATAAAGGTAAAAATGAGAGCAGAGAATATTTTGAATTCCTCCTGCCTCAAAAACCTATAAAACGACACGTCACATGAATATCTTTATTAATTAACATTAATATACAATAAAACAACCGTCCCTTCCCCTCCTGTGTACAACAGAAGCACTATGAGCCAAATGAACAAATATTTAATTTTGGCTTGATTTTGGCTACAAACAAGTTTTTACAAATTCTTAATATTGGCGTTTTATTTTATTCTAGTTCCTCTTCCCGTATTTCGGGGGGGGTAATAAGAGGGTAAAGAGAATAGGAGACTTTTGTAGAGCTCCTTTCACCGTGTTTGTTTATTAAAATTTATGTTGAAAACATTTGTTTTACCTATTTTTGATACGTACCCCCTTCACCTCCCAAATCCCCTCAACCCCACAACTTAGTAAGCTAAAAACCTTTATATTTGCACTCTGTTATGTTTATATGTCTCTCAAATTTGATTTATGCATTGTTTGCGATTTATCTGTAGAAAAAAAGAGTGTTACTCCCCTTTATCCCCCAACCCTACGACCCATTAAGCTCAAAATCTAATCAGCTCTAAACCTGTTCATGGTACATGTACATAAGTGCTCCAAAGTTCAAGTTGATGACCGACAGACAAGCAGAAAATTGTTTTCGCTGAGACTTAACATCTCGACGTGTCAATACGTTTTAAGCATATTTAGCCAATACAATTTTTTAACAAAATTTTCATTATTACTTTACTTCCACTTGTGATGTGAAAATAATATGAAGATTTTGTTTTTCATTTTTTTTAAATCGGATGTGGGACCTCGGAGACGGAGAACAATGTTTTACATCCTATTTTTTTTTTTTTTGGAAAGCCTCCACATAGTAGAAAATGATTCAAAAATGCTTAACTAAAATACTACAAAAAACACAGATTTTCCGTGTTAGGGAGAGGTAGAAAATTAGGAGGCTGTGAACCAATTCTAAACTTAATCACTAATCTTAGGTACATATTAGTGTTACATCATTTTAGCACTAGGAACGTGTATATAAGTTCGAAATTTCGAAAGTTTTTTGGGATCAATACGACCATAGGATTCGACTATCCTGTATTGCAAAATAAATAAATATAACAATATTTGAACCTATTAGAAATTTTTAAGTTTCTTGATCGATTTAGTTAGTATATACATTAGGGTGGTCCTTATTTTGGAAAAGTCCCGATTTTTTTGAGTGCTCCTACTAAATCGGAAGTATAGGCCTAGAAAATAATTATGAAACAATAAAAAGTCGAAAAAAAAAAATAATAACCCGTGCCCCACGCAGGTTGAATTTTAAATGGGATTTAACATGGGTTTTCCGTTTTTTTAGGTTTAGGTTTGTAACAAGTTTCACCTTGAACCGATGGAAATCAAGTGCTCAACGCTTGGTTTAACCTACAAAATTGGAAAACCCATGTTAAATCCCATTTAAAATTCAACCTGCGTGGGGCACGGGTTATTATTTATTTTTTCGACTTTTATTGTTTCATAATTATTTTCTAGGCCTCTACTTCCGATTTAGTGGGGAGCACTCAAAAAAATCGGGACTTTTCCAAAATAAGGACCACCCTAATATACATTCTATGCCACTTACCGATATCGGTGAAGTTGACTCCTCCATAAATTCAGACGCGATATTTCTTATTATCATATTATCCTCGTTGACTTCCCTAAAAACTCTTGTATAATTTACACAAACATTAAAATTTACCTCGTCAGCCTCACCAAATGTTACTTTGTTCATCTGTGAATATCCTTAACAGAAATTTTCCATCCAGATTTGGTATGTTGGTCTGAGGTACGACTATGTAATCACCTGGTGGGAGTGTGAAAAATGTAACAACCTCCCTAGCTATGGAGTGGTTGGTCACGTCTAAGGGTTTCTAAAAAGTAACAGATATTATTCGTATTGAACTGTCTACAGAAATACACTATTGGCCATAAATAGAGTAATACAATTATTATATTTCAAAAAAATGTGTTCGATTTATTGTTAAACAGTAAACATAGATAAACAAACTTGATAAAATAAAAACACGGCTATAGTTAAACCTAATTCTGTATGTAAATGGAATTACCATTAAATATGTATATCGTATATCTGTATTTATAAAAAAAATGTCAGACAGCTACAAAAACTTCCTGGTTAAATGTACAGCAAACCCGTAAACAGTCAAATATAGAGGTGGAAAGAATAAAATTTTTAGGTGATTTTCAAAGAGTTTTTAACTTGGGGATGGTCGTAGGGAAAAGAAAAAAGGAAATTGAAGCTCCAAGGTTTTAGTTTTTGGATCTTCAAATCAGGTTTAAATTTTTTTTTAGCATCAGCAGTTATTGAGTAATCATAAGAAAACCATCGAAAACAATTTTTTCGAAATTTTTGTTTGTCTTTTAAAAGGTCCACGGACCTGTATTAATTTTTTTCGATAATTTCATCATAAAGGTATTTTAGATAATTTAATTCTCTTTATTTTGACCTGTTATTGAGCCCCTGTACGATGATTTTTTGCTGAGCTATCGTCGTTCGAAGCAAAAATGTTATTGTTGACTTTGATAACACAGCCCCACAAAAAAAATGTTGGAACTTCTATCGAGCCAACTGTATCCGTATGTAATTTTCGACGCTGAATCCGAATCCGAAGTCAAAAAAATCGTACACCCCCAAAATCAACCCCTATCACTAAAAAATGGTAAAAATGATTTAATCCTTCACGAATAGTTTTAAATCTCAATAATTCTAATTAAATATAAATATTCAAGTATATAACGCAGAAATACAGAGTTAACACTACTTTCTATTGAAAATCACCCCCATGAGTGGGTGAAACCTACCCCCATACAACAGCAAAATTCAGTGATTGCAAAAAAAAGCTTACGATGCCCAGTTTTTTTTTTTTGGAAAAAAGTGAGTAACTGCATTAGTTCCGATCCGATGCTCAAAATCTACCCCAATAGAGTGGGGAAACCACCCCTAAATTTAAATTACAAGTAAAATCGAGGAAAATTTTGTCATCGTCATTGTCATTTCTATTTTAATCGATGCTAAAATTGGCTATAGATATGCAGCACTTCAGTTTGGAGGTGAATAACAAGAAATTCAAAAATAGTTGCAGTACCTTTTAGAAAATCTCAAAACATCTGCATTTTCCTATTTAAGAAGTATCTTTGACAATGTAGGTACTTGAAGAGTTCCCATATTATGAAGTAGCAAAAATTTATCCGTAATCTTAATTCAATTAGATCCACTAGTACGACAAGCAGTGCTATCCAATCATAACAAAAAAAAACTTAACAAAACAACGGAGAGAAAAAAAAGGTAATAACAGAAACAATGAACGCCTTGACGTATATATTGAACTTGACGTATACTTAATCCCCAAACCTTCAATACTCGTATGCGATTGTCAATACGCCACCTACCGGCTGGTCAAAAAACTATATATTCAGTAAATTATATTTATGTTTTTTCTGAATTTTTAGACGATTCTTTTAGAGGTCATATACCTAAATAAGTAACAGTATTTTCAGAGAATTCTTTTTTGGAGTCATCTAAGCAACTGTAATTTAAATTTAGGGGTGGTTTCCCCATTCTATGGAAGTAGTTTTTGAGCATCGCATCGAGACTAATGCAGTTACCTACTATTTCTAAAATAACTGGGCATCGTAAGCTTTTTTGCAATTACTGCAATTTTTTTAAATTTTCTGTTGTGTGAGGGGTTAACTCTGGGGTAAGAGGTTAACTCTGTATTTATGCGTTATGTACTTGAATGTTTATATTTAATTAGAATTATTGAGATTGAAGACTATTCGTGAAGCGTTAAGTCATTTTTGCAGTTTATTTAGCGCTAGGGTTGATTTGGAGGGGGGGGTACGATTTTTTTTTGACTTCGGATTCAGATTCAGCATGGAAAATTATATGGGGATCCAATTGTTTCGATAGCAGTTCCATTTTTTTTTGTGGGACTGTGTAATCAATTATTCGGGAAATAATAAACGGACAGAAAATTCAAGCAGGGTTTTGAAAACTGCAAAGTATCCTTTACGGGTAGTAGTTAAAAAAAAATCGAAATGAAATTGTTGATTGAAAAAGAGGTAAAAAATTGCATAATTAGGGATATTTGAATAACTTGGCATAACTTTGCAAATAATGGATAGAATAAGGATACTGACCGCAACTTTTTGCCTTAAAAACTTCAAAGAAACTGACAGATTCAAATGCTGCGGTTTTTCTTTCATAGCGCTCGGAATGATTGACATTGTCGTTTGTGCTAAAAATGAATGTTAGGATTGATTTTTCACTTTTTTCACAGTTTATGACATAATACAAAATTTTATCGTGTTGAAAAGTGACCATAAAGTTTTCATGTACCGAGAAATTTATTTGTTTGTAATTTTTAATTTACTAAAATTTATTTTGTATATTACTGTATTTGAGCAAACTCAACAGCATTTGAAAGAGGAAGATTTGTACTATAAGATCCCCACATGTTTTTGAGAAAAAAATCGCGGTGCTACATAACCTCAAATGTGTCAAAAAACAGTCTTTTTTGCACTTTTAGGCTGGGGATATCTCAAAAACCTGACGAGACTTAGTAATTATGAGAAAAATTGCTTCGAAAAGAACTATTCATTGTCCAAGGGCACAAAATTTTCAAAATTTTGCATGGTAGTGTTATTTATAATTTCATTCATAAAAATTATGTCACCAATCTAATTATGACCAAGTCCAGATTATTTATCGTCAGTTTTAATTACCTACTTTCTGATGCCGTGCCGCGATTGTTGAAAACATGTTTATATCCGCATTTTTGTCTTTTGTTTTAAAAATGTTACCTGTTCCGTCACAAAATGCGGCGTCAGTCTTTGCATAGATGGGGGAACTTCGTACACAGCGAAACCTATGGCATATAAGGGCCTCCTCTTTTTTGGGTCGATCACATTGGTTTCATAGTATTGCGTTATGGATACGACGACGTGGCACTTGTTGCTGGAAGTCCTCGGTATCTGGACGTGAAACTGAGGGTTCATCGATGTCGTCTCTAAAACAGAAGACAATTATTAATATTATTTCGCCGACTTTATAGTCACACTTCTCAGCGTAAACGCTGGGAAACATTCACCCATTCCTGCTGCAGACAGTGATGGCTTGATATCTCATCCCCGCCTCCAGCAGAAATTAGGCTCAGGCGAGGGGAGAATTCATCCCTATCCCAAAACCTTTTCTACAATGTGGCAAGTTTGTAACAATATTGCCTTTTGGCCATTTCTAATGACATTAAAAGATAGTCCTAATTCCGCGATGTTCTGGCGAATCTCGTCGTCATCACTCCCTCTGCCGATATTACTAGGGCGTACGTCTCCACTTTCTCCAGCCCTCCATAGGCGCTTCAGCTCGATTGACAAATTTTCGTACTTCGCGATCTTCTCCCGTTCAGTCTTCTGAATGTTGTGGGTAAGTGGCACAGCGATGTCTATGATGATCCTCTTCGTTGTTCCTTGTTGATCAGCACAATATCTGGTCGGTTGAAGTCCACTGTTCGATCGGTGATGATTAGCCTATCCCAGTACATCACGGCAACTTCCGATTCCAGCACAGTTTCCGGGACATATTTGTAGTATGGCGGAGCCGTCGCTACCCAGGCCATACTTGAGGCCAGTTGTTGGTGAACCATCTTCGCAAGTTGGTTGTGCCTGCCGAGATATGCTGACTCTGATAGCGCGGGACACGCTCCTATTATGTGTTCTATAGTTTCGCCTGCAGATTCACATTTTCTACATTGGTCTTCGACGTCCTCTCTCAGGATATTCTTCTGGTAATTTCTTGTTTTTATAACCCTGTCCTGAATGGCGGTCAAGAAGCCTTCGGTCTCAAGGTACAGATATCCGTCGGTAAGCCATTTTAATGAATTTTCTTTGTCGATGTGGTCTGGCTGTGGCATTTTTTGGAAAACGACCCTGCAAAGCATGTTCCATCCACTGTGTCCGGAGCTCCTCTTCTGTTGGTACGTCGACCGGGATAAGTTCACATCCGAGGCTCAAAGGCGTGTAACCAGCGTCTCTCTTGCTACTGCTGTTATTAGCGGGTCCCTGTTCGTTAGCAGTCTTCTTCTTAAGGAAGCCTCTTGAAACCTCTGATTTTTGATGTTCAATAGACCTCTACCACCTCGTCTTCGCGGCAGGTAGAGTCTGATTACGGAAAGAGTTAGTGTGTAAGTGCCTGAACTTAGTCAGGAGCCGCCTGGTAAGTCGGTCAAGCTCATCAATATCAGTAACGGACCACTTGACGATTCCGAAAGAGTATGTCAGCACTGGAACAGCCCACGAGTTGATGGCTTTGATAAGATTGCCTCCAGATAAAAACGTATTCAGCAACTTTGTCACGCGGCTCATGTATTTCCTCTTGGAATTCCTTCTTCAGTTGTGTGTGGTTGATCCTGCCATCTTGACACACTCCGAAGTAACGGTATTGCTCTTCCGGTGGTAGTTGATGAATGTCGGCATACACCTCTGGATTGTTATGAGGTGCTCCCTTCACAATACTCAGTGTGGCGCACTTATCTAGGCCAAAGGACATTTTTATTTATTATTATTATTATTATTATTATTATTATTATTATTATTATTATTATTATTATTATTATTATTATTATTATTATTATTATTATTATTATTATTATTATTATTATTATTATTATTATTATTATTATTATTATTATTATTATTATTATTATTGTAATTCGACTTGATGCTGATATCTTATCAGCACTATTCTGATTGTAAATACAGTGATATCAGAAGCACATGTTATTCACTTAATTTCTAGAAGAACTAACAAGCAAAGTGACGGAACTGCCCTCTTCGATTTACTAAAGTTTTAGAAGGTTGTAGAGCACTTAAACTATTAAGTATATATTATATAGTAAAAAAGTAATATTATATAGTAACTATACACGGTGGAGACTTTAACTGGAATATATTCGCTAGCGGGGTGGTGAATGATTTTTCAAAAAATTCCCGGAGACACGTCAACTTTTAAATGTATTTACCTACATTTTGCAAGAAATGTGAAAAATATAGCCCTTCAGGAGTGGCTGAAACCAACCTCGACATGATTTTTTCAAATGCAACCCTATGACTTGTGACCCCTCATTGTAAAGCTGATGGAAAGAGGAATCCAACGCACTGATTAAATTTAAATTTTTAGTATGTTTGTAGGGTTGCATACAATTAGAACAATTTAAAAATTAAATTTATTTTCAACGTAACAATTGTTCAAAATGTGCACCATTCACTTGTTGGCAGCATCCCAGTCTGTGGTAGGTTTCGTCCCTTACATTATTCAACATTTGCGGTGTTATTTTTCCGATTTCCTCTTTATCCTTTCCTGCAGATCTGCTATGTTGTTGGGTTTCTGAATGTAAACCCTACTTTTAAGATGTCCCCACAAAAGAAATCCAGTGGTGTAAGATCTGGAGATCTTGCTGGCCACTCAATATTACCTCGCCTCCCCAATCCACCTACTGGGAAAAATTATGTCCAGATACTCACGAACAATGGCAGCATAGTGTGGTGGGGCCCCATCTTTCTGAAACCATAACCTCTCGTCGATCAAGTTAGGGTTAAGGGGTTTGGAAATAAATGACATAGCACTGGCATTAGTTCGTGCTGGAGTAAACGCAAGTATCTTGCTCCATTAAGAGTGTCATCAAAGAAAAATGGTCCTACAATTCTATCTTGTATTATTCCGGCTCACACATTAGTTTTCTGTGGGCCTGAGTATGAAGTTCCTTCATCCAAATGAGGTTCTCTTCAGCCCAGTAACGACAATTTTGGCGATTTACGTGCCCATTTAAATGTAAAAGTAGCCTCGTCAGAGAAAACTATCCACTCTAAAGATAACTGGTTTTGATCAATACAAGTCATCAATAAATCGCAAAATTCCACTCGTCGATCTGGATCATCTTCAAGTAGCTCTTGAACAGCTTGCATTTTATATGGGCGTTTTTTCTCATATTTAAGTATTTTTAAAACTGTTTTGTGATTAAGATTACTATCACGGGCCAGTTGACGGGGCAGGAGTGATTGGATTTTCTTCTAGAGCAAGCAACAAATTCAACTTCGTGTCGTCATCAACAACAGCCTGCCTCTTACTCGGTACTTTCCTGACATGACCCATCTCTCGATATTGTGCCTCAATTTTACTAATGGTACCTTGATTTAGTGGTGGCAAGTCAGGATGCGTTTCTCGAAACAAGCGAACAACTTCGCAATGAGTTCGCGCCCTATCACCATATCCAATCATCATCAAAATTTCGATTTTTAGTGATTCAGTTAAATAAGACATTTTCACCAATTTGAAATAACACTTCGTTTCAAACTCTGGAATACAGCATACAAACTAAAATTACTCTTTTTGCGGCCTAAAAACACTAGCAAAAATAACAGATATCAGTTGTGGCAAAAAATTGCTTGGATTTTTTTGTGGGGACATATGAAAAGTAAGGTTTACATTCCAAAACTAAACAACACACTTTTTTAGTACGAAATTGTTGCGTTAAAAATAAATTAAACTATAAAATTACGTTTTAATTGTATGCAACCCTACAAACATACTAAAAATCAAAATTTGATCAGTGCGTTCGATTCCTCGTTCCACCAGCTTTACAATGAGGGGTCAGAAGCCATAGGGTTGCATTTGAAAAAATCATGTCGAGGGTGGTTTCAGCCACCCTGAAGGGCTATATTTTTCTATATTACTTGCAAAAATGTAGGTAAATACATTTAAAAGTTGACGTGTCTCGGAATTTTTTGAAAAATCATTCGCCACCCCGCTAGCGAATATATTCCAGTTAAAGTCTCCACCGTGTATACTTGTTACTATATACAATATAACTATATACTAGTATACTATTAAGTAACACGAATTTTTTCTTGCTGATAATAAACGGTCTAAGAGGTCAAACCTGACTCTCAAAGTTACCCCCAAAAAATATATTTTCTGATATATTTCTGGAACAAGATGAATTGAGTCCGAGGGATTGGTAGGGGGTGGAAAATATATGTATATTTTTACCATCTCCTCGTCTACGAGGTGTGTAAATTAAATAATGAGACTGATTTTTTCAATTTTTTTATTCTAATAGAATTAAAATTGAGTATTGTCTTCTTCAAATAACTTCCTTGGGAAGACACACAGTGTTGGAGACGGTTCTTCCATTCCTCATAGCAGTGCTGGAACTCATATACTGAAATAGCCTTCAGCTGGTCGGTTACAGCTTTGAATGTTTTCTATGGTCCCAAAATGAGTCCTTGAGGTGATTTTTCAATCTTGGGAAGAGAAAAATGCCACAAGGATTCAAGTCAGGCGAATAAGGAGGCTGAGGAGCTACAAGAATGTTTATACTGGCATGAAACTCGTTTACTGAAATGGCTGTGTGACAAGACGCATTGTCGTGATCATCCATGAAACATCCAGTTGTTCTTGATGTTTGGTCTCACATGTATGACCCTTTTTCGAAGGTTTTCAAGAAACTCACTGTAAAAGTGTTGAGTTATTGTTTGGTCTGGAGGCACAAACTTTTTGTGGACAATTCACGGGCTATCAAAGAAGCAAATCCTCTTGCATTTGGTCTTCAACTTGTTCAGTCTGCTTTTTGGGTCTTGGAGAGCTTGAAGTGTGTCATTCCATGCTTTGGCGCTTGGTTTCCGGGTCGAACACAAATACCCAACTCTCATCACCAGTAATGATACATTAAATAAAATGGGGATCATTTTGATCGATTCCAAAAAGTCAAGACCCATTTCTCTCCTGATGTCATTCTGAGAATGCCTTAAACCATCGAAAATTTTGGGCTCTTAAAAAACAACACTGTCTCCTTAGGCGTGTTGAAGTTTTTGCAAAAGTATCCGTTGCGCTGTGTCCAAGTTTGAACCAAAATCTGATAGCACACCGTTGCTCAAAATTAATGTCACTGATTTTTAAAACGCACTAGACAAAAAAAAACGGTTTACGAAAACAGTCACAAAAAAAATAAAAAAATGACTTTAACAAGTTTAAACTTGTACTGAAGGCGCATTACATTAACCTACCGCCCTTCCCAGTCCCTTCTCCGCAGTGTTGCTAGATTGGACGCCAGTCTCATTAGTTAATTTACACACCTCGTATATTGCAAATTTATTTTTTCTCTTCACATCCACAAACTGCATTAAAGAATCGAACTGCATTACATCGAAGTGAATTTAAACACATATACAGAAGAACATAACGAATAAGAACAAAACATGAGAAAATCCAAAGACATATAACTTTTTTTTTAATGCCATTTACGGATATGAAGAGAAAAACAAATTTGCAATATATACGAGGGAGGAGGAAAAAAAAATCATATATTTTCACCCCCCTAACAACCTCTCGGGCGCGGCACTGACTTTTGTCCCATCCATAATGTAGAGCTAACGTAGCGGAACATTTTTGAACGAACTGATAACTCTTCTTGTTCCAGAAATATAGTAGAAAATATGTTTTTTTGAGTTTCGCTTCTTAGACCGTTTATTAGAAGGTAAAAACAACAGTGTCACTTAATTTTAAATGCTCTACAACCTCCTATGATTTTATGAAAATCGGAGAGGCACAGTTCCGTCACATTCCTTGTAAGCGAAACTTTCGCGGTATTTTTGGTTTGTGGGATCTTACCTACATAAGATGGACCTCCCCCTGCGTTATACCCAGCCCTCCATCTTCTTCTTGCTAAAACTGCTCTCCATGGTTGTTTAGAGTGAAGTGCTCCTTCCATCATCCAATCGTCTGGTCCAATGTGGACCAGATCCAATTGGGTAAAATGGCGAGAGAAATCTTCGAACGACATCCTGAAAGAAAAGCAAACAAAGGGAAATTTTTTAGTAATAAACGCATTTTGTAAGTAAAATTCTGCAAATAATTACACAGGTCAACAAAAAAAAGTTCTGTCTTTGCAATCAGACCCATCATTTCCTATGTATTTTGATGCACTGAAACCAATTTTGGAAAAAAAAAAAAATTTCTACAGCATCAATTTTTTTTCCACCCCATATAACCCCCATAAACTCCTATAGAGGAAATTTTTTTGAAAAAATGTCATTATTTTTTATGACCTTTAAATTGGTCTTTGGTCGCTGATCACAAACTCCAGTCAAGAATAAATTTCGACTTAATGACAGCTGTCAACAAGCTGTCAAATTTCACCAAAAGTAAAAAGTTGATTTTAAATGCATATTATTAAGTTTTGGGTTGCTGATTACGATTCTGAAATCAAAAATTAATTTGACCTAATGACAGCGTCAGCAAGCTATCAAAATTTCTAAAAAAGATAAAGAGATGATGTTTAGTACATGTTTATATACAGGGTGAACCATTTTAACCTTTAATAGAAAATAACAAGCCGGTAAGCGATAAAATAAAAAGGTTGTATACAAAAGTTGTTGGGCAAGGAGGGAGACGTACAACCGTAACCTTCAATGTAACTCTACGTTGACCTTGAGGGTTATTTGAACGTCAGAACAACTTTTTCAAATGGAAACAACTGTTTTTAACCCCGGATTTGAAAAGAGCGGGAAATTTTACAGTCCAAAATAGTACTTCTAACAAGGTCATGGCAAAGTCGAATGAAAATCACACTTTCGAAAATTGTTAAATAACGAGGGCTAGCTCGGGATAGAGATTGAAAACAGTAAAATGTTTCCGATTAAAGTTGTCAGGGTCAGTATCGAATAAGGTCAGTTCCTGATACCAATGACCTTAACGTTAAACACTTCCAAATCAGAGGTCAAAAGTAGGGTTTCACGCTTGATAAATCACTTGACCTTTGAAATAACCCCGCCAACCAACAAATACTGTTTCCAATCTCTCTATCCCGAGCTAGCCCTCGTTATTTAACAATCTTCGAAAATTTGACCTTCATTCGACCTTGCCATGACCTTGTTGACAAGTACCATTTGGACGTAAAATGTACCACTCTTTTGAAATCCGGGGTCAAAATAGTTGTTTGCATTTGAAAAAGTTGTTTTGCCCTTCAAATAACCCCTCAAGGTCAACGTAGAGTTCAAATTTAGATTATGGTCGTCCCGTCCTTCCTTGCCCAATAACTTTTGTATAAAACTTTTTTTATTTTTTTCGCTTACCGGCCGAGTTACTTTCTATTAAAGGTTAAAATGGTCCATCCTGTATATAAACATGTACTAAACATCATCTCTTTATCTTTTTTAGAAATTCTTGACAGCTTTCTGACGCTGTCATTAGGTCAAAAATTCATTTTTTGACTTCAGAATCGTGATCAGCAACCCAAAAAACTTAATAATATGCATTTAATATCAACTTTACTTTTTAGTGAAATTTGAGAGCTTGTTATAATAGCTGTCATTAAGTCGAAATTTATTCTTGACTTCAGATTCGTGATCAGCGACCAAAAAAACCAAAATAAAGGTCATAAAACATGATTAAAGAAATTTTCCAAAAATTTCTTTAATTATGTGGCTAATAGGTAGATTCCATATATACAAGCCATGCAATTAATAATTTAAAATAAGCAATTTCAAAAACGCCTGCACAACACAGCGAATTATAGACTAGTCCGCCTCTGACATATGAGAGGCCCGAAATGGGTAGTGTTGTGAGCATTAGACGAAATGCTCCAGCGCGGGTATTCTCGACAGAGCGTGATTCTAAGCTGGTTTTGTTACGATGTGATATTATGAATGATAGCAACCGCACCATTTTGGGCCGTAAAGAGCTACTTGTAAAAAAGTACTTGTTGTTCATAGTCTTTTGAGAAAAAAAAAATTTGCGATGCTCCATAACACTAGGGGTTAGTGATATTTCAGTTAGAAATATCTTGAAAATTTGACCCATGGGACCCACTTCACTTCCTAGATGATGACTATACCTCTCTGAAAGGATTTTTATAGTAGAAAAAACCGTCAGAAAAGTTTGCGAAAAAATTTCAAAAAATGCAGAACATCCTGGCAAGCTGTTAACCTCTGTGGAATAGTATATATTTTTTCGTAATCTACAAACAGATATGAGGAGGTTTTTCCGAGATTGTTAAATTTTTCAAAAAGTTATGGCCATTTAATTTTGGGAAACAAAATGTTCCTATAAAATGAAAATTAAAATGGTCATAACTTTTTGAAAAAATATTTTGTAACAAATCGAAAAACCACCTTTATATTTGTTTCTAGAATAGGAAAAACAAATATACTGCAAATATTCCACAGAGCGTTACTGAGATGTTATGTGGTATTCTGCAGTTTTTGTGAAAATTTTTTCGCAAACTTTGTTGACGGTTCCACTATAAATCCTTTCTGTAAGAGGTGATAGTCATCACCTAAAAAAGTGAAGTGGGTCCTACGCGTCGTTTTCAAGATATGGCTAACTTGAAATATCACCAACTGCGCCACTCCGATACATAATCTCAAATATAGGCCAAAATTTTGCACTTTTAGGTTAGGATATCTCTGAAACCAGAGCCAATTGAGGAGATTTGGACCTCGGATTCGGATTCAGCGCATCAAAAACTTGGAAAAATATAATTCTGTTTTTGGGTTAAAATCTTGTCGGCCTGTGTCCGAGCCTAATAACGAGTATGTCCGGACAAACGCATTTTTTGCGTATTAGACTGTTTTTATATATAATGAAGCAAACATTGACTAATGCAGCTTGACATAAGAACTAAAAGAATTTAAAGTCTGTTTAATTAATGTTTTCAAAAAAAAAAAAAAATAACAATGTCGCAACTTAACAAATAAATAAAAATGTAACAAAATGACTGGCAACTAAATGTTCGGAAAAAAATATTTTAAGTATTAATAAGGCGTTACGTCACCTTTTGCCTTTAATTACGGCCCGAATTCTTGCGAGGCATTGTTTCAACCAAGCCTCGACAGAGTTCTGGTGAAAAGGTGTCCCAAATTTCCTCCGATTTTTTCCTTTAAAGTAGAGACCGTTCTTTGAGGATCATCTCTCAAAACTCTTTTATCTTCTCACAGTCTTTCATGACACATTTAGGTCGGGGCTGTTTGATGGCTATGATAGGACTTTAATATGAGGTTCCCGAACCACTTTTTTCGTCCTTTTTGCAATATAGGAAGCTGCGCCGTAACTATTGTTGGAATATGAAATTATTGTCTGGGTACATATCCTGAACAGTCAGTAATAAGCTATTCTCAGTATTCGTATATATTTGAAAGCGTTGACGGACCTTTATGACCGCATACTTTCCCAATCCTTTAGCGGACATACATCCCCAAATCATGACACCTTTCGGAATTTTACGGTTCGTTAAGGCAGTCCTTATGAAAGGCTTCCTTTTTTGTTCTTATTACTATTTTTCCTATGATCGCCTACGCAGACATCTTTGGACTCGTCATTGAAAATTACTTTGACAAGTGTTCTATAGTCCACGACCACCTTCTGATTTAGTCCAATTCAGTGTCTTTTTGTGCCTCAGTTAATAAAGGCTTTCTCTTTAGCTACGATCATTTACGATAATTTGAAAAATTAAAATATTGAAAAATAAAATAAGTAATGCTATAAAAAAAAGCTGAGCCCAGACTGATGAATGTTTTCTGCAACATTCGCCTTTCTCTCCTGTTTCAGAGTTCCATTGCGCTGTTATATCCCTGGTGCAATTTTTGCAAAATTTGCACCAACAACCGTGACTCCTTTCAGTAACAAGCTAAGTCTCCAGGACTTTTACCTTTTACATCCAAATTTCCAGTCTCGCGGTAATGCTTAATATGTCCCCAACAGTAAACTTTGCAAAACACAATTCTTCCGCAATTCGCTGATTATTTTGCCACTGCAGTATTTTTTACAATGAGCTGCCGCAATTTCTGATCAGTCACCTCCAGGCCATTTTTATCTAAAAAATAACAAATATTCACAAAAACTAGCAGAAATCACCTGTGACTGACACATCTAATTGTGAAATTAATGGTTACCGCGGCGCAACAAATTTTTATTAAGATATTTAGGGCAGGTTTCTCGATTTTCCGAACCATAGTTGTCAGCAATTTTTAAGATTTATATTTTGCCATAAATTCATAACAAATCCAAGCTAATAATTTTCAGCATAATATTATCTCGCAAAATGTATATAATTTTTGTATATTTTAGGTTTGTAAAGCGTGGTTTAAATTTTGCATGGCAGTGAACAATTTTTTTCGAAAAAATGAGTTTGTCCGAACATATAGTTGTTAGGGCCCGTAATAGACAAGAAAAAAAAACACTTATTTTCGACGAATCTTTCTTGATCCTTGGAATGAAGAAATTTACGGTGGATCTAGAATATAATCGGACGTTTTCGAATTCCTTACCAGAACTCTCCATCGTTGGTCACCTGACGTCAGGAGTTCCTTGTCCCTGTTGGAGAGGCCGTCCTTACCTAGGACCTCTCGCTCCACGGCCCCGTCCACTCGCCGCGCGCCCATGGATTCCGCAGCCTGACCAGGGCACCCTCCCCGTTCGCCCCGCACCCCTCGCCAACCCCGTGACGCTGTAGGCGTGCTGCGTGATCAAACCGTTGCGCAGACGGAGCTGCCGCTTGTTTTCCTTTTCCAGTGACAGATGTACAAAAAAAGGTAATGAGTAATGAGATGAATATTTCGGTCAGAAGTAGGCTATAGTCAAGTTACGGCGCTAACATTTTTATTTATTTAACCCTTTAACGCTCAAGTGCACTGTCAAGAGACATGAACTTAGAGGCTCATATTACTGATAGAAAAATAAAGAAAAAATAACTAAAACCATGTAATCATATGTTTTCGAGGTCGCTCTTTCGGATGGAATTAAAATTTGCAAAAAAATTGATGTAACCTTCAATTTTTAATAAAAACTACTAAAAAACCACTATTAACTATAATTATTTTGCCCCAAACTTTGTAAACCAGGGGTTTTCGGGGTCGCTAATCACGATCCCGATGTCAGAATTTCAAAATTCAGGATTTCGAAATTTGCTTCCAAAATGGTCGCCATGTCATATCTACCATCCTGAATTTTGAAATTCTGACATCAGGGTCGTGATCAGCGACCCCAAAACCCCAAAAGTGCTAATAATTTTTCAAAATTCTTCTATTGCGTCAATGATCCCGCAACTGGTAAAAAACGAGAAATATCACCCTTTGAATTCTACCATATCTAGTTATTTTAACTCAAAAATGAGAAAATTTAAATGTTCTCATTGCGTTTCCTTCAAGTACACGTCTCGAGTGCACGTTTGAATTTATTTTTGAGTAGTATAAAAGGACGATAACATAGCTGAAATTGCGATTAAAAAAGAATCTTGAAAAAACCGCGTTTTTTGATAGTTTTGTTAAAAATTGAAGGTTACATCAATTTTTTTGCAAATTTTATTCGTTACGTTGTCATTTTAAAATTTTCATGTGAATTTTGGGTCCGCCAGCCAAGCCACCACTTTGAATATGATAAATCTCGAAATTTTACACCAAACTCGTGATCAGCGACCCCGAAAACGCCTTTAGATGAAATTTGGAGTGAATCGGATGAATTCGAAAATTTAGTCCGTCATATTGGATCCGCCATCTTGGATTTTATAAATATAACTCCCATATTCGTGATCAGCGACCCGAAAACCCCAACATATCAAATTTGGTGCAAATCGGTTGATTTTTCGACAAAAACATTTTTATCTGGTTCTGGCCGCCATATTGAATCCGCCATATTGAATTTCATTTGACTGTCGTCCTATCTTTTAAAAAACTCAATATGCCACCAGATACAGTGATTCAGCACCCTACATCATTGGCTTCATGTTCAAATTCACGATTATTTAAAAAAAGTTCTTATTTTACATTCGTTTGCCTTTAAGCCGCCATATTTAAAAAATGGCGCCAGATAGCGTTAACTGAGGGTCAAATTCGGATGAGTATGAAAAATTACTATGGGATATGTGGTTTGAGCCAAATCGAAAAGTTTCTTCTACTGAACACACTGAAAAATACTTACATCAAATTTATGACATTTCAGGCTAGAACGTTAATTATTTGAACTTTTTCGACAATCTGATAAATATTAATTTTTGTTTTTAAGAATGTGGCAAGTGCTTCTACTATATTCTAGTAATAACGCATTTTCCTAGACCAGAATAAAATATAAAATGTTATTTCAACCCGCCTGGCTATACCGTGGACATAAGCAGCTGTACCAACAAACCGAATGTCTTCTCCACGCTTGCGCTCATGATTGGTTCGCGATTGTTTCTAATTCTCATGTGGTGGGATATATTCAAGATAGAAGTTAACTTATCAATTCCCATTCATTCTGTTATGTACGAATTAGGTGACTCGTATTGTATACAAAATGTAGGTAAGTGATTCTTTTTTTGTCGAGTGTGAATTGACAATAAACGAGTAAAAAGAAAATTTATACACGAGTTGAATACAATAGTTTTCCTACAACAGAATGATTTCCCTAAAAGAACAAACATACTTTAAAGTACTTTAGGTTCTTCTATTTAGGCACACCCTGTATTTTCTACATCTCCCTGATTTATTATTTTCAGCATTAGCTGCGAATAAAATTTATATTCGGCCACTAATAGAAAAAACTACCTGCCCAAACAAAAACAAATCACAGTAAACTATTATTATTTTTTAAATCTATTTCACTATTTATTATTTATAATACAATATTTCATAGTAACAAAATAAACAAAAAACACAGCAAAATATACGGCGATTAACATAAACAGTGAATAAACCTTAGCGATGAAAGCCAACATGAGTACCTAATGAAATCACGATGAAAATGAAAAATACATTCCTTTTGAGATACCTTGTATAACCTTGTCTACATTCTCAAGCTCACAGGGGAACTCATCTGTTATACATATAATGGACACGAACGGTGAATGGAAATTTCTCATAGGAAATCCAGAAACTGTGTTAATCGTGTAAGAGCGATATACTCATTTGTCTCAGCCGTTACAATCTGCTGTGCGTAATTAGAATTAGCGTCAAAATTTAATATAACTTGCATTCATTAATGCTCGAGAGTTGAAGAATGGAACAGGGGTTAATAAAAACTAATAGTTTGACCTAAAGAGTAGCAAAAGTAGTCTATGATTTACGTAAAAACACATTACGTTAATTAAAAACATTAAATAATAATTCAAAATTATAGTAAAATTAACGTTTGTACAGTGGCGTAAAATTTAGAGGGAATAAAAGTGTTACTTATCCACATCCCACGTCATTGCCAAAAGTAAATTAATTAGTTTTACAGTTAGTAATAATAAAAAGTTACTGTTAGTGTTGTAGTGTACAGCAGACATTGACCGGTTCCGGTTGTGAAAAATAACAAATTCTACAGTCATCTTTCTAACGACCAGCATAGGCGGTGAGTGACCGACTTTTGATGCGTATGTGGTAGTTGCTTCACTGTCTGTCGTCTCACTTCTACTTCTCCTTTTTCATAACTCGCCGATGTCTGATGTACAAATACGATATATGTATTATTTTCACGTATTAAAATGGAAATATTGATCTTTTGTGGACTTTATTCGTCCTGAGAACGAAATAACTGCTATAACCCCTAAACCTTTGGACGTAGATAAGGTTGGTACCCTTCTCCATAGTTCAACGCAGTTAAATTTGGAAAAACGGTTTTGACCGGTATTTCTCATTTTTTTTGTATGTTTTGGTGTTCCACCTAAGGCGGTTCTGTTAATATGCTTATTCTAAAATAAAGAAAACAATGTTTTCAAATAAAAGTTGCCCAAAATGATGCATATTTGTAAAATAACATTTTTTAATAAAATATTTTTAATATTAAAAATATTTTTAATCATACAGGGTGCTCCATTTCGTATAACCACTACACAACTTCGTTATTTAAAATGGAACACCTTATACATTGTACGCTTTTGCATACTCCACCAAAATTTTAGGTAGACCTTATTAACCGTACATGGTGCCTAAAACTCACCGTTTTGGAGAGTTCAACTGTTTTTGAAAGATGCCACAATCGCAGCAATGTAAATATTTTTAAATATCTTTTAACACGTGGAGTGGTACTGAACCTTCGGCGTAGAAACAAAAACTGAACGTTTTCCACGAAACACAAAGAACTACTACACTTTTCTCGACGCGCGTTTCGCCAGCCAAAGTTGGCATCCTTCAGAGAAGATTAAAAACCGATTTACGCAAAACACTCTTTAATCTTCTCCTGAAGATGCCAAGTTGGTTGGCGAAACGCGCGTCGAGAAAAGTGTAGAGTTCGGTATTTCGTAGAAAACGCTGTTCCTAGTTTTTAACCAGAAAAAGTTACTGACGTGCGGTTTGGGCAGCTCGATTCGTCATGATTTGGGCAGTTTAATTTTCATTGTTCCAAAATGTACGTTGTTCTGTCAGAAGTACCAATATTTTTGAAGATGGTTTGCCAGGCAACTTCCAACATCAGTAACTTTTTTTTTTCCAATGAAATGACCCACATTAACTTCTACCGTCGAAAATTATCTTTCAATATACAGGGTGAGTCATTTTAATCGATGAATGCAATTATCTCTGAAAATACACTACCTATGAAAAAATGTTTCGGACAAAATTTCCTAAACAACTTTTCAGCAGAGGGGGTCACCTTCCTGACCTCCGTTACTGACTTCGACCTCAAGGTCGATCTTCAAGGTCATTTCAAGGTCATGATGATTTTTTAAGGGATTACGTGCAGTCATAAAATGAAAAAAATCGATTTGTGTAAAATGCCACAGTGCGAAAGTATGGTCTTTTGACCATTCAATTCTAAGTTTAAAGTCGGTACGAGAATAGAACCTATTTTCTCGACGCCAAAGCGAACGCTTTTTACTATATATATGTTCATAAAAAATCGCGAATAAAGTATTTAAACGTACTAATTGCTGTTTTAATCTACTGCATACTTTCAGAAAACAAAAATGTCAAAAATGATTCACTGGTTTACTGTACACTAGTTGATTCATATGTTCCACATAAATAAAAATCACACGGAGTTAAGTCCGGAGATCTGGCAGGCCAATGAATTGGTCCATTTCTGCCTATCCATCGATTCGGATACTCCACGTTAAGGAAGTCTCACTTGACGAGCGAAAATGCGGTGGAGCACCATCGTGAAGATACCACATTTGTCTTAAAATGCCTAAAGGCACTTCTTCTAATAAATTTGGCAACACGTGTTGCAGAAAATTTAAATATCCGTTACCGGTCAGCCTGTCAGGTAAAATGTGGGGTCCTATTAAAACATCACCAACAATGCCGCACCAAACATTCACCGAAAAATTTCGTTGATCCCGAAAATTACGATACGCATGTAGATTTTCATCGCACCAAACATGCGTGTTGTGCATATTAAAAACTCCCGTTTTGGTAAAACCAGCTTCATCCGTGAAAAGTACGTAACGTAAAAAGTTGGGTTGGTTATTACACTTTCCAGTAACCACTGATAAAATTGCATTCGTTGGAATTCGTTCCCGGGTTGTAATGCCTGTACCTTTTGGACGTGATCCGGATAAAGTCCTTGTTCACGCAGTATTCGCCAGACAGTGAACTGTGAAACCCTAACTTGATGGGCAAGCCTCCTAGTACTCAATGATGGGTCATCTTCAACGGCTTCTAAAATTTGTTCTTCAGCATCCATTACTCTTCTTGGGAACGTGTTCTTACACGATCATGCACCCGTGGTGCGAAACTTCCATAGTCTCTTAACCGTTGTACTGTAGACACAAATGTCCGAACGTCTGGAACATGGCGATTTGGAAACATTTGTTGGGATACCTTCTTTGGGCCTGTACCGCAGTAGTAAAAGTTCGGCATGGTTAAAACTGAAAACCTCGGTTAAAACTTAAATTACGATTTTCGTTCATTCAGCAGGTACGTAGGTGTAGACACTCACCAGGAAGAAAAGCAACTGTTCTGTCATCATCGGCATCACCCCATCACGACAGCCACGTGACTCTCGACCCAACTGGCGACTCTTGCCGAACCAATCCGAACCATGACCTGCACACTGCCTCGCGGTTAGCTATAGCTTACAAACTGGCGAACTCCAGTGCCGTAGTACATTTAAAGCACAAAACAAAACAATTTTTTTTCAAACTGTATGACTTTCTGGGGATAACTAATATTTTTGCATTTATTTTCAAAGTCCAACGATTAACTGGGTGAAATATTTGGATGTATTTTCAGTCAAGGTTGTATAGATATTTTATCTTTGACTTAACCATACTATTTGGTAAAAATAGTACTATGTTGCTACATAATTTATGTAAACATATTAATATTTTCATTCGTTAACTGACTACGGTCCTGTTACACTCCGCGGTTGCACGAACTCTAGTGATGACTTCACCACAACCTTGACAGCACCAAAATGTGTTGTTCCGGACTTGACTTTCTCTATACCGTTTATGTATGGTTAATATACTCCACCTAAAATTAGTAAGGTATCCAAAAATTTATAAACATACAGGGTGTTACGTTTAAAATAACGACGTTGTGTAGCGGTTACAGTGAAATAGAGCACCCTGTATGATTAGAAATATTTTTACAAATATGTACCACATCATTTTGGGCACAGTTTTTACTTGAACCATTATTTTTCTTAAATTTACATGTCTAAATACAAAGGGGCCCAATATGGATAATTCCAACACAGACCACTTTTTTTATTTTGCTGGCCTGTGTCATTGGCGTTGAATATGTTTAAACCAATGGTATGCAATACTGAGATTTTCCAGACAGAAATCTTCCTATCTCTTTTCCATTTCTCACCCTATCTACTCTAAACTGAAACACGTTGTGTTCTAAGCGTCTAACCTTTCCATTTAGCAAAAATGCCAATAAACATTCTAATTTATAGGTATGCCAATATGTGATAGTAAAAACGAGATGTAGTTATTTACGGTAATGGTAGCATAATATCGATTATTATTTACGGCAGCATTTAGGGCAGAAATTAAGGTCTTAACCTCCGCGATTACCGCATTGATGTAGTAATGGTGTAACCGCGAAAGTACGATTGCTTTACGTAACACCCTTACGGCACACACGAAAATGTTAAGTGTGGTCACGTTTTTATCAGCGCATAACATAAGAATGGAAAAGTTCGATTCGAATCGTACGGGCATTCGTCAGGTCAATAAAATAAATAGGGTGCGTGGAGAGACAGAAATAATACAGATGTTCGATAAATTTCACTTGTTTAACTTATAATGACAAGTTACTTAAGTAAGTATAAATAACAAGCCAAAAGAAGTCATCAAAGTTGGCTGAATAAAAACGCGTATTTCTGTTTTAATTTTGGATTCATAACCTTATTGGCGAGGCTGATTTTGTTGACAAAGCGTTGTTGAAAATCTTCATATCACCAATGGGGGTTTCTTTCAAAAAGTGAAATTTTTAAATAAGGAAAGAGAAAAAATCACAGGGATCAAATGGCAAGATCTAGGAGGGATGTGGTGTGCGTGTTCAAACTAATTATAACCTCAAAAAATTCGTTAATTATTTTCCTAGTAGTACGAGATATGTAAATTAAGTAATGAAACTGGCAACGTAGCGCTCGATCCAGCAACACTGCGGAGACGGGACTGGAAAGGGCGGTTGCTTAACATGTAATGCACCTTCAGTGCCTTACATGTTAACTTGAACTTGTTTTTGCTTGATGTTGTTAAATGTTAACTTGAACTTGTTCCAGTCATTTGTAACAAGAGGCATCAGAGAGAAAGGTGTCTTGACATTTGGAATTCATTGAAAATGATCCCCATTATGGAACGTGTTATTACTGGTGATGAGACTTGGGTGTTTCAGTACGACCTGGAAACCAAGCGTGGAATGGCACACTTCAAGCGCTCCAACACCAAACAAAAAAAAACAAGAATGAGAAAAAAATCAAATGCATGCTGATTTGCTTTTTTGGTAGCCAGGGTATTGTATAATGATTTTAAGAGTACGACTGCAGACCTAATTAAACCTTTAATTAATCAGGGTAAGCCGGATCGTCGTTTTGTTAATAGGAGGTTTGATAAATGCAAATGACTAAGTGGTTCTTTAACTTTAAATAATTATTGTGTTGGCCCTGTGTATTATTTTCAAATCGCGTAGAAGATGCTTGAACAAAGTCCTAGAATTTGATATTCTTAAAAATTTATCTCATTCAATTGACACATTCAAAAAGTCTGGATCATATTAGTTGTGTTTGTAAATTACATCTTTAAGGTTAACAAAATATTATGTATGTGATCAATTTAGCCCGTCAAATCGAAATTGACGCAGTCCTGCCAAAATCTGTATTTATTTCACTGCATTTTCTAATTGTAAAATTTGTTGACGGAAATTCTACACCTTCCCGAAGGTTTTGCTGAACAAATAAAATATAATAGGTACATTATGTTAGAAAAAATTTAGGAAACAAAATTATTTATAAAATTTGTTTTTCTCCCCCAAAAAAGTAACGAGCCGCCACTGATAGAAAGATTTAGAAACTGGATTGTTTCCCATTATGTACCCCTAACAGTTTTGAAAATGAGCATAAGTTACAGGCTTAGATCACCGAAGCATTAAACACTATTAGTCCACAAAAATGCTGACAAGTGTTTTGAACTCTACTGTACACAACTGTTACCTTTGTGTAGGATGGTTCATACTTGGTTTTAATATAATTATTGTAGTACCAACTTTTTTCCATTGATCTCCTCATTTATAATTACTCAAATTATGATCATATCTAGCAAAAACACATTTTAGCACCATATAATACATGGTTGAATTCAGAATAAAAGGTACATTAAAATTTCGATAAGAAATACAGATGGTTGGCTTATAGGGTCTGGAAATGGGTTGACGAGACAGGACAGCGACCAAATACTACAGAACTTATTGAGGTCTTAATGTGTGCCGGGATGGGTTTTTACTCGACATCGTCTTTCTTAGCCCACCCCGCAAAAGTCTCTGAATTCCGATAAAATCTTGCAAATTCAAATTTTGACATGGAGTTGATTTTTGGGTGTGGATGACAAACCTTGTTAAGTCCCAGTGTAGCGACGTAGCGGGGTTAAAACCCTGTAGGGTTACCGAGAATTAAAACCGCAAGTCTCTAACTCAAATAAAATGTAAATGGCGCTTATATTGACAAGCAGTTTATCCAAAAAAAATCAAAAGAAAATTGATTGTCAAGTCTGGCTATGAACGAGATAGATGGAAGAAGCAGTTATGTCTAAATAGTCCAGGCGAGGTAGCAAAAAACAAGTGATTTTTTTAAAATAATTAGTTGCGGCACTTTCTCAACGTGATAATTAGTCAATGTAAAAATCGTACGAATCGAATAAAAATGTTTTGGACAAACCGATTGAAGGATCATTGCGAAAAAATTGCAAAAAAGTGCGAGAAAAAGGTTTTTTCGACTTTTAGCACGAAAAATTTAAAAAAAAAAAACATTAAATTGTAGAGCTTGAAAAGACAAATAAAATAGTTTTCGGACCATTAAAATCGGTTAGTAACTTTTTGCACAAAAAATATAAAAACCACTGAAAATTAGCGATTTTTCTTTGATGTTCACTCGTCGGTCTTAATTCATCCTAGAAACGTCTTCCGGGGCTCACCTTTGTAGGTTTTCCAACACCAATTTACATAAAGTTAATTTTTATCAAAAAATATTCATAGAGTCTTTCGCGCAATTGCGAAAAAGTAACAGAACACAGGGCTTTTAGTAAAACGGCCGCTATTTCCACAATAATTGTCGTAGAGCAATTTTTAATATGTGTTCCCAAAAAGCTACGTGTTTCTGAAGATTTCCTCCGTTAAACTCATAGTCAACGAAGTCAGATCCCAAATAATAATAAGGACCTCAACAGAGAGTTTAAAAACAGTCCCGCTTTTTTTCCCCCGGAAAGCGATAGAGAGCCTCTTCTAAGTCGACAAGCCGGAAAACAATTGAGATTTCTCGGAAATGCTGAACGAAAATTGATGTTCTTTTGCTGTCCCCGCGGGAGAGTTCCCCCCACCACCGGGCCATTTCCCCCTTCGGCCGTGCGTTCACGCGGCCGCCTCTAAAATTGCACGTTTTTCAGACGCGCATTTGAGGTATACTTGTTATTATCGGATCGACTTCAAATTTGATATGGTTGTAGAGGAAGTCTTCAAGAACGTAGCTTTTTCCAAAACTCCTCTACGACAAATATTTTGGAAAAATGTGCCGGTTTACAAAAACACCCATTTTTACTTTTCACAATTTACGCGAAAATGAATATTTTTAATTGTAGATAGGTGTTGGAAAACTCCAACAGACCGAATAATTGAAGCAGCATCAAAAACAGCTAATTTTCGCGGCTTTTATTTTTTATTGCAAAAAAATTAAACGAATTTAATGATCCAAAACAATTTAAACGCTTCTTCAACCTCTATAAAAAAAAAATATTTTTTTTTTTAATCAACATTTTTTTTTTTGCCTCACCATAAAAAAAAAAGTTTTTGCATTTTTTTGCAACGTTTTTCTTGTGTTCCCCCATAACGCTGTCAAAACAAATACATCTGACTAAGGCGAAGTTCTTCCTTATAAAACCACTGATAAAGTGCCGCAACTAATTATTTTAAAAAATAATATAACCCCCCTGGACTAAAAATAGAAGCGAAACTTTGTTTCAAACTTTGACAAGTGGTTGTCACAATTATAAAACAAATAATTAAATAATGTTTTAAACTTGAGATTATGGGTTAGGGCATATTTTTTTTTTTGCCATATTTTTTGGCGTTTTTTTTTAAATTGTTTGTTATTAAAGGTTATATTAGTTAACAATAATTACTTTCCAAAGATACGTTTTTGTCTTCTATTGTCATATCTCCCAAAACAACAAAGAATTTCACTCCGCTACCGTAGCCTACCCCAATAAAAAAGGTGGTACCTAAGGGAAAGTGGTTTGATGAGAAGAATCTAGGCACTGCACCGTTTAATATTTGAAACGTTAAAAATCTTTCTTTTTGCGCCAGGCCGAAACTTTGACCGATGCCTCCCCCCACATTTTATAGGGGGCCAGGGCTAAATCCCCCTGCCAAAAACTCAAAGGATCCGTAAAACCTCCTATAAATAAATAACAAGAAAAACCTAACGAAGACCCCTACAAAAAACTTTTAAATTTTTTGAAAAAAACCCCTTCTTCTTTAAATATTGTATTTCCCATAAGTATAAACTAAAACCCTTTATCTTTTACGTATATGTGGCGTTTCCGCTGTAAGAAATGATCGCTTACCCTTGAACAACGTTGGGAAATATTTAAAAATTATTTCCAAAGTGAATGCTGTGTTGCAGAAACAGCGAGAAAAAAGAGTACAAATTTTTTGTCGAATACATTTTTTCGTCAGCCCCTGGTGTAAGAAAGCTCTAAGGAAGTGTTGTTGCCCAAAGCGTGAGTAAAACCAACAACCTCAACAAGTAACAGAAAACAACAACTTGTTATTCAGCACTTCTCTGAGGAGAATATTTCATAAAGACCTTGGATTATTTGCTTGGCAAGTTGCAACTTACTCAAGAGGCAAAAGGAAAATGACCATCCACTTTGTTATCACCTGTCCGCCGTGTGGGCTTTCAATGAGTTCGAAAATGATGCCGATTTCCAATCGAAAAATAATTTTTTTCGGACGAAGCTCATTTTCATCTTGAAGGACATGTTAATAAACAGAATTGTAGGATTTGGGGTTCAGAAAATCTACACGTAGTCATAGAGAAGCCAATGCATCCGCAAGAGTGACTGCTTGGTGTGGGTTTTGGAGTGGTGGCATCACTTGGTTCGTTCTTTCAAATGAAGATGGTAACAGCGTTACAGTAAATGGAATGCGTTACAGAGACATGTTAACTGATTTGTAGACGCGATTGGACGATTTGGACTTGGACGAGATTTTGTTCCAGCAGGATGGAGCAACGTGTCACACAAGCTGTAAAACAATCGATCTTTTTTGCAATACTCAAATGGTAATCAGCCGTTTTGGAGAAATTAATTGGCCAATTTGCGCAGCTGCAATTTAACACCGTTGACTATTTTTATGGGGATTATGTTAAGGAACGTTGTTACTCCAACGATCCACAAAAAATTGAAGCACTGAAGGAAAACATCAACACAGCTATTCGTGCAATAGAAATACAAACAAATAAAAAAGTACAACAAAACTGGGAGGAAAAAAAAAATTAAAATAAAATTGATGAAAGGAGCCATTTAACAGAAATTGTTTTTCATTAATAATGGAAGGCATACTTTCTTGAATAAAGCAACAATCATTTTATATTCAACGATGCAGTTTAATAGCAATTTTAAAAAGAAACCATCTGATGGCCCACCCTATAAAATGCATAAAATATGTATTCCAAAATGCAAGAAAAAGTGGAGAGTTAGATAGACATTGTAAAAATTACCTTTCATAGACTTTGGGGTACTGTTTTAGAATTTATACTTTTCTTGCTCTTTTTTATTTTTCCTGTTAGAGCCGCTGCAATTTGGAAAAATGGCGGAAAAAAACGTTTTCTTCGAATATTTCGTTTAAAATGCCCTTGCGGGAAATATAATTACAATAGGTGTTCCCGAAACGTGGGATATACGAGTACTTACTTTGCGTATGCTTTCTCCAAC